>CM038623.1:46972492-47474992 GCA_021554675.1 Leuciscus idus | reverse complement strand
ATCTATCTATCTATCGATCTATCTATCTATCGATCGATCGATCGATCTGTCGTCCTAACCTTTTCGGTCTGTCTGTCGTCTGTCTGTCATTCTATCTATCTATCTATCTGAGTCTATCTATCTATCTATCTATCTATCTATCTATCTATCTATCTATCTGAGTCTATCTGAGTCTATCTATCTATCTATCTATCTATCTATCTTATCAACAAACAGCTCTCAAAAACGTATAATTCACAATCTATTCAGATTTTCTCACAAATACTCAGGTCCAAAAAGCACTCTAAAAAATTATAATTCACTTTGCAGAACACACATAATCTAGTATTACCATCCTGCAGAGTGGTAACTGGCTCCGTTTCTTTGCTGAAGGCGCTTTCTCCCACATCATTTGTGGCCATCATTCTAAATTTGTAAGAGGTGTACGACTTCAGCCTACAAGAAAAGAGATACATTTCAACACACACACACACAATCATTACCATGTACCAACAGAAACCATACATTTCTAGACTTGTTTTGAGAGAATCAGAGAAAGGAGAACTTGCTACTGTAGGTAGCCTATCATAGACAATTCACTCATAAATACAGGCAAAAGAACACATCCTAATCTTTTGAGTGGACAGATCTGCTCAACCCATAATGCCCTGCTCAAGTTCTGCTTCAACCTTGAACAGAACTCTTGAGATTTTTATGCTCATCTCAAATCATTATTCATTTATCATTCGTTTAATATTAGTCAACTGCACAGATTTGTTAATGCTTTCCAAACTTGGAAGGTGACACAGGTTTGTGGGTAATGTATATCAAAGTGGGCCATCAGGGAAACTTAGAGTGTGTGTGCATGTGTGTGAAGTGCGCAATTAGGGATTTGAGAATCAGGACTGTGAGGGTGCTTGTGTCGTTCTGAGTGTTTATGTGTGTGTGTTTATAATTAGGGCGTTGAAGACGAGGACTGTTAGTGGCATTTCTGTTTTAATAGCTGGAGGCATTTACTCCTCTGAGATAGTTTGAACACAAACATCCTCTTGGTTCAAAACACTCGGTTCATGCAATTATGAAGAATGTGTGTGTGTGTGTGTGACAGAGAGAGAAAGAAACCAAGCCAAACTGAAGCAAAGCACTGTACCAACATAAAAACTATACTGTAAATAAACAAGCATATATCAATAAAGATCTTTACATGATCGTATAGGGTTTGAAAATTTCGCAATGTAATATTCAACTCTTGAAAATTCATGAACATTTTGAATTGAACAATTAACAAAACAGAAGATTTTAAACAAAGCAGCAAAATGGGAGAGAACAAAAAACCTGTTGGGGTTTTATTAAGGTTTCCATTTTGTAAACATGATTAATCTAGTCTGTTTTTTTTTAAGATATTGGTACAAATTAAAATATTATTTGAAAATTCAGCATTGCCATCAGAGGAATGAATAAAAAAAAATTAAATTAGGAAAAAAGAAAAAGAGTTAAGTTTGTAATATTTCAAAATATTTCTATTTTACTATATCTTTGGTCAAACAAATGCAACATAAGATAGTGAACATAAGATAATTCTTTCACAAATTAATTAAATTAATAATGTTACAACAATACATTTATTATAAATATTTCAATTCAAATTTGAATCAAAATCAGATCATAATTAGCATAATTAACATAATTGTGTTAAAATAGCATCAGTTCAATCAAATAATCAGCCAAGAATGAGATGTTAAAATCACAACATTAGTACTTGTAAAATTAAATGTCAAGTCAAGTGCATTGCATTGTGGGATACAGTACCCAGTGCTATGTTTTGCATTTTAACAAACGTAGTAGTTAATCCAGCCATTCTCAAATCGGCATGCAGTGCACAGATTGCAGAAATAGTAAGGGTAGTAATTCAAACATATTGTTAGTTTTCCATGATTGTGATTCCTGGGGTAAATAAATGACATTTATGCCAGCTCTGTGCCACATTAAAAAGTCTGTCCAAATGCAGGGTTTTTTTTGGTTATACATGCCACTTCAGATTCATCCTCTGTGCCTACTTTTCAGTAATAAGATGGCTTATGATGAGTCATTGAATGTCAGAGAAAGGCATATGTGGGTAATTAAATGGACAGGCATGTGGGCTGTGGGTAATCAGGTGGTACTGAATGCAGAAATGCTCCCATGGTTCCACTACAAAATGCGTTGAGAAAGATGGTGTTATAGGGAGGCAATTCCTTCAGCTCACTATATCTTTAGCCTTAATGCAAGTGGACATTTAGAGATGTGATCCAAGGTGACAGCGTGAATCAGACAGGTGATGATGAGAAGAACGAAAAGCCAGGGTGAAAGAATATGAGCTAGTATTGCAGTACTGGAGGATGGAGAGCAGAAAACAGGTTAGTGAGCGGGTGGAGATGAATGGATGTGTGATTAGACATCAGGCCACCTGATGGTCAGTCTGATTATAATTGCAGTCTCTCACTCTCTCTGTCCATCGATTTCTCTCTCTTTTTATTCTTGATGTCTCATCAGTGTCACTGCATGTCCATAATATAAAATGTATTACGTTTTGTGTAATGTCATTCGTTTAGATTGACGAGCTTTGTTTGATTCAGTCCAATCGAGGGTGTTTCATTTTCACCCCTCGTCTCATCCTGACTCTCTAACCCAGTGGCAGTACTGTGGAGTAATGTGATGGTATCAATACCATGGGACTTTGACATATACCATGATACTTTCGCACCAGGTAGTTCTAGGAACTCAAATGTAGGAACTATACTAGGGCCGTTTTCCAGGTTGCGTTTGCACCACCAGTAGGAACCCAGAAGTGACGTAAGCCAACCGACAGCAATGGCATTTAAGCGCAGCATTCAACAACACAACGTCAACAACTGGAGGATGGAAGACGCCATGATCGGTTGAGAAGTGCCTGGATTTCGGTGCCGGTCCATCTATCTCTGTTTTCCATGTTCGTTGAGATAGTTCATGGAATAAGTGTAAATGCTGTTATACAGATGCTCTAATCAATGCATTTCGTTAATAATTCATGTAAAAATTGAATTTATAATTTCATGCATTCATCTATTTGACATTTGATGTATAAATGTGCATTCTATGTGATGTTATGCAAATTGTTCATGTTTCTTTAAATGTAAGGCGCGAGAATGCGTCACTTTAGCGGATATGACGGAAGATAGAGCAGACGCCTCACGAGGCTCTGAAAGTTTAAGTTAAAATACGAGTTGTCTCAAGTCAGAGGATAATAAGAAGATTTAGTTGAAACAAAGGACTCAAGAACCTCTTTTCATGACAAGCAGCCAACGAGGTATTTGTCTCACATGTATATTTGTTTAATGTGTGGAAAGCATCATTTTTGTATATCTCGCTTCCTGTATAATATGCTGATGTGTTTCTACTATGTTAATTTATGAATGCAGTTCTCACGGCGTGAACGAGACGAGCCAAAGCATTAAACGCCCGTTATAAGGAACCGACCTGTGTCTGTGTGTTGTTGTGAAGAGAGTTACAGTGAGAACTCGCCTGCTCGACGTCGCGGGTAGGAGAGAGATAACGAGAGCATCGCGGGTGTCGACGTCGACCGGATGAAGAGCCGAGCCAGCCGGCGATCCGGCGTTTCAGATAAGCAAAGCCCATAACCCATCATCGTCATAACGATCGCGGGAATCGGTGATTAGACTTTGAAGGTGCAACATTTCAAGCTATAATCAAGAAGTGCTCTGCCACAAGGAAGCTATAGGTGGCGTGAGAAGTGATTTAACTTGAAGATTGCATAAAGGAAAGGTCTATTTGTCCTGCATACAGTGTTTGGGAAAATCTATCATGCTTGTGTTTGATTTATATTATTACAACTGAAATCATATTTTGGGCTTGTGAGATATAATCAAGCTTTAAGTTAAACTTAAAGGGAAACTACACGTATATTGAAATCTTTATTTTTGAAAAAAAAATAAGTGATTCAATACATTTTTGAGTGCATTCTCTCTGCATTTAAGGTTTATTCATTGCGTTATACAATGTGAAGTGCAATTTGTAATCATTTATTTATTTATTTTTTATATATATATTTCTTGGTTCTAAAATTGAAGCAATTTACAAGTAGTTAAGTTTAAACTGGTGCAATATTGAAGTCTGCAATTAGAAAATCCTGAGTTCTAGTTGTTAAGAAGCTAGTACGTTTATTATCAACCTGATTATTTACTTTAGGCCCATTCTAGCTTACATTCACATATAAACAAGCTTAATTTAACACACACAAATCTAATTTAAGCTTCGTTGCCACACACATTTAATATTCATTCGAAGATGTCTGACTCAAATGCTGAAGCCTGCCATAAAAATGCCAAATCATCTGTTCAGCTTGAAGTTACAGATCAAGAACATGCAGAAGAAGATGTGGAAAGGCTGAGAAGAAGTGAAAGAACCCGAACCCTAACAGAAAAGGGAAGAGAACTTCAAGAAAAAAGGTTGAAAAGTGTACATCGACGATACAGAATCATCCATGAGAAATGGAGGTATTATGCAAGATTAGGCAAGGAGTTATTGTCTGATGAGGCCTCCCAAGACGAATTGAAAGAGCTGATTGACAACATAGAAAGCACATGCTCTGAGGTAAAGATCATTTATGAAGAGTTGCGTCGAGTGCAAACTCCTGAACCAGATCTGCGACGCAAAGTTGACACTTGCATATCACTATCCGGATTCATTATTCAACGTGCTCGTAGGCAATTGGAAGGACATGCAGCAGATATGGAGGAAGAACCCTGGCCTGATGTTGGATCGATCCTAAACTCGACAGGTTCTTTATCAAGACCATGTTCTCCTCAATCAAGATGTGGTTCAACCCATACTAGCATCCACTCAGTCAAAAGAAATGAAGCAGTGGCTGAAGCTGCTGCATCTCAGGAAGTTTTGGCAGTGTTGGAAGAACAAGAAAAGGAAGTGGTTGAACTTCAAAGGCTAGAGTTTGAAAGTAAACAATGTTTAGCACAATTTGAGTCTGAGGACATGGCTAGACAACAAGCAATGGAGGACAAGCGCAGAAAGCTTGAACGTTTAGAAGAAATTAAGAAGTTGAATGCTGCAAGAGCTCGAGCTAAGGTGTATGAGGAAGTCGAAGGAAATGTTCAAGTAATTGATTTTCTGCATGCTGAAACAGTAGGAGATCTTCAAGTTCCCAGTTTCACAACTCCCCCAGCCAATACTCACTCTCTGCCAGTCACGGCTCAAGTCCTCCAGGCTTCAAGCCCTCCATTTATTCCTCAAAATCTGCCAGTCTCAACCCAAACCCTCCAGGCCTCAAGTTCCCCATTTATTCCTCCATCTTCCCAAGTTGCAAATCAAGGTCTTAATTTACAATCTCTGCATTGGTCATCTCAAGCTCCACCAGCTTTAACGTATATGCCTCAAATGCAAAACAACTCTGACTTGGTCAGCGCGCTCGCAGAAGCTATGAGTGCCAACCGCCTTCCAACGCCAGAACCTGCATTATTTATGGGAGATCCTCTGAAGTTCAAAGATTGGCAGCTTTCTTTTGAAACACTAATTGATAGGAAAAACATTCCGAAGAACGAGAAGCTGTATTACCTAAGAAAGTACTTAGGTGGCGCTGCAAAGAAAACTGTTGAAGGATTCTTCTTACTTGGCACAGAAGCAGCATATGACTCTGCCTGGCAGCTGTTGGAAAAACGTTTTGGAGACCCATTCATAATTGGGAAGTCCTTCAGAGACAGGCTGCATGCATGGCCGAAGATAAGCTCTAAAGATGGTTGTGAACTAAGAGAGTTTACAGACTTCCTTAAGAGTTGTGAAGCTGCAATGCCCCATCTTAAGACATTAGAAGTTCTCAATGACTGCAATGAGAATCAAAAAATCCTGCTAAAGTTGCCAGATTGGTTAGTGTCAAGATGGAACCGCAAGGTGATGGAAGCTAGAGAAGCAAATGCTGAATTCCCAAAATTCAAGGAGTTTGTAGACTTCCTATCAAAGGAAGCAGATCTTGCTTGTGATCCTATATCCTCAATACAAGCACTTAAGAGCATAGAAAGCGGGAAACCAAGATATTCTCGAAACCAACCCATTCAAGCAAAGGCATTGTACACAAACGTGGCACAGAGCAGTGTCTCATCATGTGTTTTCTGTAAAAGAACCGGACATGTCTTGGCTAAGTGTAGAAGGTTTGTTGAGAAGACAGTTCAAGATCGTGTCAAGTTTGTGCGAGAAGAGAAACTCTGCTTTGGATGTTTGCAGACTGGTCATCATTCAAGAAGATGTGAGAATAAGAGTACATGTGAAAAGTGTCAAAAGAGACATCCAACGTGTTTGCATGATGACAAGTTCAAAGAATATCAAAGGACTTCCCCTTTGAAGAGAGAAGATTGTTCAAAAGACAAAACTGACAGCAAAGAAATAGCTGCAGCAGTAATCACCAATGCAGTCAGACAAGAAGGTTTTAACACACAAACTTCCACGACCATACCAGTTTGGGTGTCTTCCACGAAATGGCCAGATCAAGAAGTCCTTGTCTATGCACTCTTAGACACGCAGAGTGACACAACGTTTATACTTGATGAAGTAGCCCAAGACCTCAATACCAACAAGGAGATAGTCAGTTTGCAGCTATCTACTATGTCAGCAAAGTCAACAGTCATACCTTGCCAGAAACTGACGAATCTTCAAGTGAGAGGATACAATTCTGAAAAGAGGATCCTATTGCCAGTGGTTTTCACACGAGAGTTTATTCCGGCAAACAGGTCGCATATCCCAACTTCAGAAACCGCTCTAAAATGGCCCCATCTGCAACAATTGGCAGACAAGATTCCACCTCCATTAGATTGCAAAATTGCCCTTTTGATTGGCTATAACTGTCAACAAGCCCTTCTCCCCAAAGAGATCTTGTCTGGTGAAGAAAATCAGCCATATGCCCAACGAACTGACCTCGGCTGGAGTATTGTCGGCTGCTCGTACCCTGCAAGTGATTTCAGCGACGTGATAGGAATCAGTCACAGAACCTTAGTGCGACAAGTGATGCCTGCAGTAAAGCCATCAGTTGATCTAAAGAGAGAAGTGCATTTCGTATGCAGAACCCATGTGAAGGAAATCATTCCAACAGATGTTATCAAGGCACTTGAACTTGACTTCACAGATCACAGTGCAGATGATAATCCAGTGTCTCAGGAAGACATGCTCTTCTTATCCAAGGCAAGAGAAGGTATAAGGCAGAAGGAAGATGGCCACTATGAACTTCCACTTCCTTTCAAGACCGACAAGCCTAGTCTACCAGATAATAGACAATCTGCTGTTCATAGACTTAACTCATTGGAACGACGAATGAGGAGAGACAAACAATATCACAAGGATTATGTCAATTTCATGAATGACATAATAGCCCGAAAGGATGCTGAGAAGGTTCCAATGTCTGAACTGGATAACCAACCAGCATGGTATATTCCGCACCACGGAGTCTACCACCCCCACAAACCAGGAAAGATCCGGGTGGTTTTCGATTGTTCAGCACGCTTCCATGAAACCTCTCTGAATGATCACCTCTTGACTGGTCCAGACCTGACCAACACATTAGTTGGAGTACTGTGTCGATTTAGGAAGGGTCCAATTGCCATTATGTGCGACGTCGAAAGAATGTTCCATCAATTTCATGTCGCAAAGGAACACCAAGACTACTTGAGATTTCTCTGGTGGGACGAAGGCAATCTGGATTCCAAACCCTCTACGTATAGGATGAAGGTACACCTGTTTGGGGCAGCTTCATCCCCTGGCTGCTCAAACTTTGGATTCAAGTATCTAGCATCACAAGGTCATGGAAAGTTCAGCGAAGAGTCCATCAAGTTTATCCAGAGAAGCTTTTACGTTGATGATGGCTTAACAAGCGTGTGGTCATCCACCGAAGCTGTACATCTTGTGAAGGAGGCAAGAGCCTTATGCAGAACAGGAAATCTTAGGTTACACAAATTTGTATCCAATAATAAAGAAGTGATTGCCACAATACCGCCCGAAGAATGTGCAGAAACTAAAGATTTAGACATGGCCTTTGGAGAACTTCACATCGAGCGAGCACTTGGAGTTCAGTGGTGCATCGAAGCGGATGAATTCCAATTCAGAGTTGTAGTCAAGAACAATCCACTTACAAGAAGAGGAGTTCTTTCAACGGTAGCCTCCGTTTTCGACCCACTAGGATTTGTTGCCCCTTTCTTACTAGTCGGCAAACAAATACTTCAAGGTCTATGCAGGGAAAAGGTGAGCTGGGATGAAGATCTTCCCGAGCACATTCTGCCACAATGGGAATCTTGGCTCAGAGACTTGCCTGCACTGGCAGTTCTAAAGGTCCCAAGAAGCTACCATCCAACGAACTTCGACAAGGTCGTTCTGTATGAGCTTCACAATTTTTCTGATGCAAGCTTCAGTGGATACGGAGCATGCTCATATCTCCGTGCAGTAAGTGAAACCGGGCAGGTCAGTTGCTCACTCATCATGGGAAAAGCGAGAGTAGCCCCTACCAAGTTAACGACTATCCCAAGGCTTGAACTGTCATCGGCTGTGACTTCAGTCCGCAACGGTGATCTCATCAGAAGGGAACTTGAAGTTGAAAACCTGCAAGAGTATTACTGGACTGATTCGATGGTGGTCCTTGGCTATGTGAATAATGATGCCAAGAGATTTCACACGTTTGTAGCTAACCGAATTCAACGCATAAAGTCCAGTACCAACCCTGAACAATGGCATCATGTCAGCTCCGAAAACAATCCTGCTGACCACGCCTCTCGAGGACTGAGTGCCATTCAGCTGAAAGAGTCTAACTGGCTAAAGGGACCTGACTTTCTGTGGCAGAGAAATCTCCCACACAAAGAGGAAACGGTGGGAGAAATAGAAATGACTGACCCAGAGCTTAGGAAAGCCCATGTTTGCAAGGTTAAGACAAAGGAAGTGAATTCAATGGTGAGCCACTTTACAAAATTCTCTGATTGGTCCAGGGCAGTGAGGGCTGTCGCCAGGCTCAAGAGATGCATAAGAGAATTTAAAAGAGTTCAGCCAAGAACGAATGAAGCAACCAGTCTCGAAGAAAGAAAGGAAGCTGAAATAGCCATTATCAAGCTGGTGCAAGAAGACGCCTTCGCTGAAGATATCAAAAGGATCAAGCTCCAGAAAGAAGGTAGCCTGAACAAGCACAACTGTTTGCGTAAGTTAAATGCCTTCTTGGACCAGAATGGTGTCCTCAGGGTGGGAGGACGACTTTCTCATTCAACCTTACATCATGACGTTAAGCATCCTGTAATACTTCCAAAGAAATCTCATGTGTCAGCCTTGCTCGTTAAACATCATCATGAGCGTGTACACCACCAAGGAAGAGGCATAACCATGAATGAGTTGCGTGCAAATGGAGTATGGATCTTAGGATGTGGAAATGTCGTCTCCTCACACATCTACAAATGTGTAAAATGTAGAATATACAGAAGAGCTACTGAGGTTCAGCGGATGGCAGATCTACCGGAAGAGAGAACCGAAACATCCCCTCCCTTTACATTCAGTGGTGTAGATTGTTTCGGCCCTTTCATTGTAAAAGAGGGAAGAAGGGAATTAAAGCGATATGGATTGCTGTTTACCTGCTTATGCTCTAGAGCTGTACATATAGAGACGCTTGACGATCTGACCACAGACGCTTTCATGAATGCACTTCGAGTGTTCATAGCCATTAGAGGACCTGTACGTCAATTAAGATGTGATCAGGGAACAAATTTCATGGGCGCTAGAAGAGAGTTTTCTGAGTTGATCAAAGGGATGGATCAAGAACGTCTTAGAGCAATTAATTGTGAATTTGTAGTGAATGTCCCCTCAGCGAGTCACATGGGTGGAGTCTGGGAGCGCCAGATTCGAACGATCCGAAGTATCCTGACCGCCATGCTCGACAAGTCTGCAAGTAGACTTGATACTACAACTCTCAGGACATTCCTTTATGAGACAATGGCCATAATCAACAGCAGACCTCTAAGTGTTGAACATCTTCACAATCCTGCCGGTCCAGAACCACTCACTCCTAATCACATGCTAACCATGAAATCTGCAATCATTTTGCCACCTCCGGGACAGTTCGGCAAAGAAGACCTCTATCTGCGTAAAAGGTGGAGAAGAGTGCAGTACTTGGCCAATGAATTCTGGCAAAGGTGGAAACGTGAATATCTGTTGAATCTCCAACAACGTCAAAAATGGCAAAAAACATCTCGAAATTCCCAAGTAGATGACATCGTGATTCTTCAAGATGACAATGCTCGAAGAAACGAATGGAAGCTTGCTAGAGTGATTAAAGCTTACCCTAGTTCAGATGGCATTGTGCGAAAGGTGAAGCTACTAGTCAGTGACACTACCTTTGTTAAGGGAAAACCACAAACTAGATCAGTTTATCTAGAAAGGCCTATTCACAAAGTAGTTACTTTACTTGAAGCCAATTGAGTCACACACATCACTACTACTACACTCATTTAGGACTAAAGGGTATGAATCCAATTCTTTTCATATATTTTGTTCTAAGAAAACCCCCACATTTTGAGTAAATGAGTGATTTTGGTGGGAGTGTAAATGCTGTTATACAGATGCTCTAATCAATGCATTTCGTTAATAATTCATGTAAAAATTGAATTTATAATTTCATGCATTCATCTATTTGACATTTGATGTATAAATGTGCATTCTATGTGATGTTATGCAAATTGTTCATGTTTCTTTAAATGTAAGGCGCGAGAATGCGTCACTTTAGCGGATATGACAAAATATTGCGTCACCCCCCCCCCCCCCCCCCCCCGATAGACGGAAGATAGAGCAGACGCCTCACGAGGCTCTGAAAGTTTAAGTTAAAATACGAGTTGTCTCAAGTCAGAGGATAATAAGAAGATTTAGTTGAAACAAAGGACTCAAGAACCTCTTTTCATGACAAGCAGCCAACGAGGTATTTGTCTCACATGTATATTTGTTTAATGTGTGGAAAGCATCATTTTTGTATATCTCGCTTCCTGTATAATATGCTGATGTGTTTCTACTATGTTAATTTATGAATGCAGTTCTCACGGCGTGAACGAGACGAGCCAAAGCATTAAACGCCCGTTATAAGGAACCGACCTGTGTCTGTGTGTTGTTGTGAAGAGAGTTACAATAAGAATATGTAAACTGTGGCTGTTTTCGGAATCGCCCCCTATATATCATTCACTATTCCTTACATTATTCCACTAATATAGTCCAATTGAAGGAGTGAATGTAAAAAATAAAGTGAATTCGGACACTGAGTGCGCTGAAAATATGAAACTTAGCAAACATCGGTTGTACACTCATGGTGGTACTCAATAACGTCCACTACAGGTTTCGGGCACTATTACAAATGGCTGTCCCCTCAAATAGTGCCCTATTTAAGGGTATAGGAGGCAATTTCGGACACAGCCTGTGCGTTTACGTGGCTTTTTAAAAATGGCGGGTGCCAGTGTTTCGTATGGCATGAGTTCAGCCAATCAATGTACGCTTACGTCACTGGTAATTCCTATTGTGCTGGGTTAGACCCTACGCTGTAGGTAGGAGCTAATTTAGTCCTCCCAAAAGGCGTTCCTATAACTAAAATCATTTCCAGTTTCTGCAGTGCGAACACGCCAAAAAGTGGGTACTTCTGGCAATAGATTATCTATCTATCTATCTATCTATAGATATATATACCTGCTACCATTGTTCATGTCCAGGAAAACATGGTGCATCATAGTACAGTCACAAAAAAGGTACTACTATGGCACGTCCAAAAAAATTACACCAAACAAACATGGTATTACCATGGTAAATGGGTAAATTGACCCCTGAAAAACATAACACTACTGTGGTGTGTAAGAGAAAAGCAAAGAAAAACTAAAAAATGGTACTACCATGATATATATAACAAACAAACAAACAAACAAACAAACAAACAAACAAAAAACCCACCTTGTTACTACCATGGTGTATGTAAAAAGAAATTTAAAAAAAACATGGTACATGCCTGGAAAAAAATGGCAAGAAAAGTCCATAAAATTCAGGTACTACAATAATAAATGTAAAAAAAACCCCAATAAACAAATAAAGCAAAAAATAAATAAATAACAGAACAAACCAACAAAAAACATGGTAGTGTTGTGATACATGTCCTGCAAAACAAAACTAAACAAACCAAAAGTGCTAACATGACATTACCCTTGCAACCATGTCCAAAAAAATGTTTTTGTAACTTTTTTGTTGTGCAACATAAAATATATCCTTGTTGAATTGTAATTCCATTATTTCCATATTTCCATGTTTGCATACTCTAAAATCCAAACAATGACCTCGAGCGTAACTCCATCCTGTGTATTTTAATGTCTCCTGTGCTGTCTGTCAGAACTAAAGCACATTTTGCTATAAATAGTGACTGTTCTTGTACCAGCCGTTGCCCGCACAGGCAGTTATGACTAATCAGAGAGAGATATGTGCGCGTGTGTTACCTCTCCACCTCCCAGGAGGTGTTATTATGACCGATGGAGGATGTGTGGGTCTTCCACTGGCCGTCCGGCAGCTCTAAAGTCTGCAGAGTGAAGTAGCGCACTGGGGAAGAGCCGTCTCCCCCCGCACTCCAATGAAGACGAAGCTTATGAGACTCCACCCCTTTCTGAGGCACGGTGAGTCGACGAGGGGGCTGCGGACGCTCTGTGGGACATGAGGAATGAGTCACTGCTGGGCATATGCATGTGTCACAGACCCGGCTCGGGGTTAAATGCAGTGAGCTCCGAAGGGCCACATGCTGTTTTGACAGTGTGCTTTTATCAGCTTTATGACTGATATTCTACTTTTACAGACTGACTGCACGAAACATGAGCATTTCAGTGAATAACATGAGTAGTTATTATTAGCTATAGTCACTTCTGATTCGTCACTGTTTATGTAAATGATTCCACAATTAAACAATAAACAAATTGATGACACCACTATGAAATAATATTATATGAAATAATAATCAGAAATAAATGGTTTTTTTTTTTAACAGTTTATTGAACCTCTAGACAAAATATATTAAAAAAATTCTTACAAAGTTATAAGTTATTTGTGATTGGGTATTTCATTGAGTATCTTATTAGATACATCAGGTTTTGATGGCTCATATAGTAAAATATAGGATAACTTGGAGCTCATGTTTGAAGAAAAAAAGGACACTTTTTTTACAGAGGCACAAACTGAGCAAAATTATGTAATTTTCTGATCAAAACTCTAGTTTTTATTGTGGGGTCAAAACATTCTGCAATTAAACAGATGACTGAGGAATGTACAATTAAAAAAGTTCCTCAAAAGCCTGATGTTTCATATTTGATACCTATATTTTAAAGCCACACTAAGTAGAAATTGTGTTTTTGTCAAACAGCGACCCCTAGAGTCGCTGTGGAATACTTGCACTGTCGTAAATATATTATATTATAACATTTTTACATGATTGCAGCTAAATCACAAGTAAATAGTCTATAGTCTAGGCCTACTGTATAATTTAATTTGTGTTGTTTTTATTGGAATGTAAACATTACAAAATGCCAGACAACATCAATTAAGTTAAATGTAGGCTACGTCACATTATTTCATAACATTGGCCGTTATGATGTCATTAGACATGATTATTGCAATTTATCATAATAGTTTGCAAATTGTGCTCGTTTACACTATTTACAACCTCTACGTTAGGCTTATTTATGATAATTATGTGAGATATTGAAAGCTGTTCTCATGATAATCGCAGGAATCAACGTCAACAGCGTCGTCTGATATCCCTCAGGACTACGTGATAAATACACCTCACAACACCTGAGTTCAGCTGGAAAACTAATTCGTGAGGCATAGCTATCTGATTTATCAAAACGATTCCATTTACACCTGGTCACATAAATGTATTTTTGCGAAACGGATTTAAATTCGATCTTCAATTCTTGCGCTTTATGCAGATTTAATGGAGTTCACGTCACCGAAAGCAACAGATATGAGCTGCATTTTATAGATCATCAGCTAAAATTTCAAAATCAAAGACCGCAATAAGAGAGAGCAGTAACAGCCCTGGTAAGATCATTTCGTTTCTTTACTTTTAATGATGAAGATTGTGTGTTAAGCGTCTGCGACTTACTTTTACTTTGATTTGCGATAGTTTGCACGTTGGCTTGATGCAGTTGCTCATCTGCGGTGATGCGTGTTCCAGCGCGTCGTCATATCTGGATATAACATAATAGCCTGTACAACGCTCTCACACGTTTTTTTTTAGCATTTTTGGGAGGAGTACAATTTACATATGTGGTTTCAAAAACCATATGCATTTACACTTGTCCAGTTTCGTCTGGAATGCGTCTCAGATCTCCTCCTGAAGTGGTTTGAGGGATCGGATTCAAATCCGTCTCAAATGCGTTTCGGAGGGCATTTAAACCTGGACTTTTCACGATCGGATAGCTATCCGATCTGAGAAAATGCATGAAGTGGCCAGGTGTAAACAACCCCCATGACAAAAACATACGCACGAAAGCCGAAAACAAACGCTGGTTGGCCTCTCACGTCCAAATTTGACGAAGTGGTGGGGGAAGTGACGTATGCCGTAAAGCAGTCGAATTTTGTAGTTCTTTTTGTGCTCTGGTTACTACCCGAACCCCGAAGTTACATAGTGCCAGTAAAAGCGATACAGACCCTGTCAGGCTATGGCAGATGTGTCATTCAACCTATTGTAAGTTGATGTACCATCACAAGGATCTTGGAAATATATTATGAAGGTTGAAAAGTTACATAGTGTTGCTTTAACATGATTGTCCTAAAAAATGATGTATGGATAATCAAGTAAACCTAAGTTGCTTCAGTTAAATATTCATATTGCCAACAAAATAGAAGTTATTCTTACATTTAATCATACTAAAAGACCTTTTCCTAAAAAAATGATACTGTAAACTATAAGTCGAAGACAGAAGGTTCTAGGAAGGTAGTATATTTTAGACAGGTTTTTCAACAGTTTTACTCATGTTGATATTTCAGAGCCCTTTTGCATATCAAATACCTTGGACCAGCAATAAACCGGCCACAGGTTTCGACTTGTTAGATCATCCTTCAAAAGTACCTCTTTTTTCTGTGGTTATGACGATGGCCTCCTCCGGGGGTCCCCAGCCCTTTTGAGTGCGCGCTGTGATTTGGAAGACGTACGCCGACTCTGGGATCAATCCCGTCACCGTGAACTGACGTGCGTTTGACCCCACCTCAACCGTGGTGAACTTGTTGGGATCATTGATATCCAGACGGTAAGAAATCTGATAGCCTGCAGTAAGAAAGACAAAATTGGGTAAAAACTGCTGTAGTACATATTACATGATTTTGATATATAATATGATCATATTAGTATAATATATTAGTATATTATCCTTAATATTCAACAATGTTTTTGTTTTGACCTGCACTGAGACTATTGGATGAGAGCTGAATTGAGCAGGGCAATGATGTCACTGTTTTCTCCAGAGCTGCTGTATAGATAAATGAACTAAATTAATAACTAATGATGTTTACAATGGAAATGAATCAACACTGACCTTACTTAAGCTGGACAATGACACTATTTTCCTCTAGATCTGCTGTACACTTTGTTGCATTATTTTCCTGTTATCACTGTAAAGATGCTTTGAAGCAATGATCTGTATTGTAAAAAGCGTCATATAAATAAAGGTGACTGACTTGACTAGTATAGATCTGAGTGGAAACGAGTCTGTGTAGTGCTGTGGCCTAAACGTCAAATGTACATATTCAAATGTGACATCTTTTTATATTATTATTCTATTACGAGAATTTAATAAGAGTACCAATATTTATAATTAATATAATAAAAAAAAAGATCATTATTAGTATATTATAAATATTGTTGATATTAGTAAATTATCAATTATTTATAATAATTATTACTAATTATACAAATTAATATGAGTAAATTATAATTAATATTAATTATTAATAATTATGTATTAACATAATGTATTAATAATGTATTAAAGTATTTTATTAACATTAATAATATTAACAATATATTATCATGAATTATTAATTAAAATAATTTAAGTTAATATCATTCAATATAATAATAATAATACTTTTTTATAATGATTATTATCATCATCATTATAATATATTAATTATAATTTGTTTTAATATTAGTAAAATATTATTTATTTATATTAATAATTATTATTATTATTAATTATAAATATATACATATCATTTTATAAATAATAATATATTAACTTATTAACATGTTCATAATAATAATAATATTTACATTTAATATATTATTAATAGTAATTATAAATATTAGAAAATATCGTTAATTGTATAACAACAACAACAACAACAACAACAACAACAATTCATTAATTCATTAACAATTTAATAATATTTACAATGAATATATTACCATTATTACTCAGTTATTGCGACACGCAAATAAGAATTAGGGGAAGGTTTTTAATATGGCTTTTTTAATTCTGTTCATCACACAAAGCTACCGTATAGCTTCAGAAGATGTGGAATATAACACTCAAATGAAATGGATTATACTTTTTGGTTTATGGTGTTGCTTGTGTCTTTTTGGAGCTTGACAGCAAACATCCTCACACACTTTCAATGTAGGAAAAAGAACAGCATCAAAATCCTGGCATAGCCATCATACAAACTATACAGCATATTTCAAAACAGCTTGAAACAATTCATCCGATGTGTATCATTACAACGGTCTAAACATATGAGGCGTCACATTTCAGCTAAATACGTAAGGTCATTATACAAGTTTGCAACAGCAGCCTTCCTTCATAAGAGTTAATAACCCTCTCCTAACTGCAGACATGGCTCATTTCACTTTAATGCAGATGCTAAGACCAAAGTGTCCCGTGAAAGATTTCCAAAGTATGAGAACATGTTTTAACCTGGAAGCGCTTATTACAGTTGAAAAGGTGTTTTTGACATGAGGCGGTGGAGAGATGGAGAGAGTCAAGTTCTCTGTAAGAGGGGGAATCTACAGAACGGACGAGAAAGAGGTTTTTATCTCAGTCACATGGGACGCTTGGTGTTAGCGTGCTCCGTTTGGAGGATTAGCACGATTTTACAGAGCTGGGGATGGTTTTAATTCAATGTTTTTTTCCCCTTTGCCTTGTCTTCGCAGATTCTTATTCGCCCTTTCTTCCCTTTTCTCTCTTCCTCTTTCCGAACGCACAGCTCGCTAAGATCCTCCTTTATTAAGAGGCCATCGCTAACCCAACTCAAAAAGCCCAGAGGGGCCTATGCAAAATCCTCTGCTTTTCCCGCTTGTTCCTGAGCTCTCTCTTTTGATGGTTTTTCTTTTCTTTTTTACTTTTTTTCCCCTGTTACGCTAGAGGCAGAAATCAACTAGAACACTTTTCTTCTTCTTTTCTTCACTGTCTGAGTAGCTATTGCCCTGGACATGGAGAAAAGGAGGGAAAAGGACAAAAAAACGGGCAACAATCAACTGTTCAGGTTTTGTATTTTCCCTCATCTATCATGGTAGAGCTGTGACCCATGCCAGGTGGTTCAGTGCTCATTTTTTAATGTCTGGGTTGCCGTGGTGAGAGCAGTAAGCCGTGTAATTGGTCAGATTGTTGCCCCCTCGGTCAGGCGCATTTTATTTGTGCGCCCTGTTACCACAGGAATCACTGATCCCTAACCACAGGACACATCACAGCGGACACTCAACACTATGAGAGAAGGAAAGGAGAGACCACAAATATCATGTTTTTAGGACACGTTCATACCAGTCATATTCTAGTACCTTAAGGCACCATTTAAAATCATGGTAATAAAAAAAAGTACTGTGGTAAATACGTTTCATATTAAGATGTTGTTGTTTTTTCATATATACAGGCTGCATTTATTTAATACAAAAATACAGTAAAAACAGTAATATTGTGAAATATTATTACGATATAAAATAACTGCATTTTATTTGAATATATCTTCGATTGCGAATCAGAATTTTCAGCAGCCATTATTATTATTAAAAAGGTGCAATATGTTTTTATCTCGGTTACAGATTAGAGTATTTTCTAGGCTTGCTATTAGTTTTGTTGTAAATGTATCTGTTGTCCAGCTAATTTATGATCCACATTGTTCATAAAAATTATAAATATGGCTATACAAATTGGTCACACTTTAGATTAGGGTCTAATTCTTATGATTAACTATGACTTTTGCCTCAATAAACTCATAATTACTGCTTATTAATAGTATGGTAGTTAGAATATGGTCATGCAGAATAAGGCATTAATATGTGCTTTATAAGTACTCATAAACAGCCAAGATCCTAGTAATATGCATGCTAATAAGCGACTAGTTAATAGTGAAAATTGGACCCTAAAGTGTTACCAAAAAATGTAAACTTAAGTTATCTACAATGACACTGCCCCTTAAATGTCTTCAATGTGTTTATCTACTTTTTGAACCTTTTAGAACACTAAAAAAGATTAGCTTGACTCTAAAACGTAGCTTCCCCAAAGCTGAGCACCACAATCTACACGAGTCTCTGAAAGATGAAAGCAGGAATGTCACGCTGCCAATATCTCATGAAAACATGAAGAGCTGCGTACACAGCTACAGCTTCAACTATATGTTTTTACAAAAGCAACAAAGAGATTAAAGGTATGCAATTTTTTCAAATGTTAAAATACTTTCTCCTATCCCAACTTAAAGGATTAGTCCATCATTTACTCAGAAACTCATAAACGTTTGGAGTGATATGAGGATGTCTGTGGAACGTGAAACATTTTTGAATAATGTACCTTTTGCTTTTTCCATGAAATTACAAGGTATAGGATGATTTCAAGGTACAAAAAGGATTCACAAGCACCATAAAAGCACACTGTCTAACCTTGTTTTCCACAGTTTTACAGGTTTGACCGAAGTAAATAATTACAGAATATTAAGTGAACTAATTATTTAATATGGCTAGATGACTATAAGTAATTCTTATATTGATTTCCCAAAATGTAATTGTGTGAACATCTAGACCAACTGTAGGACCTTGGAGCAAATCAGGCTGTGATGACGTCATCAAAACAGAGCAAGAAGCAGAATTATGTTTTAATCACTCACTGCTGCCATTTTGAGAAACTATTAAATAATTTATAAGAGGTGTGATGTGTGTGAATGTTAAATGTTGATATTAATCAAATTTGAGTAAAATGTATCATATTCCCATTAAAGAAATTATGACTAAATTATACTCTGCAAGGGGCGGGGAAATTAGGAACCATGTGACAGAGAAAACAACATGTTATTAAAGGGATACTTCAGGATTTAGCATTAAGCTTTGTATTAGTAGAAAACCTGTAGTGTTTTCAAATTACCGTGCTTTCCTCCCTCATGTCCCCCTGAGACGAGAGATTTATGTATTTTTTGTCTGGAAGGATTTTCTGGCCAGAGGCTAAAGGCTACAGCCAGTAGTATAGGGGCTGTTCTGCATGTTTTCAACCCGCCCATAGAGGGTGGGATCTCACTCACAGAATGTACACATAGTGTCAGCCGTCTTTCTTTGGAAGCTAAGCTAGCAGGCTCTTGTTCTGTGGAGAAAGCTGAGTATTAGGGGTTACCATCCTCTTTTTCCCGGACATGTCCGGCCGTCGAGATCGTCCAAAATGTCCGGGATTCGGCTTTTGCTCTCTGCAGTCTCCATTCATTGTTTACATGCCCACCTTTTGTTTCAATCTAACTGAATTCATTCCGATTGGTGAATCTGAATGTAAAGTTTACATGAACGCTAAACAAGTGATCGGTCGATGTGCGTTTTAACATTGCTGAGACAATACCCGCTCCTCCGTCGCTCATCAGTAATCATGCCACCGGCCTCGCACCGTTCTCCCGCGCCCCTCAGCCTTGTCCTGCTCGCCACAGTAAACATAATGAATGGCGACTGTAGAACGCAAAAGCCAAATCCCGGATATTTTGGGTGATCTCGAAATCCCGGGCAGACTCGTCACGGAGACTCACTAGTAGCCTAGTCTTGTTGTTTTAACTGCGCTCTCTTACCGGTAGGCGTGGCTTGGGAGTGGCCTCCTAGGGCAGCGAAGCAAGTGCATTCTGGGAGTTGTTGTCTTTCATCCACATAAGCCAAAAATACATTTTCTGGCTTTTCTCAGTCTAGAAGGCTCCAAATTCAAAACTTATTTCACATTTCTACTACATAAATGACCCATTTTAAATACACATTCATCTTTCCAGAGGTGAAGTATCCCTTTAATGTAAAAGGAGGAAAACACAGTTATGCCCTGAGCTAAAGACAATTTCTAATTGGTCGGAATCCCTTTTAGGGGTTAGTCAACCCGCAGAGTTAAAAACTCATGACACAAACAAACTGCTGCTCTGTTCTAATCTAGTCTAAGATGAAGAAATGAGTTCAGTCTAGTCTCGGTTTTCTTTTCTTTCTTTTGATTTAATTTCTTTTCAAAGTTTTGATTTCGCTTTCTTTTCAAAGTTAAGTTGACCCATGTCTCAAACTTCTACCTGCCTATGACACTATGCATTTCATCATCAGCCAACACACCATCGCGATTGGCCTCTCTAGACGTCACCAGACCGCACGTGAATCAACGAACCTTGGAAACAGATAAAGGAACCCCCCTCACAGATGCAATCCAAGAAACACAAGTAATACCTACAGTTTCTACCTGAACTGGTGCATTAAAGGAATAGTTCACCCAAAAATCATTAATTTAGCCCTCGCATTGAGTTTTCAATGAGGCTATTATCGCGCCAGGTATAATCATAATAGTTCAATGAAGTCTTGTTTGTATTTAAAGAGATGTATCTTATGTTTTGTGCTTACAAGCTTATGTCTTAAACTGCTGATTTTGTGTCCGTGCTAATAAATACTTTGCATATTAATTTCCATTGCAAAGTTACAGCCAATCAATTGATTGCTGGACTATAAATTTGATCTACTGTAAAACAGTGATTTCACAGTAACACTGGCCTAATCAATGACACGAGTTTAATGTGATGTGGGTGTCTGTCTATTCAACCAATGTCAATGGCGGTGTCTGGGAAACTAGTAATTATTTTTGCAACTCCGTTTGGTGATTCTAGTAGCACTGGAATTACAAACTTCATCTTTAAGTCCATAAATGAATCAATGCGAAGGTGAGACAGAGATAAAATATGAGAGATATAAGAGAGACAGAGAGCCTGATAGAGAACAAGAGAAAGAGTGTGATGAATAAAAGAGAATGATCATGTGTGAGAGAGATACTGACAAAAAGGGAGAGAAAAAGAAAGATATTAAATGCCAGAGCAAAAAGAGACACCAGAGAGAGAGACCTCGGCTCATTCCACCAATCAATATTTGCAGGCTCTCGCTTTCAATACATTATTACTGAAACTCATTTTGGAGCTATATAAAACAACAACAACAACAGATTATGATGCATGACATGTTTAGCATAAAATATACACTGCAACAAATTATTTTTGTATTGTTTTGCAATAAACACACGCACACACGCACACACACACACACATTTTTAATGTTTTTGGAAGTCATGTAATCCTTCAGAAATCATTCTAATACAGTATATTGATTTGGGGCTTAAGAGATATTTCTTCTTATTATTAATGTTATAAAAAATCTTATGTATGACTGCAGAAGACTTGGAATATAGCACACGTCATATGGACCACTTAAATGATACTTTAATGGTGCTATAATTTTTTGTTATTCTTCAAAATGATTATTCTTTATTATTCTTCAAAAATCTAAAAAATACAGTCATACAGGTGAGTAAATGATAACAGAGTTATTCATTTCTAGGTGATCTACTCCATCAAGAAGAAAGATTTTATGCAGTGCACTGATGATGATTTGATCTGGTATTCTTTTCTTAATAATTTTAAAGGTTTTCTATCTGAAATGCCTCCAAGGTCTCTTAAAGGCATCAATGCCTCATTCACACCATACAGCCAGACGTTCAGTAATTGAAAAATCAACACATAAGACTGGAAGACCCATTGAAAGTGCTATTTGAAAGTCACATTATCAGCGTATCCTCACATATGAAACATATTACAAAGATCTGGGAGGATAAAATGAGCGCTGGAACACTGACAGCTCTGCTCTGATTGAAGATTTTTGGTTTATATCGCTCAATCCTACAGGGAACGATTGATCCAATCAGCAGAGAGCTCTGTGTGCGAGTGTGTGTAGAAAACAGACAGAAGGCAAGAGATCATCCGAGGTAAAGAGGCTTCACATTTCTATCACTATTAAGGGATTATATGATCCATCATGGGTGGTTAAGTGTCCATAATCCAGTCATCTATAGCTGCGCATCAGTACGTCCCGTAGTCTTGATAACGGCAAAACTGAGGCGGTTTAATCTCAATACACCGTTGAAATCCCAATTCACAAAATCTCATGACACGCGCACATACTAACTGACTTAAACGCAATACACAGCATGTCCTTGCAATAATACAATTTCAAATAGCTCAGGGCGCAATGGGAACAAACATACAGGAGACTTTTTACAGGAGACGAAATTACATTCTTGTAACCTTTGCAAAGATATAAGTACAGTACTTTCATAGCTTTATATAAAAACAACAGAACAGCGATTTCCTCAATGCTATCCTACATTTTATGATACTAAAACAACAGAAGTCCTCATTTATATAGCTAGGTAAATGTGTGTGGCTGGCTGTGTAACGTCTATGTTCTCTTACCCATAATGATACCGTTTGGCTCTGAGGGAGGTTGCCAGACAACCCTGACAGACGTGAGACGCACTTCTGGAAACACCAACCTGACAGGCGGACCAGGAACTGGAGAGAAGAGAGGGAGGGTGAGAGAGGATACACAGTCGAACATGGTATTTAAAAAACAGATTACTGTAGTCCACACACTGATTTCTGCAAGCGTAGAATACATTTCAAACACTTCAAAACCTGTTTGTGGGACCAAGCTTTTATCTCGGCCACGATAAATATGACATTTTAATCTCTTAACACGCACACACAAAGCCTCGCTGTAAACTTCTAATTCCATAAATCCATAAATATAAATATTAGTGATTCATAATCCCTCATCAAACACATTTAACTCTGCCAGTGGACACTAGGCCAACAGCGCTGGTAATCCACTAGTTTTGATATGTGTGTGTGAGTCAGTGTGTGTAGAGAATAATCACATAGACATTCCAGTATCTGGTATCCCTGGTCTCCCCGTACATTTCCGAATGAATGTTGCTCCATTGAGCCGATTAAGAAAAATGACAGAAAGAGGGCATTTGTCATTCCGCTGGCAAGACTCCACAGTTCACATATGAACACACTCACTCATTTCAAAGGGGAAGATGGCAGCGCTTACTTCCCTGTGCTGGGGATATATGAATGCAAACATGCGAGTATATATTTCTGAGAGAAGCTTCCCGAAGGAAATTTTATTGCTCAGAAGTTGCTCTATTATAGCTCAGGAGATTTAATGAGGTTCTCACTTGGTTGAATCTCATGAAAACTGTCAAGTAATGCCTGTGCCATATTTTCTACTCCAGATTCAAAAGAATCCAGATTATAATTTTTTCCCTACTATGCCATTAGCTTCATGATAACTAAGCACATTTGCCTCCATAATTTTATAAAAACCTCTCATTACTGCAATGTGAAAAGCATTTTAGTAATAATTTCACGGTACATTTGTAAAACACAATTATAGTAATATTTATTGTAGTAAATATACAAAATAATATTTAATTCACAAAATTGATCATTTTTAATTGTACTGAATATTTAATTATAAATAAATTTTAAGTAAAATGAATAATAAATAATTACAAAATAATATTCATATAAATAAAATAATTATGAATACAATAATTCAAATAATTATTGTAGTTGAATATTGAATATAATTTAAGATTATAATTATAATTTATAATTTAAGTTATAATTTTTTAATAAAAATGAGTGATTGCTTTACTTTATTACAATGACATTTTCTAATGGCTAATTACAGAACTGAGAAGGCTTTTAAAATGGGCCATAAAATGAAAGCGCCCATATAGCTTGGAATCTCTGACTTTTATTTGCCGACTTTTTCACATGCAAGCACAGTTTTAGGCTCTAATGAGAAACAGGAGATGGACTTGAGAATACTGGGGTCTTTTTTCTCAGAAGAAATATCTGAAATGTAGTCACCATTTAATGTCATTGCTGTCTGGGAGCAAATTCTCATTAGTTTCATTAGTGGTTTTTCTTTTCTATCTGTGAGTGAGAGTTTGGTTCAGACAGGTGACTCAAGCGATACAATGATGCAAGATGAGGTTTCATGCAGTGGGGGCACCAGGAGACCAGGCGAGTGTGTCAGCGAATATGCCTTTGTGTTTGTCTGTGTCTAGAGCCACGTGGGAGGTAATGCCAGTCTGAATGCTGGGCACAGCTGGAAACCACCAGAGCATGAAGCAAGACATAACTTAGAGCTACCATTATGAATGTGTGTGCGTGTGTACTGGTGTGTGAGTGTGTGAAGGAACATCTGCTAAATGGGTAGCTTTCACTCAAAGTCTAATTTTGACCCAGTGTGTGCGCGAACATTTATTTTTGCTTTTATTATGCATGTACGATTTGTCATAACCAGTGGGAACATCTGAAGAAATAGGTGATGCATGTTGCTCAGTGGGCGATGCATTGATTTTATTTGGTTGCTTACCATCATCCTTGGTTCTCTCAACTGTGGGGGGGAGGCTGGGTGGTCCATCTCCGACACGTGTAAATGCGAGCACCTGGACCTCATACACGATGAACTTGCCAAGGTTCCTTAAAAGAAGCAAGTGAGTCTGGTTCCCGTTCACCAGTTGGACCTGGGGAGCCCGCTCAGAATCTTTTTCTCTGTATAATACCTAGAGATAAAGGGAAATATAGGTCACATAGAAACAGTTTTGATGTGCTATAGAGTGTTGGAGCATCCTAAAATCAACAACATACATACAGTATAGTGTGTAACAGTGCTTGCTAATTACTATTACTCATGCTAAAGGTTAGGGATTTGAGCAAACCACTGGTGGAGGATAAAATAGATCAGAATATCATAGAGACGTAGAGATGAACTCTGACTTGGATCAGTAGGTAACCACATAGCAACCGCTCACAAAACCTTAGCATTGCGTCAACAACTTTTGCATGTTAAACATCACTGTTTCTTCAGATATCAGTTCCAGTTTTGCCTAACTTGGGTCTTGACTTCAGAAGAGATCAATAATTAATTGTGTTATTTCATTTCCCCCCACTTTTTACAGTCTAAGCATTTTATCAATTGGCTTCTTCCGACAGTGTGTAAAAGGAAAAACTGTTTCAGCAATTTCATGATCTTGCATCATGTCACTCTACACAGCCTAAGCAGAAATTTGACAAAGCCTTATTCAAGCAACAGCAGCGAACATGGTTTTCAATAGCTTAACACAGTTTATAGATGTGTTCAAAATGAACTCAATATGAACTATGTTCGGCTGAATATGTGCATTAAAGCATGAGGAAGAACTTTTGTAGATATGCGTATAAGCAGCGCTTTGTGCTATAAAGTGCCTTTGGCGGATGATACAAACATTAGATATGTAGAAGTGTACTCCATATACTTTTTTTGCTATGGTGCATCAGAGTTGCTTCTGAGTGGTTCTGCTATGTGGCTGTTAGGGTATTCTGGTTGGTTTCTTACATTCCTAGATCAAAAGAGCCAAGGTGCCTACATGTGGATATGGCTCAGTTGCCTCCTTCAAAGAAAGCCCATGGGATTTTTTGCACATTTTAAGACATAACACTTAAAAGTCTCAATGAAATGGAAGTAGCGACCGATCTTTTATTTCATACTGTGACAAATATCCGAGTGTAACAGATTATCTGAAAAAATGTAGGACTTGGACTTGGCACTATCCATTGGTTGTTGATTGGATGGAAGCAAATCATACGTCATCAGAGAGAAGGGTGTCGTTTCGCCAAGTTATGACATTTTGATTAAACATTACAAGGTCAAAAAAAATTTGGAAAATGAAAGGAAACATGGATGAATCGTTTACAATAAGATCTATAACATACATAGATAGGGTGAATTCTCATTTCATAAAGGGACAATTCAACCAAAAATCATAATTCTCATTTAGATAAGGATGTCATGTTGTTTTAAAACTGTGTTCTTCAGGAGAACATAAAACAAGATATTTCAATGAATGTTTCAACAACAAAAAAATTAAATAATATTTTGAAACATTGTCTTACTTGTCAACACTATTTTGGACACCAATGCCTTTCATTGTCAAAAATGAACAGCAATTTTTCAAAATACCTTTGTGTTCCAAAGGAGAAAGAAAATAATATAGGTTTGGAACGACATGTTATGACAGAATTTACATTTTTGGGTGAACTTTAATAATAATTGATTGCCTGAAAAAGCAATTTAAAATGATTCCAGTCAGACGTCTCCATATACAGTACAAATTCACCCTGCTACAGAGTTTCGGCAGACAGAACTCTCCAGTTAAGTCTGTGGGGGATTTTAAGGGTCTCAAAGCATTCCCTTTGATATAGTAACCGTACCTTGTAACCAAGGATGTGTCCATTCTTCTGGTGCTCAGGGACTAAACCCCAGGTGACCAATACACTCGTGGAGCTCATTGCTTCAGTGGTCACATTTTCAGGGGCGCCAGAGGGAACTGAAAACACACCCATATAAAAAGCCATTTTATAGTCAAGCAAAAACCTACTCAAGGCTGTTAAAAGCTATAACAATATGATAAAAAAGACACCAATAGTGGCATTTATCATTAATAATTATAAGAATAAACAATTCTAGCAAGTAATACAGTTCATTAGCCTAAGGCCCATGTCTCAATAGCCGACTCAAAACAAATCATTTTGGTCAGGGTTTCGCATTTACTGACTATTTTTTGCTGAAATCTCACGCTCTTCTATTGAAGTCTGTCACATTCATTGATTAAAAACAGAAGAGGGCTGACAGCTTAAACAACAGCCTCTGACTTTTCTCTCTGATTCCCTGTCATGTGAAGCTCAGTGATATAAGAACAGGAGAACTGGTGAGCATAAACACTTGTAAGGGACTGATTTAAGATACAATTCAAAGCTTTACCCTGTTAATGTGGGTAATGTGTATTTGTTCCTTCAGGGCTTGCCGGCATATGTTCATGCACAGCTTCAGTGAGAAAAAAAGACAAGACACTTTCTTATTCTGTTAGAGTAGAACTGCAGAAAAAATTGTGTTTGTAACTTTTGCATCTGCTGAGGAAAATGATTCAAGGAAGTTCAGTGTAAGAAGGATTTCTAAAGTGTGATATTCTAAGGCTGGAAAAGTCTTGAAAATGTATAAAATCTTTAAAGGTTATTAAAAAAGTTGTGGAAATTTCTATAGTCAATGGAATTTTTTTTTTCTAGGTACACTACTGTTCAAACGATTGGGAAAGGTAAGATATTTGGGGCCAGATTTACTAAACAGGGCAAATTAGCGTGAGAGCGCAATTCCATAAAAGCGCCGATGGGAGTGGAAAGTTCTGCGCGTGATCTACTGACGATGTGCAAATTAAAGAACATAGACGCAGCCGGATCACTTCCATAATGACCAACGCATTATACCAAGAACAGCGCAAATTAGCATAGGGTCGCAAACAAGCAGAACCGATGATAATCAGGTGCGGGTGATCTACAAACAACACAGGCACAAAACGGGTTAAGACATGCTTTTTTGGGCGGTAAATAATGGTGCAAATAACAGTAAGTTGACTAGCACAAACCTTAGTAAATCGCCTCGCGTGATTCGTTTAAATGCTCTCCTCCCATAAATTTTGCGTCTGAAAGGGAAACTCCTACAAATGCATATGCATTAAGGTCAGTCGCAAAAATAACTGTCCATGCCTTTTCAGCGCTCATTTTTTATTGCGTAAATCCTGACAGTATTTTTTAATGCCAAAAGAGGGTTTGTGCTGGCGCAAACTGTTAGTACTGTTAAATCTGGCCCTTAATGTTTTTGAAATAAGTATCTTATGTTCATCAAGGCTGCATAAAAAATTCTATTTTAATATATTTTAAAATGTAATTTATTTCTGTAATGGCGAAGTTGAATTTTCAGCATCATTAGTCCAGTCTTCAGTGTCACATGATCCTTCAGAAATCACTCTAATATGCTGCTTTGATGCTGAAGATTGTTTTTTATTAATATAATTTTTTTTTTTTTATATTGCTACGTCTGATCAATTTAATGCCATGCTGGATAAAAGTATTAAATTCTTTAAAAAAAAAATAAAAAAAAAATTTACTGACCCCCTAACTTTTGAACAGTAGAGTATGTTCATTTCTAAAGCATTTCTTCCACGAGAAATGACTCTTTGTGAGTGTGACCTCTATAACATGATGTTTTAGAATGCATATTGAGTCACAAGCAACAGAAAAAGTAATGGGCAATCAGATGTTTGAAACCAGTAAGTGGCCACTGCCAAGGACACAAGTGCCACCAGCTGCCTCTGATCATTTCATACTTTCTGGATGTTGAGTTGTCAAGATCATTAACTCAGCAGGGAGTCGCTGGGTCTGCTAACGGCCACCCGCTGAGAGACGCGGCCTCGGGCAAATACTCCCTCTGAGTCTCCAGCGACTATGCAAATGAGGCTTGCGACTAAAAATCGGCTAGTGAGATGCTGGCTAAACTGCAGCTTGTTTAGAGTTCCTAAATAATGCAGCAACTTCTGGTATTAATATAAAAATCAACTGACATGTCTTTATAAGAATTTTATGCAAATACCCGTCTTATATTTTATTTATTTCTTATAAAACACAACTGAAATGCAAAATGATCAAGATGGAAATGAGACCATGATGCATCAACATAATTAATTTGGTTACAGGCAAAACAGCAACTATATTTTGTTTCTTTTCCTCGTTGATCATTTATTTTGATCGTTACTTTTGTAAAATCAAAAGTGGAGAAGCTACATCTAAAGCAAGCATAGTGTGTCACCTGACTCTTTAGTTTTGCCCAGCACAGGACTGCTCCAGGGTCCAGGCCCAATGCCGTTGTAGGCCTGAACGCTCAGCTCGTACTCCGTCCACTCCTCGAGTCCCTCCACTGTCACCTCTCGAGACAGGCGCTCAGAAACCGTCTCCACCCGGGGCGTCCCGAGCCCGTCTGCTCTCTGTGCACGCACACGGTATCCCACACTTTCAGGATTTCCGTTATAAGCTGGCTCTGGAAGAGGCTACAAAAGATGAAGAGGAAAACATTGGAGCAGGAGAGACTCTGATACACATACAGTACATCAAAAAGAAGACCCAAAAACTATGATTTGGATTCTAAATAGAATGGCTAACAAACTAAACTGTGTGCCAGGATACAACATTTTGAAGATTTCAGGCATAGTACCGGTGATAAGTTTGGAAACTACAATTTTTGAAAGAAGTCTCTTAGGCTGCACTTATTTAATAAAAAAATACAGTAAAAACAGTAATATTGTGAAATATTATTACAATTTAAAATAATTGTTTTCTATTTTAATGTAAAAAATTCTAATATAATGTATATAATCCCATTTTAATATAATGATTTGGTGCTCAAGAAACAGTTCTTATTATTATCAATGTTGAAAACAGTTTTTTTGTGGAGACAATGAGAGAATCTATTACTTTTATTAAATTGCATTAAATTGATCAAAAGTGACAGTAAAGACATTTATAATGTTACAAGAGATTTCTATTTAATAAATGCTTTAATTTATTTCATAAGTAAATGCAAATAAATGCTGTCCATTGAAATACTGTGTGCTCAACTTTTCAAGCAAAATATTTCACAAAAATTTTTATTTTAAATAAAAAAATTGAATCATGCCTATTTTGTTGTCTAAACCACCATTCAAGAGTTTGGATTAAATTTAAATTGCATTAAATTGTTTAAAAGTGACAGTAAAGACATTTAAATTGTTACAAAAATATTTATATTTCAAATATATGCTGTTCTTTTGAACTTTATTATTTGATCTGAAGAATCATGTGACTGAAGAATATTTCAAAATACCTGTTTTTGATTTGAATATATTTTGAATGGTAACAATATTTCTGTACACTACTATGATACATTTATTTGAAGAATAATACTGTATTCTTCAAATAAATGTAGCCTTGGAATGCATAAGACACTTCTCTCAAAAACATGTAAAAAAATCTTACCGACCCCAAACTTTTGAATGGTAGTGTATAATATCAGACTTAAAAAACTTTTAAAGAGAAACTTAAGTTATCCAAACACATTTTGGCCAATTATATTGGTACATAGTGAAATTTAAGAGCTAAAATAGTTGAACTAATTTTCTGCAAGTTAATCTATACTCAACAGGAATTGGAAATGAATGTCACAGAGCTCATCCTACGAGCTAAGTTCTACGATGATCTGGATGAATGAAAACCTTCACAAGCGTCAAATTGTGTGCAGCAAACAGAAAGGAAGTTCCTTAATCTCCTCATAAACATAAATTAAATGACATTTGAAATTGGCTGTAATGCAGCTCAGTCCCTCGCCTGCTTCAGCTGTGCGTTGCGCATTGGCACATTGCTCAGAGACATTTCCCAGCATCAGATGCCAAGAGTTTGCACATGGTTGCTCGCCTAGTACTTTTAATACCCACTCCAAACCTTACGATGTTCACAGCTTCAGTACATTGACTGCTTGAAGCGTTTCAATTAAAATGCTTTTGGCTAGTTGACGAATGCAAGTGACTTCATAAATACGGGCCAAATCAATGTTTCAGTCCTTATGGTCTCCACAATAAGCTGTGAATATTTAGTTGGTTGCAATATGATGTTTTGATATATGATGTGATATCAACAAAGCCATCTCATCCATGTAAATTTGAGGTTTTTTTTTATATTTTTTATAACTAGCCATGGTCACAACAAGCAATAAGCTTGTTGATGAGCTTGTTTTATTTTTCAGTCAGGTTAACTTTTTTGGGTAACTAGGTCAGCTTTGACGAAATTTTCCATCACGAGGTAACTCTGGGTTTCCATGTTTTCACTTTTAGGGCGTGTTTCACGGTAGGGGGCGCTATTACGCATCTTCTGAAAGAGTACTGAATCTCTGGATCAAAACACAGGCAAAAAAGGAGCAGAAACAAGCGATAAAAGCATTGCTAATGCACGTTGTAGTCTTTGAAAAAAACTGGCTTTTCTCAGCTTTTTGTTCAAAATGTTGCTTGTGCAAAATGTGCAAAATGTTGCACACAACCAAGGGTTGATAAAAAAGAATGCATGAAGCTAGAATAAAAAGTTTTTTTGTTTGTTTAAAAGTAGAGGCTCAGTTCTTTCTTTTGATATATTGTGTGTACAGGTATTCACACAACAAATTATGGGGGCCAATACATTTTTGGGAAAATGATCAAAAATGCTTTCGGTGGCTGGCAACTTTTTTTTCTTTTTTTTCTTTTTTTACGCTGGCGGTGAAACCAGTTAAAGTAGATAATGAGTGGCTAGTGAATAAGACTCAGGTTTTTGTGTTTGCAAAACGTACAGGCGGAATAGTTTTGCTACTTCACCTCATTATGAGAAATGAAAATTAGCTGAAATACTTCTGAAACTCAATGCATTTCCACAGCAACTGCTCATAAAATACATCTTACAGTGTAAATTCTCCTCATTAAAGACATAAAAACTCGAGAAACGTGGGTTACTTGGCAAATGATGGGGGAGCGGTAAAAGTATAACCTTTTCTTCAATGGCAGCTACATGGAAGTTTTAGTACGAGCTTAATAAATTATAATCCATAAAAAAGAGGTTATAGGTCACTGTTTTCGTTTTCAGCGCTTGTGAAGTACTGCATTAAGCACCATTATGTCCCGAGGGTCATTTTTTCGGCAACATCACCCCACAAATGTGTTGCTACGACCAGCGGAGGCTTTGCAGGAGCTGTTTTTTAGATTAAATGGAATCCTGTCTTATGAAATGACAGCTTTCATGTTATGTGCCTCTACAACTCAAATTCTTCGATCGCTCTTCAGGCTTTGAAAAGGTGAGAGGGGGAAAAAAAGGAGAAGTGAAGGAGTAAATAACAGCAATTACATCTGATACTGACAGACACCATGGCTCGTGATAGCAGAAAAAACAGAGAGGAAAAATAAGCTGTCAAACTCTTCCAGCATATGTGTGCAGCAGACAGTATTTGTGTCCATCTCTGCGTGTGTTTGAGTGAGCGGAAATCACGATATTTGCATGAGTGCTCCAGTTTTAATGATAATGTTCACACAAAAATCCATAACCACCTCGTTTCCATGCAGCAAGAAAACCTTTTAAAGCTCCTTGGTTCTTTGGCATATAAATATTAGAGAGAATAAAAAATAAAAAATAAATCTATTTGTCTGGCGCTAATGATACATGCTTTTATCAGTTTTATAGAAAAGTAATTCAAAAACTTCAGAAAAAATGATTTATCATGTATGTATGTCTGATCGTAGACTTCACCAATTCAATGGCATTTGAGTTTGATGTCATCACAGAAGTCTTCCGTGACATTTTAAAAGTATTCAAATATTTTTGTAAAATTCCATGTGGATATTGCAACGTTATTGTAACATTATGTAGCAGTGTGTGATGAAAATAATTCAATGTTGTGTTCATTAATGAAAATGCTTTTTATTTTATCTTATTAGATTATTTATGTATGGTATTTATCCTGCATTAAACTGTTATGTTGTTTGATTTAATCACGGTTTACTCTGATTGGGAAAATTAAAAAAATCATATCACCGTTCTACACATAAATATGTTAACTATCAAATGTGCAGAAATGTAGAAGCAGTTCGGAGTCTGTAAGATTTTTTAATGGTTTTGAAAGAAGCTTCTTATGTTCAAAAAGGCTGCATTTATTTGATAAAAAATAAAGTAATATTGTGAAATATTATTACAAATTAAAATAACTATTTTCTGTTTTAATATATTTGACATTGTATTTTATTCCTGTGACGGAAAAGCTGAATTTTCAGCAGCCATTACCCCAGTTTTCAGTGTCACATGATGCTTCAGAAATCTAATCCATCATTGCTGAATGAAATAAATATTCTTCTTAAAAAAAAAAAAAAGAAATCAAATCTTACTGACCCCAAACTTTTTAACAGTATAGTGCAGAACACCAAATCACATTTACATGCAGAAAACCAGAACTTGGTGTGAACTTGACCGTAACTGTTTGAGGATTGTGTGTGTGTGTGTGTACGTGTGTGTGTGTTTGTCCCTTTCTCACCTCCCAGCGAATCCTCAGGCTGGTTTCACTAGCAGAAAACACTGTGAGGTTTGCCGGGGCCACATCTGGATTCGACTGCAGGGTCTGCATCTTACGAGAGGGCTGACTGAAGGGACTCGAACCCACAATGTTCACCTGCTTCATCCTGAACCTGCAAGGCATATGTAACAGGGGATTTTGGACAGGATAACAGATCTCTACAGCCTCTGATCATCTGCAATCCCTTTAGGACAAGATTGTGTGCCGAGAATCAGAAGACAATCTTTCCACAAGACCTTGAGAAAATCAATTAAGGAGGGAAATAGAAAAGGGGAACGAATGAAAGAGATAGAGAATGAACAAATGAAACAAACAAAAAAAGATAGCTGGAGATTGTAGGGAATACTGGGATTGTAACAAGCGTTTAAATATTGAAAGGTCATAACCAACTGAGATTTAAACACCAAAACTGAAACAGTTAACAGGTTTGTGAAGGTCCGTTCACACTGGAGCTTTTGGACCGTTTCTCACCACATTTTGGTTAATATGATTGATGTGAAAGTGGTTTCCCATTTGGAAAAGGAGAAAGGCTCACCTGTATTGAGTGAAGGGGATGAGATTGGGAATCTCCAGAGTGTCTGAGGCTGGCGGACGGTCTTTCTCGAACAGAACCTTCCATTCCCCTTCCTCTTCCTCTTCCTCACCCACAGTCCCTACCTGTGGCCACACAGAGGATGTGTTTAAAGTGAACAAAGTTCTGCCTACTGCATACTACACTGAATATAGACACTATTTAAAAAAACAAAACACACACGCATGAAAAAATATGCAGTATGACAAACAAACATTTTAAACTGTAGTATGTTTCATTATATGTTTATTATAGCAGCTAGAGACGTCTAGTTTTCATCTTGGGGGAAAAACAGTAGTAAATGTTGTTGTATAACCTCCTCAATACATCTTTAATCCAGCGAGTGGTTTTCAGTCATCATTTGATAAAAAAATATTTTATTATAATTCTATCTGAGCTATTTTGCGCTAAATTGCGCCAATTTTATATAAAAATGCCCTATCAAATAATGAGCAAAGAAAGTTGCATCAATCACACTGGAAATGGAAGATAGTTCTGTAATTTTACTGTTGTTCTGTAAAATTCAAGTATTATTATGATTATAATTATTATATACTTGTGTTATATTTTACAGTACAATAGTATTATATAAATCAATTTCTTTATTGGTTTTTTTAATAATAATAATAATAATAATAATTATTATTATTATTATTATTGTATACTTTTTTATTTTACAGTGAAATAGTATTGCATTAGTTATACATTTCTTAATTGGTTTATTTAATTTGTATTACAATAGTCAATACATTTTAATAAAACTATTTTAATAATAATAATAAATACATTTATATTGTACAATTTTAGTCATTATATAAGTATAATTATATATTTGTTTTATATTTTATTTTATAATAGTATTACTATAGTAATCTATTTCTTTATTGGTTTATTTAATTTTAATAATAATAATAATAATAACTATTATTATTATTATATACTTTTTTATTTTATAGTACAGTAGTATTTCTATAGTAATACATTTCTTTATTGGTTTATTTAATTTGTATTAAAATATTTAGTAACATTTAATAAAAAAAATTTTTAATAATAATAATAATACATAAAACTGTTATTTTCCCATTTTAGTCAATCATACAAGATTACATTAATTCATACAATATACAATACAATATACAATCATACAATAACATTGGGATTTTATTGCAGTTCTGTAAATAAATGTATTTATTATAATAATTATAATATATACTGTATAATATATAATAATAATAATTTATTAATAATATTTTTTTTATTATTATTATAATTAAATACTCGATTTTACATTTTACAGTACAATAGTAGTGCTATAGCAATACATTGTGTTGCAAGCATGTGAGAGCCCAGGTATATTTTCCCATTTTAAATCCAGTTCTATGTAAAAATGCCCTAACTATTGGTAGTCAGCTGACACCAACATGACAGCCAACAAATGAGTCACAAATAAGATGTTAAAATTAGAGTTGAGATTGCTTCTAGTCCATATTAGGTTTCACATGATGTATACAGCAAATATGGGCAAATCTAGGTACCCCATACCGTATATATTACACATCCTGCATTCCTCATTCCTCCGGTGTCATTTCAAATATACTGAGAGTCAGTTTCAGCAGTCAAAGCTGATGATAGGAAAACTTTAGACTGACAGTGAAAAGCAACAGCAAACCGAACCAAGCTGCCCGCAGCACAAACTCCATATCAGGGCTGTTGCCTTTGTTTCCCATTTTTTACACTAATCAAAAGCATGTTGCCATAGGGTATCCACAATGGCATTCGAGAGCCGTAAAGTGTTTGTTTTTTTAACCACACTGATCTTAATAAGTCATTAATGAGGTAATGAGCTAATTAAAAAGCAGATCCACAACATGAAAAAAAGCTACAAAGAGACACAGGGTAATGCAACGTGTCATTATTTTGCAAACAAAAACTGCTTATCATTTCAAACAACCACGTGACTCACATTTCCTCTAGGACCTCCCTGAGAGCTGCTTCCATTTATTCACAGAGCAACCTGTGATTAATATCATGCGGTTAGCTCTTTCCTATCATTATCATGTATAAACTGTCAAAATACTTAAAAGGGGCCATATTTTACACTTCTAAAGCATTTCAATTTCCCCCTTAAGTTCACTTATCCTGTTAGTCAAGGGCTCTTTCACAGAAAACAGTTCTCTCGCTGAGCCTCTGATTGTTTTTGGCTACTGCACCTTTCAAATTTCCATATGTAAATGAGCTCTGGTATGATTGGCCAATCTCACAGTTCACACTATCATTCATCAGGATGGACTAGGGAGTTTAAAGGGACAGTTTACCCAAAAATGTAATCATTTACTCACCGTTCCATACATTTGAATCCATACATTTTCTGTCTATATAATGACAGTCAATGGAGACCAATACAACGCTGGACCCACACTGAAAAAAATTATTCGTTGAAATTAATAAAAAAATGTATCGTAAGTGGTTGCATTCAATTGATTTTATCTACATTTAATGCATTAAGTTGAATTTAATCCATTTTAGTTCAACTTAATGCATTTGTTTAAATGTAGATAAAATCAATTGAATGCAACCACTTACGATACAAAAAACTTATTAATTTCAACGAATAATTTTTTTTTTCAGAGCATTTTACTTTCATAATATGGGCAAAAATGATCAATTCTGTTGTTGTTGTTTTTTGGCAGAAAGTCAGTCCTATAGGTATGGGGCAACCTCAGTAATGATGACAGATTTCCTTTATCACTTTATGAATGAACAGGTGTTGGTATGTAAATAAGGGTGGTCATATGTTAATGAGCTCCAGTTGGTGACATTGTTTTTGCAGCTTAATATTCACTAATGATGGGAGAACTGTGGAGAGAGGAAGAAAAAAATGCAGTTTTCCAAGATATCCCCCTTTAAATATTATAAACCATATTTTGAAACAACTAGCACTTGGTCTCCATGAAAACACCATATCCACACAGCGTGTTTTGTGCAGCCCTGCTCGAGCAGAGGAAAGGTGAAAGAATTACAAAGGGAATCGAAATCAGCAACCGGCCTGGTCCCGGATACAGCTGTGAAGAAGTCAGCTGTAAAAAACACACCAACACAAGCTGATTTCTAACCCATAGACTTAAGACCCCATTAGTGCCACCTCAGTACCTCTAATCTTCTCCTCTCTCTTCTCTCATCCCTCCTTCTGACTCCCTCCCTCCTGCTCTCCCTCGATTAAACAGTATTAAAGACAGGAACGGAGAAAACGGAGGGGGGAAAAGGGAGGGATCTCATTAGGAGGAGTTTTTCTCTTCACGCTGCACAGCACTGGACGCCATCCAAGAGGGGCTTAACACATATGCTCACACACACAAACACACACACACCACACCTAAAGGGCTGGGAGACACGGTGCATGACATCTCCTTAGCCTTCTCGTACTATGTCACATACAGAGTGCGCGCATGTGTGCTTGTGTGTGTGTGTGTGTGTGCGCGTTTTCTCCGGGGGAAGATGTTTTAGTGCAAGAGCAAGCCTGTTTCTCCCTGGAGATAAAGTACCTGTCAGACAACAGCATCTTCACTGGAGCACAGCCTGCCAGACAAGGGCATAACACACACCCACAAATACACACAAACTTATAAACACGTTTATATTTATGAGCACATACAGTGAAGAGTCATATTCCACAGAGCAGTCTTGACAGAAGGAAAATTGCAGTTAGTGGAAACGTTAACCATTCGGCAGAAGGAATATTTCCATTCGTCGCAAAGTTACTTGTTTGGCAGGGAAAACAGCAATTTGTGGCATAGGTAACATTATTTCAGAGAGAAAAAACACCCTTCAATGCAAAATTTAATCATTTTGCAGAGGCAAAATTACCATTTGTGGCAAAGTTCACCACTCGAAAGCCATACAATTTGAAATTCGTGGCAAAATTAACCATATTACAGAGACAAAAGCGCCACTTGTAGCAGAGAGAATGTATATATAACATCTACTTTTTTTGTCTATATTTGCAAAAAAAAAGTTAACCATTTTGGAAAGAAAACAAATGTCACTTACAGCAAAGTTAACCATTTTGGAGAGAGAAAATTGTTATAAGTGATAGTTAACCAATTTTCAAAGAGAAAACTACCAGACAAGTGTCACAGTGCCATTTGATACCATTTGATCCATTGGGCAGACAAAATATTGACATTCATGGGAAAGTTAATCATTTTCGAGAGAGAAAGTGTCATTTACAGCAAAGTAAACTATTTTGAAGAGAGAAAATTGCTTTAAAGTCCCTGTAAAGTCAAAATTAAGTATGTGTTCTGAGTTTGTCACACCACAGAAAAATGTGTTATTAGCCACCCAGCCAAATTTGAATGATAAAAAAGTAATGTAATTACCATGGCATACCATTGGTGGGAAAGCTACAATGCATGAAAAATATAACCATTTTTTATTTGATTTTTTTACAGAGAAAAGTGCCATTTGTGGCAAAGTTAACCATTCAGCAGGCAGAATATTGACATTTGTGGCCAAGCAAACCATTTTGTCAAGAAAATATTGGTATTTTTGATAAAGTTCATTTTGGAGAGAAACAAACTATCCCACTCATGAAAAAAATTATAAAATTAAAATTGTGGCACAGTTAACCATTCATTCAGCTGACAGAATACTGACATCTGTGGCAAAGTTAACAACTTTGTACAGAGCAAATCGCTACTGATGGAAAAGTGAACTATTCTGTAAACATTGTTAGCCGTTTCGTGGGAAAGTTAGCCACTTTGATAATAGACAGTTTGCTAAATTTGACACACACACACACACACACACACACACACACACACACACACGCGCCTACACACCTGTCCTTCTACGATCCATTTGGAGATGGCAGTTTTGCCGTCACTGCCGGGGCGGAACTTTATGGTGGCGGAGCGAGGACTGATGTTAGCGATGATCAGATTGGAGGGAGCACCAGGTAGCTCTGTTTCCCAACACAACAAAACATATTTATGTCACTCACAAGCTGCTCTAATTGAAACATTTCAACATTTTCTGTTCTGTTCACTGCCTGTTTTCTCCATCCTGTGTCTTCATTATCCTTCAAAGAAAACTCCTGTAAATGGGCCCATAACTCACTTCAGAGTCGATTAGCTTTTGTGTACAGCAGTGCGCATTGTGTTTGGGTATATGATTAATTGGTAATTAAATGGATTGATAATGATATTTGGCTGGTTCACGGTGGCTCATTCAACAGTAGATAAAGCTCGTTCTTTCCTGACTCCACAGCATATCAGTGGGAGATAATGAGTGTAGCTTGGCTTTTGGTCATCATCATTTATTTCATGTTCTCTCCAACACGCGCGCACACACACAGCGACCCCAAGAGCTTCGTACTGACTCTATGTGATGTATTACAGTCTTACTGACTGTGTCTCGGATTGCTGGTCTATGTGAAATATGCGCCCCACTGCGGCATCCTGTTTCATGTGCTGAATTTCCTTTAGATTTTGAACATGGAGACTATCACGGATCCCCAAGGGAGAATTTGATGCATTAAAGTGATGCTAGCATTGAAGTGTGTGTTTGTTTGAGAGTGTGGAGACCTGGCGGCAGTCCTGTTGAGATGGTCGATGAGGTGGCAGTACCGGTGCCGGCCTGTGTTACGGCAGCCACCTGCAGAGTGTACGTGGTGAGTGAAGTGAGCCCGGTCACTTTATACGCCAGCGTGGAGTTGGACAGAGTCTGAGATACGCGGGTTTCGTTCTGACCGTCCTCCTCCCAACACAAGACGTAACCTATGGAGAGGAGGAGAAAGAGAAATGTAGGCTTAGTGAACCACCTCACTGCTTGATGTCTACATAGGCAGTAACCTTCTCTTATAATTGGCTGATTTGAACTTTCTTTACGGTCCCTTGCATGGATCATGCTTCACACTGAAGATAAAGAGAATCAATTAACTCACAGCTACAGGGGCTAGTGGCATAAACTTAGCCATTGAGTTAAGACTCTCTTAAGAACTAGCAGTTAGTTCTAACTTTTCACATTCAAATTAGACCAATTTACCTTTTTATGCAACTGATTTTAAGAAAAAGTAATGACAAGTCTTGAAGAAAAATCAGAAATTACTAACTATTAAGACTAGTGTAAGAAGGCTATGCAACCAAATCCAGAGCACTGTTGTGGAGTAATTAACTAAATGTGGAGTAGTAACGCAACTCACTCTACTTACTAATTTGTAACATGACAGTAAATCAGGTATTTTCAAAATCATGTATTTTTTTCATGTAACCAATTTCAAACTTTTTTTGTTACATCGTGTACTAAGACCGACGGAAAATGAAAATGTTCATTTTCCGTCGGTCTTAGTACACGATGTAACTACAGAAGAGTCAAGTTTTAAATAGGAAAAATATCGAAACTCTTTGGTCATTTTTTTGAGAGAGATGCTAATGGTCTTGTCCGATTCAATGATCTATGCTAAAGCCTGGTTCACACGGCAGGATAATTAGGCCGATTTTAGCCCCGATTCACCCCTTCCGACAATCTTAAGGATGCTCCGATTATCGTAAAATAATCTGATCAAATATTCCAGCCGTGTGTGGTGTGTTAAGACTGCTCTCGTCTGCTCGGAAGGACGTCGGGACCGCTCCGATCTCAAATCGGGGATATCCAACATGTTGGATTTTTTTGCCCCGATTTCTCCTCGTGTGTTGTGTCCCCCGGGGACAAACGAGCACGCAGCCTGTAGACTGTGGCGTGTAGCCAATCAGAAAGCGAGGTGACGAAGCGGCGAGGAAGCACCGGGAAACAAAATCAAAACAGCCGGCGCCATGGCGCACCAGAAAGTCCGGTGGACGTCGGAGATAGAGGACCAACTCGTTTATATAACCAATAACGTTTTTTTTTCAGTTAAAAACAAACTACAAACTATCGCCACTGCATCCTCTTCGTCCGCCATGATTGTTTATTCTGAAGTCACGTTTGATCTCGAGGGATTTTGCGAGATTTCCCGTCTGACCTGGGAATGCTCGGGAGTCAAATCGGTTCGTGTGTGATGTGTTGATTTTGCCGTGTGGCTGCGCACCACACACTGTACGACCAAAACTGTTAGACCCGTGATTTTTTATCGCCATGTGTGGGGTCTCTCAGATTTGGAAAATCAGCCGACAATTTTAAAATCGGCCCGTGTGAACCAGGCTTAAGCTATGCTAAAAGTGGTACCGCCAGACCCAGAGTTCGGCTGAATGGATTCGAAAACGGTAAAACTCAACTGTTTAACTCTGGGGGAGTTGTAAAATGAGGCTATTTCCAAAAAAAGTGGAGTATCCCTTTAATAGCATTCTGTAATGCAAATGACAGTAGTGAAAATTAGATTTGACGTCATTTTAAATTACAGTTTGACTGGCAGTGACAGAATAAAAACATACTGTTCACATGTGACATTTACCTTGATTTTTTGGTGATCTCAACCATTTTCACAACAATTAATGTTTATTTAGATGATCAAATATTCAAATGTTAAATGTTTAAAATTATTTTTTTTTAAATAAAAATATACTTAATTTAAATTTTGAAATAGATATTTTTTTAAATACAATATTTTAAACATTTTATGATGTTTTTTCATATTTTAATATTGAAATTCTAGGTTTGGGACAGGGGTAAAATAATCAAATCAATCCATGAAAGGCATCTGGAAACCAAACAAAATAAATAAAAGTTTCCAAGTTTTAAATGTGATCTTAATAAAACAACAACAACAATAAAGTTTTAATAAAAGTCAATCCCTAGGACACCTTCACATGCAGCGTTGGAAAGATTAGTGAGAGTTCCTGTGAATTGGTGGGTGAGCTGTAGCTGTGATTGGATGATTGAGCCTGTTCACCTGTGATAATGCCATTCTTGTCTTCCGGTTCCTGCCAGCTGATCCTCAGAGATGTGTCCAAGATCTCAGTGAAGCTCACTTGAGTCACGAGGCCCGGTTCTACAACAAACAAACATAAAGGTACTCAGCAATGTTACTGCATGTTAACTAACACTCTTTCTCTGGTAAATGTAAATATTATATTATATTATACTTGTAACATGTATATTCTGTTCTGTTTTGGTTTAATGTTCAAAATTGTTTCCTATATTTTTCCTGAGTTCCCAGTTTCCCTGGTTGTTAATTAGTTCCTGCACCGGTTCGGTTTTATGTTGATTATTCACCCTATGTATGTAGTTCTTTCAGTTCATTGTTCAGTCTCGTCAGTGTTTAAGTGTTGTAGCTTTGTTTTTTTCCCCTGTGTGTTCTTCTGAGTTATTAAAGATTGTTCCCTCACATCTCCTGTGTCGTGCGTGTTATAAAAACCACACAGTAACATGACATGTTATGTTATGTCATGTCATATTTACACCTAAACAGATGAATTGTACTTTTTTAATCTAACGTTTTACCTTTAAAACCAGCAAAATGATTTTTAGCTCTTAAGTCAGCATGCGTTTGACCCCTAAAAAGATCTCAAACATTTCTTATGGATGTATGCATTTAAATTCTGTTCCTGCTAGTGTTTTTTTTCTGAGCGCGTAAGCATACAAAAAGTGTGTTTTTATTAGAAGTAGAAGTTCAAATACAGAGGTCAAATACAGAGATGGACATAAAACAACTGAAATCTTTAAACAACATAGCCTCATGATTTCATTGTCTGTGGGGGATATGCAACTATGAATACACAGCGGGTGTGTTGATGCTCTGACCTCAAACATGTGTGTGTGTGTGTGTGTGACTGTGTGAGTGGAATAAAGCTTCTTATTTATTGGGCACTACTTTATGGACACTTTAAAACCTGCTCATGTTAAAGGATTACCCTGCAACCTCAGTCCGCAAGACCATAATACTCCCAACAAGAGCTTGTTGCTGTGGAATCGTTGCATCACAAATGCAAACAGGCGAAAGCAAATTATGTGTTTGTTGGCAATTACCCACACAAGTTAGCAGTCATTTAGTGGTTAATCAATCATGCATACACACCCCCGCAAGACAATCCATCTGACAGGCGAACATGACAGTTGCCTGAAAAGCGCAGTGGTTAATGTGTGCGGATAAAGCTTCAATCTCATTAGATCTAACACGCGTGTGCCAAACCCTCATGACCCGCACTGTCAAACGGACCTTATCAGAGGAAGTCGTCACGCTAGACTGACAGGTTAATCAATCACGTGCTTATGAGAACGTAATACTCCATTCAACTCACTGCACTGCAGATCAATTACTTTTCAATTCAATTTTTTTTTGTCAAAGTGTCGCTCATTCAGAACAAGAGGTCAAGGTTTAGCAGGTTAGCATAGTCCCTGCTAATAGATGCTATAAATACACCATATGGATTCAAAAAGCATTTTTCTCTATAAATAGATGTTTAAAAATCGGAGCTGATTCTGAGCAGTGTTGTCATTGTTAACTTAAACTAAAACCATACATTTTTTTGTTTATTTAAATAAAGCTGAAAAAGAATAAAATAAAATAGAAATATTAGATGCAAAAAAATTAACAAATATTAGTTAGCATTTGTCAACTAACTGAAATAATTAAGTTGAAGTAATTCAATTATTTAAAAAACGAAATAAAACTAATAAAAATGACAAAAGCTTATAAAATGACAAACAAATTATTAAAATGAAAAAATACTATAATCTTGCAAGTTCTGAGTAAACATACACATCTCATTTATTGTATTATATCGTAGCTGATCTTTTACCAGTGGCCAATTGTTTTTGAAGGCGTGAAATAGGCACACTTGATGCTTACTCATTTAGCTAATGCTAACGGATAGCTTCCGGCAGGTATTTCAGACCTCCTTGGTTTTAACAACTTTTATTCATTGGTTTCAATTCCATTCTTAGGAAAATGAAACCCGAAAGTTTCAAAACAACCAGGAAACCTCAATCAAAAATATCCAGTTAAAGATCCAGACAAAAACAAAGTGAATTACCCACATAATGCTTGCACGAGCACGCTGCTAAGTCTTTCTACATTTATGCATTTGGCAGATGCTTTTATCCAAAGCGACTTACATTGCATTTCAAGGTTCACACATTGACATTCTTAACAATTCTTGCTTTCCCTGGGAATCGAACCCATGACCTTGGCGTTGCAAGCACCAACTCTCTACTGTTTGAGCTACAGGAAAGCAGTATCTCTTTTAGTACAAATAAGCAGAGAGATGAGAGAGCGAGACCGTGTGCACAACGGTTTGTGTGTCTAACCTGTTTGTGTGATTGAGCTATTCATGGGAAACAAGCTCCTGTGGCTTAACAGTGTAAAGAAGACCACATGCTGTTATCATCTGATGAAAATTACATTGTCTGTTAACAGCTGCACATGCATTCACACACATTTCCAAGTGTATACATGCATGGTGGGACAATCAATAGCGACATGTGCATTGACTGAGAGGAGTGATCCTGCTTCAATAATTGCAGGTTAGTCAAGGCTGATTCTATGTTCCTGTGGCATGACGTGAAAACAGCGTTTGGGTGGCCAATATATATTCAGCGAAAAGACTGATCAATGGCGATGTAAAAAGCACAATTACGTGGCAAATTGCGGCATGCATAGTGAAAGGGCCAAATTTCTCCTCCGTATCGATTTTGGTGACTGAAATGTCAAACAAACAGGCTTGTTTCTAAAGCATCTCTTTCTCAAAGCCTCCTGGACAGTTTTCAAGTAAAGAGCATACTGTTAGTCGATTGTCTCCAATTAAATACAGACAGACTGTCTGTAAGAGTGTGTGGGTATCTGCAAGAGTGTGAAATATGATTTTACATGTCAGGAGTGCAAGCAAAACATTTGATCCCAGAGGACACGTTTATTGCTTAGAGGTTGCTCTTCATTGCTCAGGAGACGTAATAGAGCTCTCAGTTCTTTTTATTTATTTTTTTATTGAAGTATCAACTTTGTTTTCTGCTAAAATAGAGAGCAGAAGCAAATGACACTATTTCTGACCAACAGTAACTGTATATAACATTAATGTGGATGGAATAATTCAGATTATTTAGTCTTGAAAGAATCTGAAGAGAAATAAGAGCATTCATAAGAGCACAGTTTTTGAAAATGTTGAGATCTTTTCTGAAGCTTTTCTTTTCTGTCTAGAGGAGACATATGAGTGATTACTATATTTTTCTAAGGAGAAATATCAGACTTAACAGGAGACTTCAATTCATATGGGAACATCCATAGTATGGGAAAAACTTCCATAGTATGGGGAAAAAATACTATGGAAGTCAATGGGGCCCATCAACTCTTTGGTTGCCGGCATTCTTCAAAATATCTTCTTTTGTGTTCAGCAGAAGAAAGAAATTCATACAGTTTGGAACAACTTGAAGGACAGAATTCCCATTTTGTAACTTTCAAAAACCTCAATTTGACCTCATTGCTGATTTGGAAAAACAATTGAGATATTAATCAAGATCCTATTTGTAAAAAAAAAAATATTATGGGACCCAACCAATCAAAAGGCAATGAAATACTGGTTACACTTCACAATAGTCACATTTTTTAACATTAGTTAAATAATAAGTTATTAAATAAGTTAACATTAGTTATTGTGTTATAAATAATAATAACACAATAATTTTAGATCAGATTCCAATCGGATACACAAATAATCGGATTTGGACTGACAGTGTTGAACGTAGCCAAAATGTCTTTTTTTTCAGTGTTTGTGTGTGTACTCACTGTCAGCATGTGTCTGGATGAGCTGTGTTGTGCTAGCTGGCCCATCGCCAGGCGTGGTAAAGCACAGCACCGCCGTCTCATACCACGTGAACTTTCTTAAATTGCTAACGTAACCATAGTGACGTGACCCGTGGAACTCGGGGGCAATGGTCACCATGGTAATGCATTCCGGACAGTGTTCGGGCCACACCAGCAGCTGTGAGAGAGATGCGAAATAACAACAAGACATAAACAAAACGTGATTAACATACATTGTTAGGTTTTAATTACTCTTGTTTTATTTATTTGAATTTAAAGCTGCTGTTTTTGCAGGCATTTAGCCAATCAATTATGAATACACTCCCCCAGAAGACAATGAAAATGCCAGGCAAATTTAATTGAATATTTTACCTCTAATGGAACATGTGAGCCAGTGTCTCTCTTTCTCTCATACACTGACATCTTTCTCCCTCTACACTATTACCTTGTATCCCTGGTTGATGCCGTTGATGAACTGCTGGGGTGGTGGTGTCCAGGTGAATTTGATGGTGGTGGAGTTGAGCGCAACGGCATCCACGTCTTGTGGGGGCGCTGTGGGGACTGCGCAGTCAGAGACAATTTGTTAATGAAATATTTAGAAAATGTACAAACATAGGCTGTGTCCGAAATCGCCCTCTATACCCGTAAATTTGAGAGGACAGGAATTTGTAGTAGTGTCCGAAACCATAGTGGATGTTATCGAGTACACTCATTCAATCCTACAATGCACAGCAATAACGAGTGTACAACCGATGTACGTTCAACTGCTAGAGAATACCCATAATGCACTGTGGGAGTCACATGCCGAATGAATTCCCGCGTCTGACCAGAACGCGGGAATTGCGGGAAAACGCGGGAACGCCCGCAGCTGAATCATCCATTTATCTATTTTCCAAATCGCTGGTCCAAAGAGGGTACAGCGTAATATCATACAAGTATAAATACCTTTTTAATTGATTATTAAATTGTTTATTTAAGGTTTATACATTCTGGCAGCCATTCTGGTGCACTCAGTATCTGAATTCACTCACTCGTTTTCATTCACTCCTTCAAGTGAACTATATTAATGGAGTAATGTAGGGAATAGTGAATGAGGTTATAGGGGGCGATTTTGGACAAAACCTTAATTTTTTGTGGTATTGGATTTATCCTATAAGTTCAAAATGCTCTGAATTGTTAATGTCTGCACCACGTGGCATTAAAGAATGTTTATTTATTAAATAAATAAAATTAAATATAAACATTATGAAAAAAACGTAAAACTAAAAAAATTTAAATGAACAAACAGAAAAAAATAAGTTGAAGTTGAAAAAAAAAAAATCAAGCTAAACAGAAATAATAATTTATTATTTATAATTTAATTTAATTTATAAATGATAAAAGCAAATAACAAACATTAAACTAAAAATAAAAGCTTATTCAAAATATTGCAAAAACTGCACTGAACCAAAGACAGTCTCAAAAACGCGGTACGAAATTGCTGGTGTTTCTGACGTCACAAACTACCTTGTAACCAATCAGGTCAACGTGTGATCGTCAACGAGTGAATCTCTGAGCTGGTGTGAGTGAGTGGAGGCGGGGCTAATTTGAATATTAACAGAACTGCGTATTCAAAATGAAGCAAGGGTGTTACATCAAGCTATTTTAAAGCATTAAGACACATTTTTTTCAAGGAAAAATAATTTATTAAATATGTCATTTTGGTGATCAAAGATGAGTTTTAAGGGATAAAATTGACTACAGGGGGACTTTAAGACACTTATTACCAAGTAAACTAATTACTGATGACCACAACAGAATTTTCGGCACTGTATATTTTTTTCAATTTTTTAAATAACCTGTACTAAATTGCTTTTGGACAGACAGATATGATGATGATAGTCAAAAATCTGGGTCTGCGAGACCCTATCTGTCGTGACTACATGGATTCTGAATTTAAACTCCCACCCAAAGCCCCCGTTTCTATACATAGCCTACACTATATTTCAAATGATCATTCATAGCAGCACCAATAATCACATACAAATACACATGAACTACAGTTTGTATTCAAAGCCTGGCTAAATAGGCTAAATTTTGTAGCCTATCGGTGCTATGCAGCAGGCCTGAGCAGAAAGTGGAAAGAACAAGATCATATTTCCATAAAGACTCAATGCCGCTTACACTTAATGTGCTTAAGATGGCCCCTTTAAGGTCAGGCCTGGCAAGTTGAGTACAGATTAGATATTGCTCAATTGGATTGGGCACTCCGATTCGTCCTGCTGCCCTTTTCATTTCAAACACAATCGCACAAGGTTACATTAGAGTGTCCAGTAATCTGAACTGGGACATAAAAACCGCCTCTAACCACACGCACAAAAGCGATTGTTCCAGTCTCTATGAGAAGAAGGCTCTTTTCCTGCGGACACTGGGTCTCTATTAATCTCTGCAGGAGTATCATTACACTGACGTTAAATAATATGAATAATCACGGCCCAAGGATCTCAGAACACCCCCGCACTTCCGCGCACACACAAATTCACGCACATAAAGCAAATTAGATTAATTAATGGGCTACGGTCACTGTTTGCCCAGAGTCCATAAATTTACTCTTCTTAGAAATAATCTTTCAGATGGCCGATCTGTGCAGTAAAGCCGGCAAATGGATTTTACGGTTCCCATGGTTACTCTAGATCCTTTATGAGAAAGAGGGTCTTTTGGACCCAAAAACACATGTGCACCCTAAAAGATTTGAAATATCAAGGGTTTGCTCAGACTGATGAGGCATTGTTTCTGTTTATCTTTATACGTGTGTGTGCGTGTGTGTGTGTGTGTGTGATTGTCTAACCTCCTTGCAGAGTGTATTCAGTGACAGACTGGCTGTACACCCCCAAGCCCGCTCCAGTGTAGGCAGCCACTTGGATCTCATACTGCGTCCAGATGATGAGCTCTCCAATCAGACAGTAATTAATCTCTGCACTGGTGATGTTCTTCAGCTGAAACTCACCAGGCAAACCCGCCAATCTATACCTGAGTGGGAGGGGGAGAGAAAGAGAATGATGGTTTTTTTTGGAAGTTGATTGTGAACCTTTAACACAAACACACGCACCCGTAATTTCAACTCGATTTTTGCATTGCATCTGTAGAAAATGTGAGTGGTGCATGAAAGCTTGCCTTAGTAAGCACAGCTTATACTGTACATCTCATAGCATCTCCTATAGAGTGCAACAGTCGGGTTCCGTGAGTAAAATCTCCATTCGTTTTCTCCATAGGGAAATTGATTTTGAATGGTAACTTATAAACCTTAAAGAAAGACTTACTGTGAGCTACAAGTCTGTGAGAACTACTGAAGCCATCAGCCTGCATTATTTCAGCTTTTTTTTTTTTAAATAATCTTGTTTAACAGAGAAATTCCTGGTGAAAAACTACATTACCCATGATTTTGGCATACCATCTAAAAAAAATTGCCCCCCCAAAAAAAGAAAATTCTGTCATCATTTACTCACCCTCATGTCGTTCCAAACCTGTATGCATTTCTTTCTTCTTCTGAACACAAAAGATATTTTTAAGAATTATGATGACAAAAAAGTTTCAGTTCTGATTTCCTTGCATTGTATTTTTTTGTCCATACAATGGAAGTTAATGGGAACCGAAACCTTTTGGTTACCAACACCAACTGTTTGGTTACCAACAAAGTATCTTCTTTTACGTTCTCCAGAAGAAAGAAAATCATACAAGTTTGGAACGATATGAGGGTGAGTAAATGATGACAGAATTATTTTTGGAGGACTATCCCTTTAAAGTATACTGAAATCTAAAAAATTTGAAACCATACATGAAACCATACCTGAGCACATAGCCTCTCAGGACTCCGTTGAGCTGTGGTTCTGGGGGCGGCTGCCACTGGACCATGATGCTCTGGTTGGTACGGCCGCTCGCCACAATGTTTTTTGGAGGCGCACTGGGCGGTTCCTCTCGCAGCATCAGCCTGAGAGATAACATCATTAGATTCGCATTATAAAAGAGAAATATTTAGATCCTTATCTGGGAGTTTTCTCAGAGCCATCAATAGTTACTAAAAGTTTCCTTCAGAGCTTATCCAGTAGTCTTGGAAAGATTGAAATTGATCTTTCTGGTTTATCCAAAAGATCTTAAATAGTGCAGGAGTAACTGAGAACTGACCCTGCTGGGGTAAACAGGGTTCGCTGGAATAACCTGAACTTCCCTCGGTTCTGTACCAAACTTTTGAACAGTAGTGTACATTTGCTGTTCAATCAAAATGATTGGCTTAAAAACGCACATGCATTCTGCATTCTGTAAAAAGAAATGTGCTTAAAAAAGCATGAAAAGGCCATGTTTCAATCCCTAATCTGGGTACAAAGAATTAAACAGGTGGAAATGTGAACCATGAGAAACCATGGCTCTGACAAATCCGTAAATCTTACCATCAACACCTCTTGTTTCCTGTGATGTGAATCATTTTTCCTGAACCAAACGGAAGCAAATTAAGCACTAAAATGTAAACACGTGGCAACATGATATTTCAGCTCATATCATATCAAAATGATATGTATCAGCAGTTAGATGCTACAGAAACAGAAAGATCTGTTTTAGCTTGACCCCATTAGTGTAAATCAGTGAACCCTTTAATTTCTCAATTTGATCAATACCGTGGGCTTTAGCTCTCAAAGTCTGTCGGCAGGATTCTAGAGACTGTAGATCCCCAGAGCAGGCGATAAACAATCCTTCGCTCTAATCTGAGGTTTAAAGGTTATTAGCTTGATTAAGTGAGCAAGGCCTAAAGTGCCTCAAGCAAGCAATCTCGTAGGAAAGTTGCTAAGTCTGATTGATGTTTTGTCAAATAAACAATAATCATCCTAAACCAATTTAAAAGGCTTAGAAGCGGTTATTTTAGTCTATCACACGTTGTTTCTTTTGCCGTACTGGAGATGTGGGATTGGGTATTGAGGGGATTTCTATTATATTGTTTTAGTCATAATGGCATTAATTGTTGTTTATTAATTACATGCAAAGGATAAGTGCTGAGTTTGCTTCAAATTATTACTAAATAAAAAAGTTAGCTGGACATTGACTTTGTTTTGCGGTGTGCCAAATGCACTTCTAGATACGAAACACTTCTGAATGGAATAAAAAATACTTTTTTTGTACATATTCTGGGTTATTATACTATTCCTTTGATGGTACTTTGCCCAAAAAAAAATGAATAATAAGAATAAAAGAAATAGAGATTTAAATTTTTCATATAACTGATGATGATCCTGACATTAATTGGAAACGAGGCCAAAGCAGATAGGTGCTCAAATTTTAATAAGTGCCCTCTCCATCAATATTTGATTTTTTGTGTTTCTGTTCGTCTTCATCTTCTCACTCTCGCTCTCTTCCGTCGTTTCCTCTTGTTTTAACTGAGCATTTTAAATGAAAGATTCAGTTTGAAAGATACGTGGTTATTTTAATCACATTTAAACACTGATTTGGAATATGTATGTAAAACATGCAGTACAGGAAATTGTATTTGTAAATTGAAAAACTGACTTTTAAAACCAGCTATTTATCTTTAAGTTCAAATTACAATAACGATGAAACTTCTTTGTTTTTATCAGACATGAGTGAAAATCACTGTTTAACACTTCAGGGCTAAGAATCTGTCATTGTGGTAACAGAGTGAATAGTACACTATCAAGATTTGATAAATTACCATTAAATATTTATTTTTTAATAACTATGGATTCATGAGGTCAGTTAAATGTTAAAGGGTTAGTTCACCCAAAAATGTAAATTCTTTCATTAATTACTCACCCTCATGTCGTTCCAATTCCGTAAGACTTTCGTTCATCTTTGGAACACAAATGAATTTTCTTTTTATGAAATCTGAGTCATTTATGTCCCTTCATTGACAGCTATCACAACTACCACTTTTACTCCTTCAAAAAGTTCAAAAAGAGATTGTAAAACTAATCCATATGAATTGAGTGGTTTAGTCCAAATTTTCTGAAGAGACACGATCGCTTTATATGATAAACAGATTTAATTTAGGCTTTTCACATGTAAATGTAAACATTCATCAACTCACACATCGGTTGTGGTAAACGGAAGCTCAAACATGTTCGCTTGACGTGCGAGAACCAATGAGGTTCATTCTCGTGTGTTACGCAGCACGTTTGAGCTTCAGCAAGAGGTCGAGCATCAAGCAGGTTCGGTTGAGCTTCTGTTTATGTTCACGGCATGTTTATATGTGAATAAAAGCCTAAATTCAATTTGTTCATCATATAAAGTGATCGTGTCTCATCATCCAAATTTGGACTAAACCGCTCAATTCATATGGATTAAACTTTTTTTATGAACTTTTTGAAGCGTTAAAGTGGTAGTTGAGTAGCTGCCAATGGAGGGACAGAAATCGCTCAGGTTTCATTAAAAAGATCTTCATTTGTGTTTGGAAGATGAACGAAAGACTTACGGGTTTGGAACAACATGAGGGTGAGTAAATGATGACAGAATTGTCATTTTTGGGTGAACTATCCCTTTAAGTTGATTGCCAGCTCACATTGGTTAGTGGATACCCTAATTGTTGTCTTTGAGTTTTTAAAGGACAGAGTTGTTGTAATTGTGCCAGTAACTCACGGATTTTGCATGTTGCAAATCTGTTTTCTGTGTTGCTAATAGGCTCAGACATGGTTGACTTACTTACTGGGATATTGCATATTGAGTTGTTGTCAATAGTATTACAGATAAATATGAGCACATTGCATCCATTTAAAAGAGCAGGGGGAAAAAAAGACTTGAAATATTGAATACAGTCATCAGATCTGACAAGTCTCAAGTACAGTAATTAGGTCTGTCAATTTATAAAAATATATACACAATACAGTCCTCAGTCACATGATCCTTCAGAAATGTTTCTAATATGCTGATTTGCTGCATATTATTATCAATGTTGAAATAAGTTGTGCTGCTTAATATTTTTGTGGAGACCATGATGCATGTTTTTAGGATTTTTGATAAATAGAAATTTCAATAGAACAGCATTAAATTGAAATACTATTTAATGTCCTTGTTAAATAAACGTTTTTAGTGTCCTTGTTAAATAAAAGTCTTTTTTTTTTCTTCAAAAAAGTTCAAAAGAACAGCTTTTATTTTAAAACTAAATCTTTTGTAACATTATGAATGTCTTTACTGTCACTTCTGATTAATTTAAAGCATCCTTGCTGAATAGAAGTATTTATTTTAGAAAAACTTTTGAACTTTTGAACAGTATTATATATATATATATATATATTATACTGTTCAAAAGTTCAAAAGTTTTTCTAAAATAAATACTTCTATTCAGCAAGGATGCTTTAAATTAATCAGAATGAATGAATGCAGTCATTGAATTAATCGGAATGAAATATTTGATTATGTAAAAAGATTAGAAAAATAAAGTATTTAAATAGAATACACTTTTGATAATTTCTGTAGGTGAAAACTGCAAAGTGAGCAAACTATAAATTAATACCTGAAACAAAATGCATTATTTTAGTATTAAGTATTATTCTATATCAGAACTGTTTCAGTAGCATTAAAGACATCACTGAACATTAGTGAATAAAAAACATTCCACTTCAGGACCAATCAAACCTGAGCAGTTGAGCATTACACATATGAGCGCAGAGGGAGTCTTTGGCTCAACTGTTACCATTGAATAAGCTGGCAATGTCGGTTAAATGGAGACTGGCTTCAAATGAAAGCAAAGAACTAGAAAACAGCATGACAAGCTTTTTCAACGTGTCCTTGATGATTGAGCAGGTCCTTCTTCCTGCAGTTTAGCAAAGAGTGCTTGGCATGTGCATTAGTGCTTGAAAAATAGCCATTTGAACTTTTCAGGACTTTTAAGTTCTTTGAGCGATTTGATTCGATTTGGAATGCAGTCATTGTGATGTGTGCCAATTTATGCATGAATAAAAATTCACAAAACAAAACAGAGAGCATAAAACGCAGTAGCCTCTGTGTGTGCTGAAGTGTCCTTCCCTTCAGCCAAACTTGTATTTGACATTCCTTCACCGTGTGGAATTGGCTTTGAGAAATGCTATTTCTCACACCTTCATAGTGTTCCTGGATAGGGAAGGGGTTTTTTTTTTTTTTTTTTGCCCATGTGTCATAATGGCTCACAATCAGAGCCGGTGATGAAAGCTCTCATGTAATTCAATTACAGTCTGCCTTTCTTTTGACAGGGTTCAAATCTTGTCCTCACATTTAATAACATTCTCTCTAACTGACTGAGGATGTGTGTGTGTGTGTGCGTGCGTGTGTCGGACACACAAAAATGGCAATAGTTGGTGAAAATTACCAGTTCCAATCTACTTGACAGGCTATGTTAGTTACAACAATCAGGATTGAAAGGATTTTGGGTTTGCCTGTAAATTGGGATGCTACAATCAAGGAATCAGGGTTTAGCTCATTAGCATGGCCCTGTTAGCTCCTGCAGTTCAATGCCATTGCCATGCAAGATTCGTTCCCCTTCCTCAACACCTGATCAAAAACATTGATCTTGTTTTAGCTATAATAGAGCTTTACTTTACTTAACCAGCTTTACTTAACCAGTTAGCGATATGCTAAGCATGTAGACTAAGATGTTAGCTTGTGACTGCTTACCTGTTTGTCTCAGCGCTGTACTGCCCACGTCCCACCTGATTGACAGCACAAACTCTGAACTGGTACGTTCTTGCTGGCGTTAGACCAATTACCTGCAAACTGGTTAGTGTAGGGCTAACATCAGCCATGTAGACTTTCCATGGAGAATCTGTCAAGAACAGACAAAATTACGTTTTCCCGGAACATACAATGATGTCACTGAGTGGTGATAGAACAACTATAAAAGCATCATTCATAAGTTTCTATATGGCCCTAACTACATGTATAAAGCTACATTGAGCTACATGTATATAGCTATAAATATTATTCAGTTCATCAGTGATATTCTCTCTCACCTTTAATTTCATTCCTTTTTCCATTACATCGATTTCTGATTCTGACTGATCTAATATTACTTGTGTCTCCTGCTATCCTAATTAGTATTAGCAGTTCCATCTCCTCAGGATCTCTTTTGATAAGAAATATCATGGAAAATGAAAAAAATATGTACTGTATGCTTGACTGTCTTTTTTCACATTTTGATGAAATTAACTTAATTTTATTAGAATAATTCGTCAGGTATATACCCTCTCTACACTCTCGCACCGACCAATGAGAGTGATTTTGAACTTAAGAAAGCTGAAAAATATATATAGGTTGAGGCTGAGGGCCAATAGCAAAACACAACCTTTAAATATTTCTGCATAAACCCGCACTCACTCTGTCTCGCTCTGTATCTCTCACACACATGCCATGCAATGCACTTTTTATTGCCGGATCATTTAAAACAAATGCCGGAATGCAAAATCCCAAATCTGACATTTTCCAGAACAGGATCCTGAGGGGTTGTGGTCTCTTTGCCACCAAGGCTGCATATATTTGATAAAAAAAAATACAGTAAAAAACATAATATTGTGATATATTATTACAATTTAAAATAACTATTAACATCAACATTTTTTTCCCTTTAATTTATTATAAATACAAACAGTCTATGAATTTAATTCAGTATGAATTGTAGTAGTATAAACACTATATAATTTAATGAAAGCAAATAAGAAAATAAGATGTTTACAAATTTGATCAAATTAAACAAATCCTTATTTTACAAAACATTTAATCAAAATTCACAAACAATAAATTGAAAACAAAAAATGTACCCTATTTGTAGGCTGTAGATTTCAAAAGTGAAACTAGGCAAAAACCAGAAGCAGTTATGCTATTAATAACTTCAAAATAGCCAAATATCAGCCGACTATTTGTCCTGGACGATATATCTTTCTGCCACTTCCACAAACTCTACTGAAATCACTTTTAACTGGCTCACTATAATGTAAAACAGTACTTATAAATTTAATGAGATTATTTCTCACTTCTAAAGACAAAAAATTAAGTCTCAAAGGGGAGTATTGGTTTTTATCTTACGTATTTTACTTGATTTATTATCAGTTGTTTGAATTATCTCTTTCTTTACAGCACTTGGGTAAATTATGAATTTGATAGCGCTGTTGTTTATTCTGGAGGCGTTACAACCCACAACACCCAATATATGAGAGTGTGTGTTTGTGTGTGCGTTTGCAGTACATTAAAAATGATGGGAAGCAGATCAATGAACAATTTAGATGGTGAAACCACTCAAGCAGACCCAAGAGAAAAGAAGACAGAAACTACTGTTTGAGCAACAGCAAAAATAAATCACAAATTCATCAGGAATAGTAAATATTAAGCCACAGGGATGCATACATACACACCCACACATGCACGCACACGTGTGTGTGTGTGTGTGTGTGTGTGTGTGTGTGTATATGTGGAGAGAAAGGTCTTGGTGTTTAATAGGTATCCAGCACCTCTGCCCCACCCACATTATTCATTGTTTTTCCTTTGACGATACACAAATCAATCTCTCTCTCTCTCTCTGTGTGTGTTTCCTGTCACTATCTCTTCCAGCATTCATCTTCCACCAATAACGGAGTCTTGGCATAATACCGTGAAAACAAACCTCGTCCCACTACCCTCCATTACAATCAGCTTCCATTTCTCTTCTCTTCTCACTCACTTTAGCCTGTCTGTCTGTTTTTTAGTGCTCAGGGAGAAAGACAGCGAGAGGTAAATGACAAAGAATTACTTCTTTGGAATCCACTGGCTGCAAACCAGCTTAATTGAAAGCTGCAGCTAAGGTGCATTAGGCTTAATAAACCACATGCCAAAGCTCATACAAACAGCACACACAAACTTACTGTTCTCCGAGAGCTCAATGATGTAATGCAGTAGAGGGCTGTTCCCATCAAAGGGCCGAACCCATGACAGAAGAACTGTCCTGCTGTCAGTCTCATTCAGAGACACCTGCAGGTTACGTGGAGAATGGGGAAGTTCTCTAAAAAGACAGAGATAACCAAATAACCAATCAAAATATGCATATATGCATTTTGCACTGCAGTACATTAAAACAAAATTCTAATACAATTCAAATACATATCATACAAAACTTTGTCTCAGCCCCTGTGAATTGTACAGGTTAAAAGGTTGGTTCAACCAAAAATGAAAATTCTGTCATTAATGTCGTCATGAAATCAAAATTGAACCTATTTACTATGTTAGCGCACATTACTAGTCTTGTGGTGAACAATTAATCCGTGCAAGTTAATTTACAGACAAATGTTTGTCCTGGTTATCTTTAATCAAAATCTGAAAATGCTTCTGCGAATGGCGTTCCTTCTCTGATGACGTCAGTTTCATGGCTCTGGGTAGAATATCCTCAACCACTCCCCTCCAACCGTTAGTCTACTATGAGCGAGGGATGGAGAGGAGGTGCGCTAAAGTAAAACCCTGCACTCAATTCAATATTCAGTTTCCTAGGAAATATGTAACAACACTGAAGTAAAGTTGGTTGCAACTTCTGGTTCACTGCGACTTTAATTCCTCACCCTCATGCCATTCCAAATCCGTAAGACTTTCGTTCATCTTCCGTACACAAATGAACTTCTTTTTAATGAAATCTGAGCGGTTTCTGTCCCTCCATTGACAGCCTATGCAACTACCCCTTTCAAGACCCAGAAAGGTAGTAAAGACATCATTAAAGTAATGCATGTGACTCCAGTGGTTTAACCTAAATTTTATGAAGCGACACAAGTGCTTGCTTTGTGGAGAAAAAACCCATAATTTATCCTTTTATTTACAAAATATTCATCTCCAAATGCGCGTTCATGCAACCTCTGCTTTAATGATGACTTTACTAGCTTTTTGGGGCTTGAAAGTGGTAGTTACGTAGCTGTCAATGGAGGGACAGAAAACTCTCGATTTTCATTTGTGTTCCGAAGATGAATGAATATTTTGCAGGTTTGGAACGACGAGAGAGCGATTTTTGGGTAAACTAACCCTTTAACTGGTAACATGTTAAATCATAAACATGTAAATATGAACAGTGCCGTTCAAAAGTTTAAGGTCAGTAAGATTTTAAAGTCTCTTATGCTCATCAAGGCTGCATTTCTTTGATCAAAAACACAGTCATTCAAAATCAGATTAAAATTAAGATTCCAATTCAAATCAATGCACAATATCCTTTGTCCAATTTCTCCTAATACATTTTAAGGATTATTTCTCAAATTCTGATTTAAATTTCACTCTTTCTCAGACGTTTGAATGACTTCAGACTTCTTGAAATATAGATTTTTTTGTCTGTTTTCAAATTAAGTCAAAACAGGTTTGAGGTATCATTCGTGTCTGTTGCATAAACAGTGTAGAAAGAGTTACGTTTATTAGGGTTATGAGTTCAAATCCCTCACTATGGGCAATAGTAGAGATGCTTGACTTAAATTGAATATATAAGCCTAAAGGCTGTTTATGCTAATACATCAATATGTCACTTTGTAGATATGTGTCTTTGTTGCAGTTTGTACTTTTAAACCGGTGCTCCTGAGGTTCCGTGGAGGACAAATGGTGGGTAGATAGAAGCATTATCACTCAAAAAAACCTTCTGCAAGCAAAAAGTGTTCATCATGGCTGCAAGGGGTTTGTGGGATATCAAAAAGATCCTAGGCATCTTACAAACAAACATTTTTTTTTTTTTTTTGTGAGTTACCAAATATAATTTTTTATTTCCTTTTCAAAAAAAAAAAAAAAATTACAACATTCATTCATGAATACTATAAAGGAATAGTGATACAAAATTCAAATTTCTGTTTCTCCCCCTTATGTCATTCCAACCCTGTATCATTTTCTATATAGTGTTGGACACAAAAGAAGATATTTGGAATAATGTCAGAGCCGCTGATTTTAGGGATTGTGACATAAAACTTTGAATATGTGCAAAACAGACTACTTTTATTGTGCTTTTATGGGGTCTTTGGAGGTTTTTGGAGCATGTACTGTAAAAGAGTAGCATGGACATTCAACTCAACACCTTTTGTTTTTCTACACAAATTAAGTCATGAGGATTTTGAACAACATGAGGATGAGTAAATGATGACAGAAGTTTCATTTTAGTGTGAACTAAGTCTTTAACATTACTTTCCACTATGTTGCAAGATCAAAAGTTCCACTGTTCCTTCAACAAAATTACATTTATAAAAACTACATTACAATATCACATAATACAATTATGTCCTTTGCAGATGTTTGTAATATGTGTGTGACAGGCTTTTTTTTTTGCCCATCTGTCACAGCAGCCTAAATATGCAATAACATCTAATATTGTTTAAAACGAGGCACTGCTCAGCCATCGTCTAACATGTGGTAATAAGAGGACCTGTCCACTGCCTGAGATTAACTTGAACGCCTGTGAAATCACATTAGCATGTGAAGCATTGCCTCTCCTTCAACCGTCTGATGAGTTTTCTTTCAACAGAGTTTGCCGGCTGTATTATTAAAGGTAGGAGTATATTGTGGTGCTCTGTTATCTTAATGTGACTGTCAAAGGTATTATTGTTATTATTCAAATCGCATGTGTTTTCAATTTGTATCTCATAATCTAAATGTCAGCTGTTAGGAGTCTTTTTCTAAAGTCTGCCGAAACCCAGTTTCTCTCACAGACTAGCGTGTCTTAAATTAAATATTGCTTTATTATGAGTTCCGTTAAGTAGTACTAAAAGAATTGCATTACATTGCAGTCCTTTAAGCGCATTTGCAAATCATAGTTTATTACAGTTATGTTTTGTATGATTGATGATTTGTAATATTTGTTGTTTTTTTCTCCAAGTTGAGCTCTGATTCGATTACGCAAGCTGTACTCACAATTTTTCCGCAGATAAATAATTTCTTATAAAGCACAAATATTTAAGCTTGTAGGTGGATTTCCCCGAAAAGTAGCAACACAGCAGCATTTGGCTTAACCAATGGCATGAGTTTGGGATGGGATCTGCTTGGCTGACTAATGGCAGTTTTTGGGAAACCTGATCCTTCAGAAATCATTCTAAAATGCTGTTTTAGTGGACATTTTTTTTATATATATATATTTTTTTTTATAATCAATGTTGAAAACAGTTGTGCGACTGTATTGGAAACTGTGAACACATTTTTTGCATGATTATTTAATGCATAAAAAGAACAGCATTTATTTAAAAACACAATTTTTTTGTAACAATTTAAGTATTTACTGACACTTTTAATCAATTTAATGCCTCCATGCTGAATACAAGTATTAAGGCCGGAACGAAACGGAAGTTGCGTTGGTCTGTTCTTCCTTATTGTGAAGTATATCCGAGTGAAACAACTTCTCAATCAAGAAAAAAATATAATGATTGTGCCCATCTGGAATTGATTGGATCGTTTGCTATTGCTGTGATCTCATGTCCTTCCTGACCCCAAGCCTTTGAACGGTACTGTATATGCAATCATGTTACTTGGTTAAGAAAGACTTATGAAGGCTTTTGACACAAAAGACTAGCTTTTAGACCTTTTGGGTCGATTTGGTAAATTTGTATTTTTCTGATTGTGAACAACATTTTCAAACGCATCCAATTAAACGTCATTCGTGTTACTCAGTGTATTTCATCTACTTCAAAGATCGATGAGATTTCCTCTGCATCCATCCATATGACAATCTGTGGGAGCACAACATTCAGCCATCTAGAAGCAGTAATTAATATCTGAGCGCGTGTATGTGTGTGCGTTTAATTAGTTCCTGATGCCACAGAAGTTTAGCAACATTGGCTAGTCGTCAAAGGAGATGATCTTGGCCTTGGGCATCAGGCCTATCTTATTCTACTCTCCCTTTATCTTCCTCCCGCGTCCCGACACACACACACACAAACACACACACACACACACACACACACACACACACACACACACACACACACACACACACACACACACACACACACACACACACACACACACACACACACACAGCTGCTCCCTCCTCTGTCCTATCATTATAGCCCATTTTTGGATGGTTCTCTTGGCTTCAGAACTGCAGCTGCGATCCAAGCATCTTCCTCCTACAATAGCACCCCAATACGTATTGAGTGCACATGTACTGTACAAGTGTAGTCCCTTCAAAGCGTTTCGTATCGAACGTGGATGTTAGCAAGGATCTGTGTGTTTGTGTCTATTTTTGCTCACATGACTTCCAGTCGGGTGGTTTTGGAGTCATTTCCAGCTGGTGAGATGACCCTGCAGGTGTAATCTCCGATGTCTCCGGACCACGTCTGGCTGATGTGGAGTGAACCTTCCTTCATTGACACTCGCCCACCAGTCGACACGCTCAGCGGCTTGGTTCCTTTATTCCATGCATATCTGAGGAAAATAAGACTCTTTATGATGACTCATAATCCACCAAAAATATCACACTCCAAAGACCTGCAGAAAACACACTTAGCCTCCTGAAATAGAACAACATCAAATTCCATATCGGCTTCTCTTACTTATGTGCTTGATAATGACCAAAACAAGGTGGATAAAGACTATATGATATGGTATATAGTAAAATAAATAAATAAATCTTTCTGACCTCAGACTTTTGAAAGGTAGAGTATGCATAAAGCAAGATCAATTTACGTGAAATATTAAAACAAAAAAATTACAACTATAATATTTCGTGAATATTAGATATTGTGGTGCCAGGGCAGTGTCATGCAGTTTTGTAGGGTGTTCTGAATTGTTGCCAGGTTTCTGCTTATTAGCCCTAGTCTCTGTTGATGTTTCCATCCAAGTTGCAAATTTAAGTTATGAAAAAAAAAAGCTGATTGCAAACCATAAATATTGCAAAAACAAATTGTTTTCCAATAAACTAAATTGGCACTCTGTAGAAATAATAGACAGTTATGAGAGCCAATCATCTGAGCAAATTATTCAGTCATGAAACTTATTTTTGATGTGCATCTACTGTAGACATTTATTTAGCATTTCCATCATAGTTTAACCACCTCAAGTACACCTTCAGATAGCTTAGAAAAGTGCTCAAGTGGCATGATTTAAGGTTTCATTAGCAGTAGCACCAGTGTAGCGGGATGAGTTACGTTAGAGGTATTGAGTAACAGTGAACGTGATTTCCCCCAAGTACAACATATTCCTGGATCAAGGTCTTTTTTTGATTTTGGAACAACATTCCAATCAACCAATCAGATTTGAGGGACACGTTTACAGTTTATGTCAAGTTTAGGCTTACAGACAGGGTTAGGTGCTTCTGCACATCAGTGTTATTCACCTATTATTTCCCTCTGCATTTAGGGATAAGTTATGGGTAGGGGTAGGGTTAAGTTTAGGGGTAGGGACAGGATTAGTAAAAAATGTTCATACAGGAATTTTGTTCCAGGATCAACAAAATATGTCTTACTTGGCAGTGTACACAGTGACACAATCACACTGACCTAATGATTAAGAGTGACCTAATGATTAACAGCAAGAGTAATGCTTGACTTCGCTAATTAGCCAAAACAAACCTTGCGGAGCAGAAGAAAATTGACTTATGTTTTTGAAATTAAAATGTCAAAAACATGTTCCTCAAAATGCATCTCAGCTCAAGTTCTGACCTGACGGTGACTCTGGGGTCGTGGGTTGCCGCGCAGTTCAGCACAGCGGTGGTTCCCTTAATGACACGCTGATCCTCAGGGGGTGTTGAAATAAAGGTTCGACCTGATTAATAAAATGCAGTTTAGGACAAAAATCACGCCACAGTTTAATCATTACCAACATCATTATTCACAGTTCTTTTAACCCTATTAAGTAATTCCCACTGACAGCTTCATTAGCAAAACAGAATGAAATTTACAAAGCATGAACGTTCGAATATTCACACTGCGTCTCAATGACCATATAGTACGGCTAAGCAAATGAACAAATTCTCTCACACACATAACCCACTGGGTCCAATTCACTTGATTAAAGCTAATGCATGTAACGTTTTCGACATTAAAACGTTATCTTCCAGTTTAATGCTCACATAAGTCAGCCATTTGTATGTTGCAAATACCGTCGCTGCGCGGCCCGACATGTCAACTTCCAGCTCAACCAATGGTGTGAGTTTGGGGCGGGGCTATCTTTTTTGTCTGAACAATGTAGACAAGGATAGTTTTTCTGACATTCCGTTTGACGCTGCCAACGGTGCATAAATTACACGCAGTAGTTCTAATCAGAGAGACTTCTTGCTTTCCTTTTAAGTGGCCAATCCACAAACAGCATTATTTAGGCTGGATGTCAAAAATGCTCTAAGACACTTCCACGCACCCACGCTCAAGCGTAAACCTACATCAGCATCATTAAGCATGCACAGCAAGATAAACCGAGGTCTTGGGATTTAAGGATGACACTATTCCGGTGTGAAATTACTGCAAAAGACTTAACATTTCACAAATAGTGTGCTCTGCCATGCCTTTTTCAATCAACCGAGCTAATGAATGCCGCTATTAAGCTAAACAATGACTGCTGATAAAAGACATGTTTGTAAATTGTCTGCAATCCTGTCGGCGCTGAATTTCAAATATGCTAAATTTGTTTGTACTTTCAAGTCATTAAAAACAGAATATTATTCACAATATTACAGTTTCGTACTCAAGACTGTCAGGGCCACGGTGGCGTTGACCAGTCCCTCAGAGTTAGATGCCAAGCACGTGTAGTTCCCTGCGTCGCTCGGCATTATGGGTTGTATCTGTAAGCCTCCAGACTCCAGCAGAGTGAAACGAGGTATCTGCACCGATCCGCTCGCTAACACCTGAGAACCTGCGAGAATCACAGGGGTTAGTCACGAAACTGCTGACATGTTAATCGTGTAAATGATGTGCAAACAGGTGTGAATGTAATTTACGTACCTTTCCTCCAAACAATGGCAGGTTTGGGGGCGCCAGATATCTCACAGGTGAAGACAGCTGACGCTCCGTCAGTCACAGTGATGTCAGAAGGGGGCGTGGTGAAAGATGGTGACACGCCTACCGTGAAAACAAGTGAGTCAGAAAAATCTAAGAAAATATAGAGTGACCCCAAAAAGTATATTGGGCACTTAAAAATAATTTAGGCTAATTTCCATATTAGAACCACGTATACTAAATTAGGCAAGGGTGTAGAGTTACATTCAAGCTATTTTAAGGCATGTCGGATCAAGGAAAAAACATTTAAATATGTCATTTTGGTGATCAAAGATGAGTTTTAATACTACAGGGGGACTTTACGTTAATCAAAATTGTCCTTTGGCATGACAAATGAATTTCATTAATATGAGCCAAAAAAATAAATAATTTTTTTTAATAATATTTCACAATACTACTGTTTTACTGTATCAATACAGTAGCATACAAGACTTTCTAATAAACATATTAATGACCTCAAACTTTTGAATGGTAGTGTAGCTTAAGAATTTTTTGTTTGCAGATGGTTGGTTTCATTTTTATATAATGAAATGAAATTCACACATTTCATGTAAGATGTAAGTGTTTAAAGACCCACTCCGATGAAAATCATGTTTTTCTAGGTGTTAACATGTTCTTGTTGTATTTTTCTGATGTTAGAGGACATATCTTGAGAAAAATAAATTCAAAGTTGTATTTCTGAGTATTTCTGTATTCAAATGGCTGTGAATCAGTAGCAGACGCTAAAATGCCGGCTAAAATAGACTGGAGTTGTGACGTAGTAACTCCACTGGGCGGGGCCACAAGCTCATACTCCCCTCCGCCCCGCCCGCTCAGGTTCTGAGGAGTAGAGAAGACGATGGCGGATCAATACCTATGTGCGGTAGCGGGTTGCAATGCTAAGAGGAGAGATATTGGTATTAGCTTTCATGCTTTACCAAAACATGTTGCTGTGAGAGATGAATGGATTACGTTCCAGGGTTCCAGACTGCGACCATTTTTTGAGAATGTGCGAGTTAAAATTTTATGTGGTCGCATTTGTGCGAGTGCATGGTCATGTACTACTCAGTTAAATTCACGCATGAATTTTCCTGCATTGAACTTGTTTTAGCGCCCGCCAAAGTGAATTTTTGTCCCGCCAAAGTCTTATTTGATTGGTGAGTAATGTAGATGAACTGCTGCGCTTGTTTAAATGAAAGAACGAGCAGAGAGAGAGACCCGGACGCGCGCGCGCGCACTCTCTGTCTTCAGAGCCAGGCGAAAATGTAAACAAGACCTCACCGTCTCCAAACTAAGCGCTGTCTTGCTCTCTCTCCCTCGCACATATTAATCAAAATAAATCGACACGGCGGTAAAAGGTCGGAAGACCAAAGTTTCATGTGGAGCATTCTGAGATTATTTTTTTTTTTTTTCTGAATTGCCGCTGGGTGTGAATTGTGCTAAATAAGTTGCCTTATCTTCTCTGAAAAGCGTTCCGGACATTCAGCTGACATAAAACAACACTTTAATTAAACGAAAAAAACTATCCAGTGATGAAATGTTTTCTGTGTTGACAGAAAGAAAGAAAGACAGAAAGAGGCTGTTGCTGCCTATGTATCTCGCTTCAGCCAACGGCTCCGCCCACAACGCAGAGGCGAATTGCTAATGAGCTACTGCCGCTCTGCTGAAGCGAAGTCCCAGAAAACGGCACAGGTTTTGTGATTTTGGCTAAAAACTGCATAATCATCATTTAAAGACCACTGAGAATGTTTAAAAATAGCTCAAAATATGATCGGAGTGGGACTTTAAGTATATGGGGTCAATGCTCATACATACATGCAGTATTTGGAGTGAACAAACTGCTGCTCTAAATATCACACCACTGTTATAACATCCATTATTATTCACTTCTTAATTATTTACATGATGAATGTACCTAACTTTAAAACTCTTAAACTTCAATAAAAAATGGTGTGAACTGAAATGAAGCTTGAGAGCAAAAGAGAGATGAGGATGACTAAGCGAGAGAGAGCTGGAGGTGTTGATTAAGTGCTGTGTGTGTGTGTGTGCTGTGTGTGTGTGTGTGTGTGTGTGTGTGTGTGTGTGTGTGTGTCTGTGTCTGTGTGTTAAAGGTTGATCTCTCAGTAGACACTGATTAATTACACAGATCAATGAGAGGTCTCTGAACTCCCTGATCAATTCACAACCAAGAGGAAAAGAGAGCGAGATCACTGACTTTTAAAACATCCATGGCTGTATTTATGCTTCATCTTCCCATTAGCTTGAAGCAATGATTCACCCAAAAAATGAAACTCCTGTCATCAATTACTCACCCTCATGTCGTTCCAAACACATGACTTTTTTTTTTTTTTTTATGAAAAAAAAAGATAATAATAAAAAAAAAAAAAAAAAGATTTTGAAGAATTTCTTGTGTCCATACAATGAAAGCATATTTGGGCTCTCAAGCACAAAAATAAAATTCAAAATATCTACCAAAAGACAATCAGTCATGTGAGTTTGGAACAACATGCGGGTGAGTAAATGATGGCGGAACTGCATTTTTGGGTCAAATATTCCTATAACTATTCATCTTACTTGTGACGATCAAGTTGGTATGTGCCTGGATTTCTCCGGCCATGTTTTCAGCGAAGCACTGGAATATTCCGGCATCGTCCGGCTGAATTCTCCGTACTTGTAGAACCATGGAAGAAGACGTAAGTTTGTATCGAGGGTTGTTCAGTGTGGAGAGCGGGACGGCATTTTTGAACCACTCCAACTTCGGTGTGGGAATTCCTGAATAATACATAAAGCATCACAAGGTATTTCAGCAGATATCATAATATAAATTACAACACACTACTGGTGTATAAAATGTATACTGGTTTTGAATAAATAAGATTTTTTTATGTTTTTGAAAGAAGTCTATAATGCCATTGGTAAATTATTATTTGATCAAATATACAGTAAAACAGTAATATTGTAAAATATTATTACAATTGAAAACAACTGTTTTCTATTTTTAAGTATTTTGTTCCTATGATATAATGATTTCTGAAAGATCATGTGACACTGAAGGCTGAAGTAATGATGATGAAAATCCAGCTTTGTCATCAAAAGAATAAATGACATTTTAAAATATATTAACAAAGAAAACAGTTTTTTTTTTTTTATATTATTTCACAATATTACTGTTTTTACTGTATTTTTGATCAAATTAATGCAGCCTTGGTGAGCATAAGAGACTTCTTTCAAAAACAGTTAAAGTATTCCAACCTTATATACACCAAATTTGTAAGGGCTAGATTTACACAAATGTCATTTGACATTTGGTAGATGAGAAAATTATTCCCAAAGTGCGTGCATGCATGCACACACACACGCACACACACAAACACACAAACACACGCACACACGCACACACACACACACACACACACACACACACACACACACACACACACACACACACACACACACACACACACACACACACACACACACACACACACACACACACACACACACACACACACACACACACACACACACACACACACACACACACAGTGTTTGATTTATCACAAAGTTAACATTTTCATCAATAGACCGTCATCAGGGCACACTTTGGTTTAATTAATGAAAATTTAATCTAATAAATTGGCTTTGATTGATTAAACTTCCAATAAAATTTTGACATGCTTCACCGACAAAAAAGGGAGAAGATTTGGAGAGGAGGATAAGTGAGGGAGATCAAGAGAGAGGGAGTGAGAAATCAAGAAGCGAGCGCGAAAATGAATAAAACGGCAATTATATGTATTAGCAATAATTGTAAATTAAGTTCATCTGAAGGAACTCATGATATGCTCATCAACGTATGCAAATTAAAGAATATATCATGGATAAATCCTGCAGCTCAACACTTTAAAAGGTCAAATAGCGTGAATCCGCTCCACCCCGCCTCCTATGGAGGAGTCTCGGCGTCAATAGTCGTGTCACACCCATGGGATGCAAGACAAGGATGTTAAAATAAGACTGTCAAAAACAAGCTCGCTGTAATTAAATTTCTGACAGTTTATGACAAAGTGTGCACAAACTCAGCTTCACACCCTTACGGAAGTGCAAAAAGAACGAGCCGAGATTCTCAGCAAGTGTAAATTGCAGAGGTACAATCTTTGCCACAAAAAAAAAAAGAGGAAAAGTCTCAGTAGTTTTAAAAAGTTTCATGAAGGAGAAACTGTCCAGATTTCCGTTAAATAAAGGAGAAAAATATTGCTAAAAAAAAAAGTTGAGAAGAAAGAACCGTTTGAGGTCTCTCTTTATGAATTTTCCTTGTTAGAAGTCATAAAAAGTTTAACTTTTAGACACTTGCCACTTTGTTGCTGAAATGTAGGTCAGATTTACACAGCTTGTTAAAATGATTTTCTAGTTGGATTCTACTCCTCCGTTGCCCTGTGAGCCAATGATATACCTAATGTCTTTTAACTAGATCCTAATGTAGAATGAACACTGACGCCAATTAACAGCTAATACCATTAGCGTCTCGCTCGCTTTTTCTAATGTACTTGACCGCTTATTATCATTTAGTCGATTAAATAAAGATGAATTCAAATAAGGACACATTGCGGAAACGAGCAGGGGTCGATGCGGCGCGCTTGGCGAAAAGGTCAAATTTCAGAGACGACAAACGATTATGATAAAAGCACGTCTCTGGTTGACTCAGCACATAAACTAAATGACGTTCTTCCAGCAAATTGTCAGCTGAAAGCACACCGGCCACAATAAAATGAATGTGCTATAACATTGTGCAGAAATGGGAACATTATGTTTTTAAAAGACACATTCAAACAGTTGAGATTGAAAGGTAGTGCACTGGAAGTTAAGTGGCTTTTTTATTCTAGTGCTGGCAGTCTTTATACTCCTGACAATATAAAGATTATGGTTTCCTGCAGGGGATTGGTTATACAACAGCAGAGTATTTAGGACATGTATTATATGACTGTAAAGTGTTCAAACTCAGAGGTGCAGCAGTAATTTGATAGGTGCAAAACAGCTGTCTGTTTCTAGAAGGGGCGGGTCAGTGGGCGGGGCTTACCTTTGGCCTGACACTGAAGCTCCACGGTTTTCTCAACTTCCGTTAACACCGACCGCTTTGGTTTTGACGTGAAGTACGGCGACTCTGTGAAGGACACACACACACACACACAAACACGTACAGTAAGTATAAACAACATTTTAACATTTTCTGAAGAAAATGATGCAAAAAAGTGTAAAACTCTTCATCCTTTTGGAATGTTGTTATGCGGTTATTGTCTTCTGGGTGGTTTCTAGTGTTCTAAGTGGTTGCTAGGGCATAGTTATTTGGATGATTAGATATTATGGGTATTTGTGGAAGACATCATGTGTGGCGTACCTCAAAACTGAGGGCTTGGATTTATATTTTTACCATTTAATACCAATCGGAGTGTGTTCTAGAGTTTGCTGGCATAACAGTGGATATTCAGGAAGTGTATTTTTTGGTCATGATAAAAGAGTGAAAGTAGTGCCACACTTAGCTCATTACAATAGTAAAAAGGTTTTATATATACACATCATGTATACATAAAAAAAAAGAAAACCCTTTCATCCTCTACCCTTTTATTTCCCCCTTTATTCATGACAGAAAGAGCAAGACTCATGTTACTTTTTCCCACACCTGACATTTGTTTTTGTTTTTCTCTTTCTCTTTTTAACTCACTCCAAATGAAAGGAGACAAAGGACCTGTTAACCGTAATGCTGATAACAGCTTTTCACTTACTGAAGAATATCAGACAACCAACAACAACGGAAAAAAAACGAATGGCATAACAATGTCACCGTTTTTCCAATTCATTCTCATCCCATTCTTCTCTCTTTCCTCTCCTCCTTTTCGTTCTTCCCGAACAAATAAGCACTTATTCAGTCTCACTGTACGTTTATGCAGATCAGGATATACATATTCAGACTGGCGCCTGGATCGGATTCAACGGCAGAAACAATAAATACCTCCTCCGTCTCAACCTCTTTTCCACTGCTGGCTGCTCTGACATGTTCACTTTATCTTTCTATAAAAGTCTCTCTGAGCCTCCAACAGCCCCAATTTATTCATCACTCCATTGGCTGCCTCATGCATATGCATGCCCCCCTTTCGCCCAATCATGTAAGGCGCACACCTGTCAGATAAGCTCATTGAAAGAATATTCGTTGCTGTTTCTAATAAGAGTGCGAGTTGAGGTATAAATATTCATAGCTCATCTTTTGGTGAAAAAGATCTTGAGGCAGAGAGTAATATTTGTGTTTTTGGAACAAAGAGCAGAGATGTTAAAGAGGCTGAAGATGTTTAAAGCCCACTGACCTTCTGAAAACATTGGAAACTGAGAGTCGTGATGTTCGGACAAAACGCCAATGACGTGACAAGGAATACTGAGAGCCAACTTGCTATTGTGTGAATAAATGTGTATAGAGACCATTATAACTCATTTTTGCAACAAAAAAAAAATATATATTTGGCCTCCCACTTACTGAGAGATACAAAATTGGGTAACACTTTATTTCAAGGTGACGTACAGTAGTTACACTTTACTACGTGCACTCAGTATAGTAGTAAGTAACTCTATAGTAAGTACATGCAGTTAATTAATATTACTCAGTACTTATTTGAGTAAGTACAATGAAACTACATTACCTTAAAATAAAGTGTAGCCAAATATTTGAGCTAAAATGAAAACTTTAGAGCATCTACAACAGGGCTTGTGTGTTGCTAAAGGTTGCGTTTCAACTTCTGATGTAGGCGTCTGTAGATGAAAATGTCACAGAGGCAGGTCTAATTGTGATTTTGGAAATCCATTGTATTTCTGATTTCAAACGGACACTTTCCACACCCTCAGAAAGATTTCTTAATCATACCTATCCATCAAATGCTCCATCTGAGAGCTTTCTCAACAGTGTAGGTCCCCTCAAACCCTTCAGTAAATCAGTTAGATCTACTGGGGGATGTCACTTCTTCTAATAAATGTTCATGAGCAGAGAGGTGAGATATTCCCACGTTTTGATGCTTTGATGCATGTGATGCTAGCAAACTTGAGTGTCATGTGGTCATTCATTTACAATACTTAAAATTCATTAACATTAGAACAAGGTTAGGAACATGACTGACGCTAGAGGTTGCGGTCTTTAGCCTTCTTGGTATCGCGCCCGCCTCCCACACCAGAGACCACGGTTCAATTGTCATTGGGACCCAATGACAGATGGATCAAAATCCATCAAATTTTAAAGAGTGTGGAGTGAAAGCATAACTACCTTTGAATCACTCTCTCTCCTCTCCACCTAAAGCTAGTGTGTGGTGAGCGCCCTGGTGCAGTTGTACTGTCATCCAAAAGGATGCTGCACACTGGTGGTGGTTGAGGAGAGACTCCTGATATGATTGCAAAGTGCTTTGGGTGTACAGTAGTACATAGTAAAGCGCTATATAAATGCATCATTCATTCATTCATAACTACAGCAGTGCACTTAGAATAAATAAATTAATATCCATTGGTGTGGATGCTAACGTAATTTAGCATCCAATTTAGGAACAAAATCGTTTTTGGTGTGATGATCAAATTTGAAGATGTTTTAAAATTGTATTGCTGCCTTGGCATATGTACAGCAATTGATATGTTTTCATGATTTATTCACTAACTTTCGTACTACAATTTGTTCTGAATCTATGAAAAATGTACGAACTGAAACCTCAAATACTTTGCTTGACGACCTTTGCTTGAGTGAAGGTCACTCATTTAGAATACTTAAAATGTATTAGAACAAGGATAAAACGACAACAACAACAACAACAAAAACGAGACCCATTGACAGCTAATCAAAATCCATCTGACTTAAAATGTAGTCATGAGATCATGGCTACAGCCAGTGTTGGGTTACAAGTAACGTAAGTTATGTAATCAGATTACTTTTTTTCCAGTAACTAGTAAAGTAACGCATTACTTTTAAATTTACAACAAAAATATCTGAGTTACTTTTTAAAATAAATAACGCAAGTTACTTTGTTTTTCCATGTATTAACAGACAGCTCTCTTCAGCATGCGAGCTGAAAATTAGTTTGAGCTGCGCCCTCTACTGTACAGGTGTGAATTTGCTTTTCCTTCAGCCTGAGGCTTATTCATTTCACTTTTGGTGAAGTTACTGTTATTGTTTTCAGTTTTGGTCTAATGTTATACATTTCTGCTAATTTGGCATATCTACACTGTAAAAAATCCAACTTACGGTTTGTATGACAAATTCAGTTTTTAAAGTTTATTCAACTATTTAACATGAAAAAAGTTGAGAAAAGTTTAGATAACTCAAACACGTAAGTTGAGAAAACTCAAAAATGTCCTGCAGCTGGTTGCCTTAAACTTTTAAGTGTTCTCAACTTTTTTTTTTTTTACAGTGTACAGTAATTGATATATAAGCTTGGAAAAGTAGAGAGGAGCTGTACTTGACTAGAAATAGCCGCCCAGAGGCATTAACGATATGTCGTGACTTTGCTTTTAAAAAAAACGTTGGTATTATACATGAAAAAGAATTGAGCTCACTGCAGTATTTAATTAAATGACAAACTCTTGCTCTCTAGGTCATTTCAGTAAATAATACTTAAAACATCTGCCAGAACCTGCATGAAGCACGAGAGAAAGAGCAATGGTCTTACCCAGCACGGAGAGGTACGCTTTGGCCTCTGTGCTCTTCTGACTGCTGTTTCTGAGCGCAGTCTCGCACACGTACAGACCCGCGTCTGCTGAGGTGGGGTTACTGATGACCAGCCTGCGACCGAATGAGTCCACTCCTGCTGTTAGTCTCACCCCATTACGCTTCCAGAACACCTGCAGCCTGTCAAGAGATCTGCTCCGCACACACACAACACACAGCACATTAACTGCCAGACTGAAATTAATACTCATGCCAAGAATTATAAAGAGCCCAGTTAGTTATGTGTTAAATATGCAAGAAAGTTCATACACTATATGGTCAAAAATATGTGGGACCCCTAATTAACAGGTGGGCTAGGCCTCAAACAACACATTTTAATGTTTCCAGCCAACTTTTGTGGGTTTTTATACAGGGTACAATGGGGCTAAAGGCACACCAAGGTAAAAGGTGCATTTGACTTTACTCTCTTTTAAACCAATAGATGGTACAAAAATTCAACTGCTTTTTTTGGATCAAATATACAATAAAAAAAGTAATATTGTGAAATATAATTATTATTAAAACTTTCAAACTAACTGTTTTTTTATATATTGTAAAATGTAATTTACTTCAGTGATGCATCAAATTGAGAAAAAAGTGACAGCAAAAATGTATAATGTTTCAAATATTTCTATTTAATTTAAATGCTGAATAAAATTATCTTTTGTACTAAAGAATCACCAAAGAATCCTTAGAAATGTATCATGGTTTCTAAAGAATTATTAAACAGCTCAACTGTTTTCAACATTTATCATAATAAGAAATGATTCTTGAGCAGCAAATCAGCATAATAGAAAGATTTATGAAGGATCATGTGACACTGAAGACTGGAGCAATGATGCTGAATATATGCTGCAGGAATACATAACATTTTGAATTACATTAAAATAGAAACATTTGTTTTCAGCTGTCATAATATTTCACAATATTACAGTTTTACTGTATTTTTGATCATATAAATGCAGCCATGGTGAGGAGGAGAAACTCAAAAAAGTATCAACTCCAACCTTTTGCTAGTGTACTCAAATATGAACAAAATTCACTATTAGAAGATATACACATTTAAAATGGACAGTCTCTTTCAGGAAAACAAATAAAAAATATTGATGACTCATTCTGCATTACACAATGTTTTGATCAATCAAATGCTCTCTAGAATAAGAACCACCTTCAACCAACATGTAAGTGGCAAATTAAGGTTTGTGGCATATCTTGGCTGTGATGAAAGCTAAAGGCTATAGGGCGGCTCATTTAAAAAAAAAATGATTTTCCTTTATTATTAATATATGAAGTTAACACCTAAATTTCAACAGGAAATATGCCCACACAGGAAAGAAACCTGAGTTTGGCTTCATTAAGTTGAAACAAATGCATAACAGAGTCAAAGTCATCAAGTTTTATTGTAAGAAATGTGAAATGACAGATACAATCACAATTTTGACTGATGTAAATGACATCACCACGGTGATGGATAATAAAAAAACAATATAACAATGACAAACATCCCACCTCGCATTAGCGACGCACTCAAAAGTAGCCTCACTCGCCCCGGCAACCACTGATGTGTTCTTAGGTGCAATCACTATCACCGGGGCAACCAATTCAGCGGGGGCAATAACGTCTGAGATGGAGAAAGGGAAAAGAATGGTAAAAAAGAGATAGAGAAAGAGAGAGAGAGAGGGCTGATTATTGGCACAATCAATCAGGTTAATAGACTGAGCATCATGGGGGAGATAAGGTTTTGTGATGAGGTGCTAAGTTTTTTTTCTTTCTTTCTTTCTTCTTTTTATCCTCTCTCTGAATCAATTCGTTCTTTGAAAAATAATACATGCAGAGGAAAGTCAAATGACTATCCATGGCTGACAGATGATAGAGGAGGGAAAGAAAGAGCGGGAGACGGAGAAAGATATGAGTGGCAAAAATGACATGTGATTGCATCGTTAAAGGAATAGTTCACCCAAAAATGAAAATTATGTCATTTACTCGTCCTCATGTCATTCTGTGCAATTACTATGAATGGGAACTGGAGCTTTCAATCGCAAAAAGAGTTGCACATATGACTCATGTGATGTTTTTCAGAAAATTATTCTATATGAGTCATACATACAGTGTATTCCTTGGCACATTCATGAGAGAACTCGTGATGTTTGATTCATAAAGTAATCGTTCTATTAAGATCTATCCAATGAATCAGTTGATCCAGTTTATAGAACCAATCTGAACTCATGCATGAATCGGTTCCTGAGATAAACTCACTGATTCGGCCGTATCGGCTAAATGGAGGAGGAGATTAATTATGAGTCTGGTTGCTCACTTAGAGATATCTCATGGCTTAATGAGACTTTGAACATAGTGTTTGAGTCACAGTTTTATACTTTTATTCTATACGAGTCATATATGGTGTATTCCTTGGCACATTCATGAGGGAACTTGAGATGGTTGATTTGAACATTCTGTTGACTATAAGTAACTTTGCATATACTTGTCAACTTATTCTAATCCTAACCCTACCAGTCTACTAATACTCTACTAATACTCTAATGAGAGTTATGTAGGTGCAATGTTACTTATAGACAACCGATTTTCCATGAATCTGTTGGTTCAGTTCACAGAATCAATTTGAATTCATGCATGAATCGGTTCTTGAGTTCAACTCACTGACTCAGTGATTCGGTCACATCGACTAAATGGAGGAGGAGATTATTTATGAATCTTATGAAGTTTGTCACTGAGAGCTATCGGGGTCATGAGACTTGGAATATGGCATTTGAGCCATACAGTTTTATACTTTTATGATACTTTTAAAAGCAGCATAAAATAGTTATTTATACAAGTCATACAGTGTATTCCTTGGCACAGTCATGAGAGAACTCATGATGTTTTATTCATAAGCAAATTGTTCTATTAAGATCTTTTCAATTAATCAGTTGATCCAGTTCACAGAACCTGAATTCATTCATTAATCAGTTATTTAAGTTGAATTCATTGACTAAATGGAGGAGAAGATTGTCTATAAACTTATATTTGGGCTGTTTCTCACTTAAAGCCATGGCATGGCTTTATAAGAATTGGAATATATAGTGTATGAGTCATTCAGTTTTAAACTTTTTATGACACTTTTATGGTACTTTTGTACTTCCTTTTTAATGTTTGGAAACTCCAGTCTCCATTCATTGTAATTTGATCTTCAAATATGAAGAAATAAAAGATGGAATGAGTAAATAATGACAGAATTTTCCTTTTATACAAATGATTCCTTTAAGACTCAAAGAGAAAGGTGAGAACATGCACCTCAGATGAAAACCAGCCTACCATGATAGATAAACTGGCACACAGATGCAAACACACACACACACACACACACACACATGCTTTGATCTGATCTTTGATCAGTGACTGGAAAGGTGTAATGCATTCTCACATCCTCCAAACACAGCAGTGATAGATGCTCTAACTTTTGTAATCTCAGAAGGAATGTATGTAATTTATGCATTCATCTCACTGTACCTCATCATTCAAAAAAGATGACAAACAAACCACAAAAAAAAAAAAAAAAACCTAGCAGAAATCTGCAAGCAGAAAATGAAATACAGAAGATTGGAGCGAGCGAATGGAATTGAACAGGAAAAGTCAATAAGAAGAGGAACAAGATATATAGGAGTGCTACTTCTGAAAAGTCGAATGCTATTTCAGAATCGTAGTTGTGTATGTGCACTCTAAATGTAGCCAGTATGTGTTAAACTATGGCACCTTGGATATTATTACTTTGCATGAAACCTGATTTGCATAGACTGGCACATTCTAAATTTATATACAGTGCCAAGGACTCAAAGCAAAACATTGATGCATATGGTGTTAAATAGTTTCCAATTTTGTTCTACTGATGTATGCAGAATATCAGTGCTCAGAGTGATTTACACATCCCATGTTGGTCCTGGAACAACAATTCTTTCAAACAATCTGTGCACTATGATTTAAGGTAGGGATGCACTGATATTAATATTCTGGCTGATACGATGAGTCGAAAATAATTCTATCTATCTATCTATCTATCTATCTATCTATCTATCTATCTATCTATCTATCTATCTATCTATCTATCTATCTATCTATCTATCTATCTATCTATCTATCTATCTATCTATCTATCTATCTATCTGTCTGTCTGTCTGTCTGTCTGTCTGTCTGTCTGTCCACATGGCTTTTGGCTGTATTTATTTAAATATATAAAAGAAAATTAACAAACTAATTTACCTATTACCTAATTACATGTTTTTAGCATATTATGTATTGTTTATTATTTAGTTTTTATTATAATAATTATTTATTTATGCAAAATATGATTTATTTATATAAATGAGGAATGATGAATAAATTAAATATTTACTAATAATAAAGAACTACCAAATGTTATCTAAAAATGTTTTAATTATTTATTAAAATATTATTTATTTATGAATAATATCATTTATTTATTTGGTTAATATAAAGTTATTATGGATGGATGGATGGATGGATGGATGGATGGATGGATGGATGGATGGATGGATGGATGGATGGATGGATGGATGGATGGATGGATGGATGGATGGATGGATGGATGGATGGATGGATGGATGGATGGATGGATGGATGGATGGATGGATGGATGGATGGATGGATGGATGGATGGATGGATGGATGGATGGATATAGAGAGATGGGGTGTCCACTGAGTGTCCTCTGATTTTAGGGGTTGAGTTAGGGCGATGATCAATTGATAGGAACATTGTTCCAGAACAAACAACCGTACTTGTCTAAATCACACTGTGAATTGCAATATCATGCTGGATGGCAAACAATTAACATAAATACATTAAATATGATCCAACCGAAATAAAGAATCACACCCTAGCTCGCATCCTTCACCACTGCTGACAGAATAATTCTGCGAGTCTATCTATTCTCATATTGTGCTTGGGGAAGTGCTGATTATAGCTGCGTGTTATTTTTCAGAGTGAGCTCAGAAGTATAGTAGCCCGAAGAACGCCGCAAATGAAAAGGAAGATTTGCACTAAGGGGAAAAGACAGTGTCGTGCTTCTGAGGTGACGTTGCTGTCAGCCGCTTATACAGCCTCATGCACTTAAATCAGAATGGTGTTTGACATGGTGTTGACACGGCGTTGTCTTCCACGGGTTGGTTTTCATCAGGCGCAGAGATTAGTCGCCTTGAGCATATCAAGATGGTTGTAAAACAATGTAGAGCACAGCTACAGGGACACGCAAGAGTCCACACACGAGGATAGGGGTCATTCAGAGAGATCGGACGTAATAATCTTAATCCAGTGTCTACATGAGTAGTGAGTGAGATTACGACATGTGGAGATATTAAATGTGTCTCTCAGGAGAATCCATTATCTTAAGCCTCTAACAAATCCATCTAAACACACAGTACAAGAGAGATTACACACACACAGAGGAAGACAGCATGGGTGAGAGCAGACAGGAAAGGGAAAGCCAGGAAATTATTTTTTTTCTCAGGATTATCAACTCTGATTGGTCGATGCACAAATTAACCAGTGTGAAGCTATATATCATGCTGTGTGTGTGAGGGGGGTTAAGATTTAGGATTTCTTATTTTGCAGGGCTACTTTTAAGTCCCGCAGAACCATTTCAAATGATCAGGCAATAATTATTTATACATGTTATTTTGTACTATGTAATACACAGAATGCAAAATAACAGGGTAAGAAAAAAACGAGAGATTCACTCGACATAAAAGATAAACTACACTATGGGTAAGTTTGGAATTAAATACATGCATACTGCATATATACTGGTAACACGTTTTATTACTTCTCATCGTTGTTCTGCTCAAAATGATTCCGAACATAGCCCGCGTCTCGTCTTCTGGGCAATCAGAAAGGGAAATGCCAAGAGGACAAATGTTCACTTCATAATCATAATTCAAAATCTCAAAGCAGATGATCCTCTGATGTCATCAGAGCAAGGAGACAGGAGAAGAGGAGATGTGAACGAGAATGAGAGGACAGGTGAAGGTTACAAGCTTTAAGAGTTCATTAGAGTGTCTTACCAAGGGAACCACGATTCTTCTTGTTTACTGCTCATCAGGTCACAGAGAGCAGAGAAAGAGAGAATAAAGAAATCAGAAAAAAACCCATTCCTCTCACCAAAATATCTCATATATTCTCAAACTTTAAGCCCAAAACAACATCAGCTCTACTGCTTTTGGCCCCTCCGTCACACCTACGACATGTAATTAAGGGAATTCGCTGACCCATGACCTGCCCTTAATGGAAGAGCCACACTTATAAACTTTCTTAAAGTGAACTTTTTTCACTTTAACCAACAAAATGAGCTGCAGAATGTACAAAGAGTAAACACCCACCCACCCACCCACACACATAGACAAACAAAGAAATGCATTTTGATCAGTATTTCATTTTGAAATTTGAGTTTCAAGATTCATCAAATGTAAATATATTGAATTGATTTGAAAGTTTCAGTTACCAAAAATATTTGTCCTACAATTTTATTTGTCAATAAAATGCATGTGTGGGTGGGTGGATTAGCTCAGATCATTTGAAATTTAAAATAAGTCTCTTATGCTCATGCTGCATTTATTTAATCAAAAATCAAGTAAAAACTAAGAATGTGAATTAATAATACAATTTAAAATAACTGTTTTCATTGTAATAACTTATTTTACTTAATAACTAACGCGATCATCAAACATTTAACAGCAAATAAATCAAAACTGCCTAATGTTACCTAATAATATGTCAAACTCACAAAGAGGTATAGGACTGTATAAAGTCAGAATTGCGTGATAAAGTCGCAATTGTGTGTTATGAAGTCAGAAATGCGAGATGTAAACTCAGAATTGTGAGATAAAAAAAAATAATAAAAAAAATTCGCAATTATCTTTTAAAATGTTTTATTCTGTGGCAGAAACATGCTTCCATAGTTCTTTCTATAAGAGCATAAGAACATATGTTGTATGTTCAGATACAGAACATTCAAAATATTCTGGGGGCCATGAAAGTTTTGTGAACCTTATCAAAAAAGCTGGCACTGGCTGGCAACCATTAAAAAAACGCAGGTGGGAAAAGAGTTAAAGTAATGTCTTTCCCACTCTCTGTCTCTGTTGCTTTCTGTCTCACACCACAAACTCAGCAAATGCTGTGCTTTAATTGGTTATATATTAGACGGGTGTCGTAGGAGAAGTCACACTGCGAGAATGTGACCCAAAATGTCTGGCACTGCCAAAATGCTAGAAATAGCGAGTGACACAGTACACATTATAAAATAATAACATTCCAAACTAAACAAACTGTGCAACATTGTTTTTCACACGACCTCATTACATGAATCTTTAATCTAGTTTTGTATAGAAATATCTTAACAGTGAGCTCTGGCCTGGTTGGCACACATGCTTTGACAAAATGTGTGTTTTCCAATCCCGTCCCTGACAGTAAAACAAGTGTCTTGCTCAAGGTCACCACAGTAATTAGGAAGACATCTGAATGATTCTGGGTCCGATTCTTATTGCACTTAACGATTCTGGATCCTTCATGATTCTTTTAGTACGTCTGAGGCAGGCTTATTATAGTTAACTAAGGGCCATTTTTCCACTACACTGTTTTCACATGAAAACTTTTCATGCGTTTTGGCTGTTCATTTACAGGACAACTGAAATGCAAGTTTTTAAAAACGGGTTTCAGATACCGTTATCGTCTCTATGTTAACAACAAAACACGAATTTGTTAAACGGGTGGCGTCATGCGTATTACACGTTCATGTATATAGGTGCGTAATGTTTCTTTACAAAGTGACATTGCCAACTACTGGCCTGGAAGCAGAATACAGCATTTTTTGTTGTAAACTGATACAAAAATGTATAAAAACTACATAGACTTTTTTTTTAATTAAAAAGAAATAATAAATAATTGTAATAAATAATAAAAATGACAAAAACAAACAAAATTGCTACAACTTTACATTTAAAATGAAACAATTCAGATTTAAATTAGACCAATCAACCTTTTTACGTAACTGACTTTTTGAAAAAAATTATGACCCCTCTTGAAGAAATTTTTTTTTGTTCGTTTGAAATAATTTGTTGTAAACTTGTTGTATGAATTTAAATTAATTTAGTCATTCCTGCTAGATAAAGTTTTGTCAAGTTAACTACATTTAGTTTTTGTCCTGCCTTAAATCACCAACATTATAATTTTAGCTAATTTGACTCTACGGTCACTTCTAATGATAGACACTACTAGTGTTCAATTGAATAAAAACCATTTTTTACATAGTAATATAATATTAAATATTACTTGTGCAGATCTGCGAGTGAGGTTTACACATAGTGTATACTGAGTGCTCACAGTCTGAACACGAGGTTTAATACACATATTGCGTAATACTGAGCCCACAGCCTAAACACAGTCGCCACTCTTCTGCATAATGGTAACCACAACATTCAAAAACATTACAGAAAGTCCTCTAAGTTTCTAACATAACTGAACATTAAACACTAACACTAACATTAACTAACAACATATTTCCATCTACTGAAAAACACATAAAATAACACCTTTTCCCTAAATTGACCCTCTTAATGCAGTCCCTTGCAAAGCATGCTGGGAACTACAGATCCACTGCGCAGTTAGATGTTAACAACAATGATTCATGTAGTTTTCACACAAATGAATTAGGTTGATTGAACACAATTAAATTAAGTTGTGACAATATTAAACAATCATGTTACTTTTTCTTATTTTAATTAATTATTTTAACAAGAGGCCAAAATTCATTTTTTGAGTGACATCCGGTTAAGACGAACGGAAAATATTCATGTTGACTCAATTAAAAAAAAATTGGTAAACCAAATTTAAAAAAAAATTACATTGATTACATTTAATGAAATTAAGCTGGAATCATTTCTATGAAGGGTTGTGTCGTATATGCTCATTTTAATTAATGAGATTTAACAAAGAGCTAAAATAATTTTTTTGAGTGTTGTTTGCTGGTCTGAGGAAATCTTGGGTTTGAAACGACCCAAAGGTATATGTTGAGAGAATTTTCATTTTTGGGGGGCAAAGTATTCTTTTATGACAACAAACCACGTATATTGTTTACAAAAATTGTTCTGAAAAAGTAAGAATGCAGCTGTTTAGTCACAATACAAGATTAAAAACCGCAAATGATCATAACAGATTAATTCGTTAACACTGTAAATGGGTTCTCTGCACTGGAAGAAATTATTCCCAGCAGTCTGCTGGTTTATACTGCACATTTTTGTAAAATGTATGAGATTATAAAATGCATACAAAAATGTGCACATTGTGTTTGTGATTGCATACACACACACACACACACACACACACACACACACACACACAATCAATTTCTGCACTCCAATCGGTTATTCATTAGACGGGTGTCGTAGGAGGAATGTGAACCAAATTCTATAACGTTGCCAGATAAGATTCATCGCAAAGACAATTTATCAGCCAGTTATGTGATCCAAGACAACAGATTTTGCCTTAAGACGAAATAAATCTTACACAACTTGCACATTTTGTCTTAGGCAACAAAATAGCGTTGAAAATTCAACTCGGCTTTAAGCAAAAGTTTGCTCTCATTAATGCACAGGAGAAACAGCTGAGATATTAAAGAAATCTCATTTGTGATCTTTCTCTCGCTCCTTCTCCCACCCATATTCTCCTGAAAACTTTACAAACACGAACAAGGGTGAAGTACAAAGTGAGTGATGAAGTTTCAGGGAGGAAGACGATGTGCCGGGGCAAATGAAGAGCAGAGGAGAGAGAAGAAAGGACACGAGAAACAGCGGATGAAAGGAAAAGAACAGGATAAGCATGAGGGAGGAAGTGAGAATGAGAGACAAGTCATGAAAGATTTACATCATCAGGAACTGACGGAGGAACACCAGCAGCATCAGATACATAAGAGAGAGAGACAGAGAGAGAGAGAGAGAGAGAGAGAGAGAGAGAGAGAGAGAGAGAGAGAGAGAGAGAGAGAGAGAGAGAGAGAGAGAGAGAGAGAGGAATGGATAATTCAAACACAATCCCATGTTCATGCATGAGCAGAAGCCACACACATGCATATGACTATAATATTTGGACTGGAGGCGCATGTTATTCTGATCATCTGTCACTCTTAATATTAATATCTGGATCTGTAATTGAACAGGAGAAGATAAAACGCCATGAAATAAACAGATGAACCCCTCTTCCTCTCTCAATGTGCATTCCTACCTCTGTCAAAGAACTCAGATATCACTTCATGAATATCTAAATGAATTTGGAGCAGCAAGGGTAAACATGATTAACTTTTCATTCATAATGGAAGGGTTAAAACATCAATGTCTGATTGTACTTGCAGTTCTTGATTTGGATTGCACTTAAAGGGATAGTTTGGCCAAAATGTTTGAAAAATTCCATCATTTTCTCACCCTAATGTCGTTCCGGACCTGTATGGCTTACTTTCTTCCTGGAGCTCAAAAGAAGATATTTTGGGGAGGAAAAAATGCCTAGTGTTTTTGGTACATACAATGAAAGTTCAAAGTAGTTTGGACCCCAGAATTCTTCAAACGATCTTCTTTTGTGTTCAACAGAAGACACAAAGTCATACAGGTGACAGACAAAGTCATACATTCACAGACGTGCTGTTTCTGCGCATGTAACATACATGAATTAACCCTTCGTAGCAGATCTATTCGGGTGGAGCTGGGGAAGGTGGAGGGTTTCTGGAAGCGCGCTGCAAACTGCAAACAACAACACTATAGTATTTGAATGTTGAGTTCTTATGACACAGCAACCAATCAGCTGTGTCATGTAGATAATGATGTGATCTCTCCCAAATGAGTTAAGGACCTAGCCTGCGCCATCAAGAGTTTCATGCCAGAACTAGGTAATTATTCAGAAAGAATGCATTAAATGTATCAAAAAAAATAAAAGAATAATATTTATTAATAAATGCTGTTTTGAACTTTCTATTCATCAAACAATCCTGTAAAAAAAAAATAAAAAAAAAAAAAATCCACGATTCCCACAAAAATATTAAGCAGCACAAATGAAAGCTTTAGTGTAAGTTCTGCCAGGAAGACTCAATTGTTACGTCACTTCTCATCTATTCAATCATGTTCTAATACTTGTAGTCTAAAAGATCGGTACTTTTAAACAATTACCTCCATCCTCCCCACCACCACCAACAGGATGGTCCCTTCCCCTCCCTCCTCCCCACCACCACCAACAGGATGGTCCCTTCCCCTCCCTCCTCCCCACCACCACCAGGATGGTCCCTTCCCATACATCCCGGGGGGTCGGCTGCACCCCTGCCTTCGTCTTCAGGCAGGAAATGCAGATTCCGCTACCCTCGGATTGCGCGCTATGGACAACATTTTGGCTATGCCAAAGAACTCTATAAATATTTGCTTGCTGGGCTGTTAATAAATACAGTATATGCTTTTGTTACATCATTTTATCTCCCGAGTCTTTCTGGTAGAAGTACAGTTTTCTGTTCGATTGACTGAGGTATTGAAAGAGAATGATGCTGAGATTGTGCTGTGAATGAAGCATGTAAGACAGAGATAAAGTGAGTGGAAACAGGACAAAACAGAAATTACAAAGGGATCTCTATCCTTTCTCCTTTGCACACCAGCACCTATTGACCCTCTCCAGCTCCAGTGTCAATCACCTTAATGAACAAGAAAGCGAGGTAAAAAGAGGCCAAGTGAGAAAGAGAGGGATGTCCACTCCATAGATGTAATTCCCTGCAATTTTTCCCACTTACCCTCACCAGACAAAATAGCAGAGCTGCCTCTTGCCTTTGTCAGGTAATTCACACACTTAGAGTCAATCCAGTTTATTCTTCCAGTCCGTAGCAGGCAAGGGTGAGGAAAATAAGTCTAAAAGCCAGATACTTATTTTTGCAGTCTTCCTGGTGTCTGGATGAATTCATAAGAGCTGGATTTCACCATTTCCCTTGAGAGTACTAACAGACTTAGCTATTAATATACTTTCAGGGCTCATTTTAATCGAACGTATCTTCCTGTTCTGCCGGCAGAGATCTTTTGATCATGCCAAGAATGCAGGAGGAACGCCGGTTAATTAAGAAGTATGACCCAAAAGAACTTCACAGATCACCTTTGAACACTGTCAGTGAATGGCAAATTGCTCGATCAGGAAAAACTTGAAACATCTTCACCTAGAAGTTTCGGTCCTTTCGGTATATCAATTTGAGTCAAGAATAATAAAATGATGTTTTTCTAGTTTAGTTTGGGATTTTGCAACCATTTTGCACGATGAATCTCATTCAAATAGCTTGTGAAACCATTTGATTTTTAATCACTTAAACTTAATCACTTAAACTATACTTAAAAATCAGTTTCACAAATGATTCACTGAAATTTGATATCCTTGTGTTTCATGAATAAGCTGCAAATGTCAAACCACAAAACGAGACATTTTGTCATGATTTTGCTTTCTTCTTCATCTTGTTGAGCTTAATAGCCCCTCCCACAGTGAAATCCTGTTGGTCAAAATTTCTGTTCTACATGACCATTTATGCATAAAAAAGTTCTGAAGTACATTCGATTTTCTGATTTTCAAATGTATAAAAAGTATATCTTTTTATAGTTTTTGAAATATCAAACCATTTTGCACAATCAGCCTTATTCATACTGTTTATAAGACCTTGTTCACAAAAGCCCCGCCCAAAGTACAATCTCATTGGTCCAAAATCCCGCTCCACATATTAAACATCTTACAATTTCCGATAGGCTGCGATTTAGTCATTTTGCAACATGTTTGCTTTCTGTGAGCACAGAATGATTACTTGGAAACAGCGCAAGTCTTTTTGAAGGTAAATACTTTACATCCATAATAAATAAGGCTCTTAACAGCAATTAGGTCCAAAATCCCAACTACTATACACTCCTTGGTTCTGAATTGGCATGGACATGATCTCAAGTCCCGTGTGTCTGAGTGTGTGATCAGTTTAGTTGTCTTTATAGGAGTACCTATTAGCCAGTTATTTTAGTCACAGCATGTCTGGTCATGTTTAATGGTCTTCATATTTGTCCCAAAATATGGTTTAAGCCTGCATCTAGTTTCCAAGAGTTCAGATTTTCATCACTAATAAATTGTGATTTTACCACAGGTCACTAAATAAAAATAAATGAATGTATATCAGCTGATATTGAACATAAATTGAACATAAAGGACCTTTATTAGTATCGAGTGAACCAGTTTGCACGTCTGAAAGTTATACAGTATGAGCAGCGCTTGTATATCTGACCTCTTAACGTGCATGTTAAGTGACGTGTAACGGCATTAATTAATTAAAAGTGTCAAAGTCATCCAGCCACAGCGGACCGAATTAAAGAGGTGACTCTCTGAGGGCTCTCAATATCACTGAGTCATACCACAGATCTACCTTCAGAAACTCGACGTGTTCAAACAGTCCTCCAGTCAAACTCATTACAGCTGTAAGTATATCCGTGAAGGTTAGAGTGTGATCTGAGATCTGAAGATACCTCAACATCTCCGAGCTGTTTAAAGTTGTGTGGTTAAACTCGGGTAATTGGGTCATGAGGTCTGCGACTCAGAGTCATGCCAAGTGAGTAAACAACAGTTGAGAGTTTTTAAAGTTATAAACAACAGCAGGGGCTTTAAGAGTTGTGCTCATTTGAGGATTCATTTAATAGTTCACTCAATGTTTATTCCTTTGTGCATTCATTCATTAACCCTTTGGCACGTACGATCACGCCGGTGTGATTAGAACGTTCAGTGCATCATACAGACTATATAAAGTGACAACGTGTTTTATTCATATCAGATACACATTGTGTAGGTATTAGATATCTATAAAATCGACGCGTTCTAAATCCGACAGATACGATTCTCTGAATTGCGGTGCAAACTAACATGGCAGTGCCCACGTGTTATAGATCATCTAACATGATCATTATAAAGGTTTATAATAATAATAAGGTGATTTGTTCACTGTAAAAAAAAGTTGCTGCCTTAAATATTTAAGTAAAACTGAGGGTTTTTTTTTAAACTGAGTTTTAAAAATGAGTTGAATCTTGTATAACTTATATAAAAACATGAAAAATTCTAAAAGTCCCCCTGTAGTCAATAATTTTATCACTTAAAATGAATCTTTGATCACCAAAATGACATATTAAAAAAAAAAATCAGTGAAAAAATGTTTTAGTCATGCCTTAAAATAACTTGAATGTAACTCTACACCCTTGCCTCATTTAGTATACGCTGTTCTATGAATATGCAAATTAGCCCCGCCTCCACTCACTCACGCCAGCTCAGAAATCCACTCGTTAACGATCACACGTTGACGTGATTGGTTACAGGGTAGTTTGTGACGTCAGAAACACCAGTGATTTCAAACCGTGTTTTTGAGACTGTGTTTAGTTCACTGGAGTTTTAAGGAGAAAATACTCAGCAATGGTGTTGACTTATGAATTTGCACATGGTTTGTCTTAAAACATATTAAAAACATTACATATAAACAACATTAAAAGCTTGATTTTCACCACAGGGGGACTTGAACTTATTTTGTTGAGTTAAAGCAATGTAAAAACCTATGTTGTTTAACTTACTGATCATATAATATTTTACAGTGTTCTAAAATAACGGTCGCCTTAAACTTACTCTGGGGGGTCAGCTAAAATATTAAAGGGTGAAACTGGGTTAATTTTTTTCTCAATCAATCACTTACTCTTCACTCACTTATTCACTCTTTCCACTTCAATCGATTATTTACTTATTCACTCACTTCATTCATTCAGCCCTCATGGAATGATTTCTGGAGGATCATGTGACACTGAAGACTGGAGCAATGATGCTGAGAAGTTAACAGGAATAAATTATGTTTTAAAATTTATTCAAATAGATAACGGTCTTTTTAAATGGTAATAATATTTCACAATATTACGTTTTTTCTTTTCTTTTTTTTCAATCAAATAAATGCAGACTTGGAGAGTATAAGAAACTTATATTTAAAAAACATAAAAAAACTGAGCCCAAACTTTTGAACGGTGCCCTCATGTATATTGTTGAACGTGGATTAGAGAGGCTCAGGATGCTGCTGCTATGAAGCACACTGACAAACATGAATTAATCCAGTTTACTGTCTAGCTGCAGGAGTGACTCATAGGCAGCTTGACTCAGGGACATGTCAAGTTAGACACATTCAAATAAAAGCTTTCTGGTGTAAAACCACATCGTAATGGGAGGAAAAATAAATAAAAACAAACAATGTGATGCAAATACTACTCTAAACTCTCTCACACACACGCACATACATATTGAAGACCTTCAGGGCTGAGGCCCAATGGAGTTTTAACATGGGGGATAAATTGCCTCAGACTTGACACTCAATGTGGGGTAAATCCAGATAACGATTCAAAGTAAATTTTGTTAAAGTCCCCCTGTGGTGGAAATCAAGCATTTAATGTTGTTTTTATGACTATGTGGCGCTTTAAATATGCTTTAAGACAAACCATGTACAAAGGCATAAGTCAAAATAATTGCTGAGTATTCTCTCCTTAAAACTGCATTGAACCAAAGATGAGTTTTAAGGGATACAATTATTGACTACAGGGGGACTTTAACTTCTAGTTGCACACTAACATACAGATGGCATCGAAAGTTAAAAGCATGGACTACAAAACACAAATGTCCAATTTAAACCCTTCCTAAAGCAAGAAATAAGACTTTCTCTCCCACATATAACTTGCGGTATTCCTCCTTTTTTGGAGTTACTTGTTATTTAACAGACACTTTTTAATGGAAAAGTTCAGAGTAACTGCATGAGTTGCCCTGAAGCAATGGATTTAAATGAGACACAACGATAACAGAACCGGATTTTGATTTTAGTAGGTTTCTTTGAAATCCACCAGAAGTCCATATTCTTAAACAACACTCCCATGAAGAAGACCCTGAACACAGCACACTCTTTTATGCCTTTATTTCACTGCGGTCGAGTACTATCAAGTTTTAAAGGGAAAATATAATCAAAAAAAAAAATTTGTTCTCTTGTACTTTGGCAATAAAAGAAGTGTATTACATACTAAAGAAAAAGTGATCTTCACCAGTAAGCAGAGGCTTATCAATCACAAAAGAAGGTGTTTACAAATATAATCCATAAAAGTAGTGTCACACAAAACTAACATTAGTAACATTAAGAGTAAAGTAAAGTAAAACTAAACATGAAAAATTACAGAGCGCAGAGCTGTTGCCTTTGTATAACATCCTAAATCAGTCACTTATCAGATTCCATTTCGGTTCACTTAAGGCCCCGATATACTCATGGCAAAGTTAGCAGTTAAGAAAGCATCTGATCATAGCGATGTGGATATGTTTGCACAAGCTCTGCAATTCACACCTACAGTGAATTTTTGTCACGTTTATTTATATAGCATTTCATCCAAGAATATCGCTTTAAAGCTCCATAGGAATAAAGCATCATAAGGTGCTGCTATGCGGTTGCTAAGATACTAAGGGTGGTTGCTAGAGTGTTGCTATGCTCTGTTTCTTTAACTAAGGTGGTTTAAAGCTCTTTAAATGTGTTTTTACTTGTGTCTGACATCGATGGACTGAACAGAAGAAATTAAAGACAGGTTAGGTGATTTGTTCCAGACACATTTTTTGTTTTGCTGGTTGAAAGTCTCTTCACATCCTGATAGCAAAGTGGTCTAAATATATTAATATGTATATACCTCGTCTGTTGAAGACGTAGGACCATAAAATGCTCATCCAATCAATACAATACAATCAATCAATTTCATACCTCTGCGCACCTGCTCACGCAGACATTACATGTCATCAGCGCGTTTCATGATATACAGAGTTAGACACAAGTCAGTCAGCAAGCACCAAAACCGAAACAGCAGCCACCTTTTACAGTTCCTCCTGAACCAAAACAACAAGCTTTTGCTATCACGCCATAACTACTGTAATTTGGAAGAGATGAAAACCTGTGATGTTATACTTGGAGCGGTCCGTGACTCGAATTTATGCCTTTCAGTGGCAACACTATCAACGGCAGTCAGGTGGTACAGGTCAGTGCTCTTTAAGTTGTTTCTGTTCACTATTATTCACTGTAAATGATTTCTGTTGTTTTCACAGCATTATACTGTTTTTCTCAACAGTTTCTTGCTGTATAACCTATGTACAGTATGTTACTGTAGATTGTGTTGCTTTCACAGTATTATTTTGTATTTTCAACAGTTATGTACTGTGCACACAGTTGACAGTATGTTACTGTAGATTTTCAATGCATTCTGGGAAATTATTAGTTACTGTAAATCTAAATACAGCAGTGCAAATTGACCACAAAAAACACCACACACAATTCCACAAGTAAAATTGCTAGCCTACTAACGTTATCCTTACATAAAACATTTTCAGGACTGGGTGACCATTACAGTCTTACTTTCTGTCAGTGGGGAGTGCATGAGAGCGCATTTGAATGAGTTTTTCTGTTGTGTCAGGGCATCGTGTAGACCTGTCGTTTCTGCCGACCTGGAACTTCGTCATAATGGTAAGTAATAAATCTTAATATTTGCATGGATTCTAGCTAATAACTTTAAAATTATTTAGAGAGTAGCTGACCAGGATTTAGATATTTAATTTAATTTATTCTCAACATTTTACTATAAGATGTATAGTAAATGTATAGTAAACCGATTTGATTCAAAAGAGGCGGTACTTTTGAAATTGGGAATTCTCTTTTGAATCAAATTTCAATTTGATATATGCATAGAATAGATTTAAAATCTATGATCAAATCTAAAATCAAATCTATGCATATTTCTAAATGAAATTTGATTCAAAATCGAGAATCGAACAGAAGAGAAATGATCAGCAGCTACTGTTAGCCACAATCAAGCGGGAGTTATTTAGTTTAAATTATACACACCTCATATCTGCGTTAATTTAATCTAACCCGCTGCCGCTCAGCGTTCACATTCACCTCTCACGGCGTGAGCTCACGCACGTCTTTTTCATCATTAAAATTAGTAAGCATAAAGTCGACAGACATATCTATGAAAGGAACTGACTATCGTAAGCATCGTAAGCCTAAATTGATCGTAGAGACCATTGGTGGTAATTGCTCTATAATCAATTTAAGGTTACAATGCTTTGGGGAAACGCAGCCCTGATCAGTGGCCGATTGTTTGGAGTCAGAGATACGGGCCATTGCCTTCTCAATATTTATTACTTTAGCTTCTGATACAGGACATGTTCATTCTCTTTTATAGAGTATTTGTTCGTTACCACAGAAAACCGCTTGCGTGTCCATGTTGAACGCGTTTCTTATATGTAAAAACTAAAGTAGCCTACCTAAGCTATTTTCTGTGAATGTGCGAGACTTCCGGTTCATTACCCGCTATATGGAAATAACGAGATGAATAACAAAGTGCTGTAAATAATAAAAATATTTGTGCTACAAACTAGTGTTTACAATTATGACAAATTCAATACATCAAAATATCAAGAAGCATAGCAAGCTTTTTTGTACAGCTAGAAATAACTATAAGCGGATGACACCGGAAGCCAGACACATTTCATTTATAAATGGCCGTGCCCACTCTTCCGTGAAAAATAAGGTGGATACCATAGGCAAAAAAAATTATCCTAAAAAGGTGTTGATAATGTGAGTTAGTTTTTTTTTATTATTAGTTGTTTTTTTTTGCCTATCATGGGTTAGGGTTAGGGTTAGGGTTATCATATTTGTGCTTATCATTCCTTGCAGGATTATCAGAAATGCGGTCACTCTTCTACCACTTGACACCATCACTACCTCCTCACCTGGCCTTCATCCTCACCTTTATTGCTTTCTTTCTAAGTTTCTTTTTTACCTGTTCAGGATCATTTTTGCATGAATTGAAATACATGAATTGTTCATTGATCTTAATTATTAAATATATTGTTCATTAGTCTTCTTTTAAAACAGATTTTTATTGTTGTATTATATTACATTATTATTACTAATGTATTGTTTAAAAATACACAATAAACCTTGTTGTGCAGTTAAAGCTTCAATTGTTCTTTTTTCTATTTCCCATTAACTGTTAAAATAATCCTACAGTTTTTCTACATATTCTACAGGTAACACAGTAGCACTATAAAAGTAATAAAATAACATTTCATAACTGTATAATACTATACAGTATTATTAAAAATCAACGGTGTAATACTGTGTTTTAATGTGGTAAAAAATTACAGTAAAATAATGTATTTAATTGTACAGTATGCTTAACACTACTTTATTTAGTGTTACAGTAATTTTACTGTTGAATGAAATACAGCAACTACTGGATAATTGTTGCCAGTAAGTTACTGTTAATTTGACAATAATTTTTTTACAGTGTTGTAATGTTATGTGCTTTGAGATATCATCTCTCATGACGCTTTTGTTTGCTCCCTGCTGTACACGTTGTGTTTTAAAGGAGGCGTGGCTTTGGAGACGCTCTGAAGGGAGGGTGGGATCTAATGCTTTCAAAGCTAGCTCGCTACTGCTAGCCTCTGAAGATTCCCTTCCCTACCTTTAACCAGAGAAGATTTTCATGTCAAATAAGGCGGAGCCTCAGAGCACACCTTCCAATTACGTAATAACCACCTATGGTAGTTTAAAGGTGTTTAGCAATCGTTTCCGGAAAGTTCGCTTTGGAAAGTTGTTTCGAACTCCTGAAATGAACTCCAAAGAACTTTGTTTTGGCCTTTTTTGTTCGAAACGACATCAAACCAGTTTGTTCTTCGATTTCGCCTAAAGTATGTTAGGGACTTTAGCATACAACAACGCAGCCCAGTATGTTATATAGCAGAGCTAGTATGTCTACAGTGGAAATTACAACAATTGTATCACTCAGGCCCATGAACATACACTTACAACCTCTACGATATGAACAGAGAAAAGGACACAAACATCTTTAGTGGACGATAAAGAGGGAGGAAGCGACCTTTCAGTAAACTACTCAGACAATAACGAGTCTCTCTCTGTCCCTCCCCCCTCTCTTTCTTTCTTTATCTCTAATGATTTGGTTAATTCTCTTGAAGGAGACTTTGGCTCATGTTGTGCGAGTCAGCTGCCATTGTGAGATAAAAATTTGGCCTGCGTGTTCTAACTGGCAAAGACAAGACCCCGCTGAGGTCACAGACAAACACACGGATGGACACACACACACACACACACACACACACACACACACACGCACACACGCACACACGCACACCGAACTCATCAAGGTGAGTAAATGTCTGTAAAGATGACGACAAATGTAGACAAAGAGGAAGGCAGTGGAAAGCATATTCTACTTCCACTACTAAAAGTATCTCAGAATCAACTTAAGTCGGTATTTCCATCTGCTAAGAAGGAATTCAGAACAAGATTTTGGAAGCTGCAAATCAATCTGAAATGTAATGAACCTTGTTATAAGTTGGAAAACAAATAACAATCTACAACAGACAAATTGGGAGAAAACTTTCCAGTGAAGCCTTTTTGAGGAGGGAGGTTGTTTAAAAGTGACTGTGATAGATACTGACATACAGTAGATCTCCTGAAGAGAAATGACAGAATGAATGTCTTTTAAATTTCACCTTCTAAAGCAACAGCAAAGTCATATCGAGAATATCCTGACAAACACTCGAAGGCAGGCTGACAACAAAGATGCAATACACTGAAATAGCTAACAAAATACTTGAAGAGAACCAACTATATAAGATATTTGGTACCACTTTCTAGGAGGTCTGTATAAAGACTTATAAACATATTCATGGTGCCTCATAAAACATATTATAGTCCATTATATGCATGATTTAATTGGTGCTAATTGTGTATTTAATGCATACTCATAAAGTACTATAATGTATTATTTTAACTGGATAAAATAATATACTAGAACATATAACAGACAAAAAGGTGAATTAAAAGACATTGCAAAAGCATGATAATGCATCAAAGATGTATTATATACAAATGTATTGTATACAGTGGGGAGGGACTAAAAGTCTGAGACTGCAATGAAAATCTGGGATTTATTTCATTTAAACCTGCACTTAAATAAGTTGTTACAATTAGAAGTTACGATATAAATGAAGAAATATTTAAGATTTTGCACTATTCAAATTGTCACTGATCAAATTGACCATGTTTAAACTTCTTTGTAAAGGTCAGAAGTTTTCATATCATGCTGGATAAAACGGATAATCAGGCTTGCACAACCTTGTGGAGTCCCTGACATGTTCATCACAAAAAGTTTAATTGCAAGTTAGATCATCAGCAGCATACTAATTTGTTGATATGAAAATAATGCAAAATAAGAGTATTTTCACTAGTGGTGATTTTATACAAGGAATTTGATTATTAATTATATTGACTTTATGGTTTTTGATTACTGAATCAGCAAAAAAAAAAAAAAAAAAAAAAATCCTTTAGAGACGTGTTTATGTGCACAGATTTGACTTGAGCGTTCATGCATGATCATTAACAACATAAAGCTTTGCTGTCTGCTTCTGATGTTAGTATACTTCATCATAACTCCTACTGTTCCATAGCACCATCACCCATCACTCACAATCACAGCAGGCCTGTGTTTCATCAAATCGTTCTATTTGATTTGATTTGATTTGATTGAAACAGAAAAGCAGGACAGTATTAAACTTACAGATTAATCAAATATATATAAAAAACGGTGACTGAAGCAATATCAAACACCAGATCCAGAGATGGTTGGACAAATAACTGTTGCCTGTAAATCTCATCTAAAGATTAATGAGCATGTAATTTTCCAGATGTGTTAATCCTGAGCTGGATATGTTTTAATCTTGAGGATTAGATGTTTGGGACAATGATAAACTTGACTGGATTACAGTCTTCACAGTTAGTGGCAGTGTTTGAAAGGTTTTGCTGATTAAGGATGAAATTTGCAATATTTTCAGAAAAATAACATGGACATTAACATAACACACTGAGGTAAATTCAGTCTTTTTTTCCTTTTCTTTTTTAAGAAATCAATACTTTATTCCACAAGGGCACAAAAATGAATAAAAAATTGTCAGCAATGTTACTAAAGTTTATTTTTTTATTTTTTTATATGTTTTTGAACCTTATTAAGCAGTACACCTGTTTTCAACATTGATAAAAAAACAAAACAAAAAAAACATTTCTTTAACCCTCTGGTGCCGTTTGGTCATTTTCGACCGAAAAATGTTACGTTTCGTTTTTTAGATGTTTTTACTTCATCGGAATGGTACGAAACTTGGAAACTTGGTTTTGGAATTTGCAGTGTGAACACAAAAAAATAAAAATAATTCATGGACATGATTTGAAAAGGTTAAATGGTCCTGAAAAAAAATAGCCACACTTGTATTATTCGCAGTCAAAAATGACCACAGTAGAAATAAATGGGAGAAAAATGTCATCTATTGGAAACATTCGGTTCTGCACACATACAAAATCTTACTGAAAGCTAAATTTTTTAGATATCAACCTCAAATTCAGAACACAGCTTGTTTAGATTTATGGCTTTGATTTTCTCACTGTTTTAGAGTAAAACGTGTTTTGGAAAATATATATTTCATATAAGAATTGAAAATTGAAAATCATAACAATAAATGTAAAATTTTATAACTTTTTCACTTCAGCAATAATCAGCCATGAGTCGTCTTTAAATAGAGACCAAACGTAAGTCTATACTACAAAGCATTGAAGATTTATGACAGTTTAAGTTGGAAATTTCATTTTCAGGTCCATGTTCAAAAAGTGAATAAATGGATTATAACTACTGCATAAATATAATTTAGTATAAAATATAATTTACATCCCCATCGAACCACTTATCAAACTAAAATATTGTACAATCCTTTCATTGAAAAATTAAATAAAAAAATATGTGTCATTTTTGGCCGACTCGCGAATAGTACCAGACGGTTAAGCACAAAATCAAGAAACATTTCTTTTAGAATGATTACAAAGATTTCTGAAGAATCATGTGACACTGAGAACTAAAATAAAGGCTGCTGAAAATTGAGCTTTGCTATCGTAAATTAAATTTTTAAACATTAAAATAGGAAACAGGAGAACAATTATCGACTACCTTCAGACAATAAAAACTGAAACTGAAAAACAACGAAATACTGATGAATTAATTTGGTTGAGTGTACACAATAAACCAATAACTCTCACATTTAATTTTGATTTGACTCTCAAATGTGAAAGTCACTATAAAATTACATTGTCTAAGTGGCCAAGATGTCGAAACATTCAGAAAAAGGAAGGGACAGAGACAAAGAAAGATAGAAAGCTACTAGTCATATCTCCAGAGACAAGAAGAGGCAGGAACAGAGATTCTGTGAGACAATTAAAAATGCATATGACACCAGGGACAAGAGTCTGATGAGTTTAGTTTTAAACCATGCATAATCAACATCTGGCACGCAAGCACTGGCAAACAATGTAAACAGAAAGAAAAAAAGACGAAAGAGACACAGACTGTCAAAATACTTCTAGATGTTTAAGTGCGTGCTCTCATTGACAAGAATCTCATATTAGTTATTCAGCCACCCACAGACCACCAAAAACCAGATAAACCTGCTCTAAACAACATACACCACCACCAACTGATCCAGTGCATTAGGTTTCATTTAAACACTGGTGGGACATGTCTCAAAATATTAATGTTGACATTTGCTTGTAATGCGAGCATGGTGTGATGTAGTGTCAGTTAATATGAAAAACAGTCTGTAGCTCAGATGCTAATTCAGATGCTAATATTCAACAAGATACACGGTTGGACAATTAAACTGACCCACATAGAGTTGAAGGTTTCACACCTACATATGTGTACATCAAATATTGCAATCCACACAACATAATGGGAGATATATCAGAGTTCAAAAGACGATGAATTGTTGGTACGCATTTCGCTGGCTCATCTGTGACCAGGACAGCAAGTCTTTGTGGTGTATCAGGTTAATGTTGGCATAACACCACATAAGACGAACCAAATTCAACAGGAGTAATTGTCAATAATAAGAGTCAATATTCATGGTCAGGCTGCTACAGCCAAACCTTTGGTCACTCATGCCAATGGCAAATGTCAGGTTTCAACGGTGCCAACAGTAAATCTTGGGACTTGGACAATGTGAAAGACGCATTGTTCTCTGATGAGTCCATCTTCTTTTCCACATTCGGGAGAGTAACGGTGTGCTGAGGCCTAACACCCAGACTGGTGCTGCCCAGAGTGAAACACGGGGGTGGATCAGTGATGGTTTGGGCTGCAATATCATAGACACACTAACTGTGCTAGATGAGCTGCCAAGGACTATCAAACCATTCTGGACCATGTGCACATAACGGTTCAAAAATTGTATCCTGAAGGTGGTGCCGTGTATCAGGATGCTAATGCATTCATATACTCAGCAAGACTTGTGACAGAATGGCTTGATGAAAATCTTCCGTGGCCTGCACAGTCACCAGATATGAATATTATTGGGGCACTTTGGGGTGTTTTGGAGGAGCAAGTCAGAAAACGTTTTCCTCCCCCAGCATCACGTAGTGACCTGGCCACTGTTCTGGAAGAGGAATGGTTCAAAATCCCTCCGGCCACAGTGAAGGACATGTATCTGTCATTCCTAAGATGAATTGATGCTGTATTGGAAGCAAAAAGAGGTCCTACACCATACTAATAAATTATTGTGGTCTAAAACCAGGTGTTTCAGTTTCATTGTCCAACCCCTGCATATTTTCATACATGTCTATTAGAGTGCAAGGATTTGAAAGAATAGTAAATTCTCTCTGAAGCGATCTCATTTGTACGTTGAACTTGGCAGGCATTGTAATGTCAACACAACATCAACATAGTGACGGCATCTAAAGCTGTTTTCACACTTAGTTGTTTTGTTTATCAGAGTTATGCTTTTGGGTATGAATCACGGTACATTTGCATGGCCATTCCAAGTGCATTGACATCTGTGTAATAACATGAAAAACCCATTATTTGATATATTTTGATTGTGCCCTGAAGAGTTATAATGTGCTCCTCAGGGGAAAGTAAGCATCAAGCCATGTCAGTAAATGATAGAGAAACTTTATCTGAGAAAGTTTGTAATGGCAACTTTATAAATGAAATCCAGATGGGAATAATAATAAATAGTAATTTTTTTTTATTCAATTTAATTATAACCAACATTAAAGAAGTATCAAATTTTGAAATCAAACAGAACAGAATAAAATGTTATAATATCAAATTAGGTAAACCTGTTAACTGTGTTAAACAAATTGAATCCAATTTATTATAAGTACAGTGAGATCAACCCTTGAATTCAATTAATTTTAAATTCTCTAAGGTTCATACAATGTTTAAATGCCATCAGTAGCTGATGTTGTTGCTATTTAAACGGGCGGAAATGTATGCATGCTAAAACCACAATTTATCTACAAATACATACGCATATTAATGAGATACTACTCTTTCTCTCTCTGTCTTTCTCTCTCCAGATGTCATCATCTGGTTTCCATCGTCTGGTCCAGATGGATGCTTACCCTCTCTTCCTACTCAGCCTCTCACAACCACTGACAACATGCAGAGAGATGAGTCACACACAAAACCACTCTTATACTCACAGAAGACAGTGAGAGCTGCTGAAAAAGTCAAATAAAGTGACATGCTAGCCTCCATTTCCATGGTTACATAGATTCGGTTGTGTTTACAGTGACACTATGAAAGGTGTGTGTGTGAGTTATATGATAGGCTAAACTTCAAGGTTGGCTTCTTAACATCCTTTATGATGCCATCTCTATTTGATCCAGTAATGTCTCAAAATATTAATGTTGATGCTTGAAATGTGAGCATGTTGTGATATAGTTATGTAAATATCAAAAGCAGTATCTTTGTGCTAATATATACTGTATTTACACACACACACACACACACACACACACACACACACACACACACACACACACACACACACACACACACACACACACACACACACACACACACACACACACACACACACACACACACACACACACACACACACACACACACACACACACACACACACACACACTACTGTTAGGGTCATTAAGATAAAAAAAAAATGTTTTTCTTCTATCTACCTCTACCACAAACTTTAAAACACAAACCAAACACCAATATCTGTCAAATCTAAGTACGTCCTGTGTTTTAAATTTGAATATACCAGCAACCGAAGAGTCGCCCCCCTAAAAGGCTTATGGACCAATATGGACAAATCTTTTTTTTTTTTTTTTTCAAAAGCTCTTCAAATTCTTAAAGGTCAATACAGAGGGACATACAAATAATTCTAATAAATAAATTAAAAAGCAGTGATTTTTGGGTTAAAAAAGCCTCCTGCTGTCAGCTCTCTACTCATTGCTTCTTTGTTTTTCTCCTGCTTGTGTCCTTGTCATATTCATTCAACTCAAAACTCTGTTTGTGAAATTTCCGGTCCTTTAAAACAACTTTCAGCATCTCCTTTGCGTCTCCAACTAAATTTTTTATTAGAAAAAAATGACAATTCTCCAAATGGTGGATTTGACTGACAGTTGTGAACCTCTTATCCCCAAAAACACTGCAGAAAAACTAATGACTAAAAGAGATGATTTTCATGTGGAACACTTTCCTTAACCTTTTGTTCCTCTAGTTTTACAATCATTTTGAAATGAAATTTAGCAAGTTCTTCTGCAAAGTACTTTTTTGTCACATCACTTTAAAAAGTAGCTGGTTGTATAAACAAAGGTATGAAAAAAATCCAGCTTTAATTAGGAGTTAAAACAGCTCTCTCCTTCAGTCCCAGTGGAAGGACAAAATTAATATCCTTTAAAAACCAAACGACAGAATGTGCCACACAACACGCGCGGTTGTTTCAGCAGCATATTGACAGTACAGAGAAATGAGATGGTTGAAAATGTGAAAGGTGAATCAGAGGGTCAATGTGTTTAATTTAAAAGCACATCCACTTCACAAAAAAAGTCAATATTTTGTCCCAGAGAGCCGATCTGAATGAGAACAACATGAAAAATATTACCATTTCACATCACAATTTTAATCACACCACACAATCACAGAGGATAACATAAAAAAATGATATATGCCTCTCTCTATATATATATATATAATCTATCATTGATGACCCATCAATTACAAATTAACGTATTTGACAACATTACATATTACACAACCATATATACATACTGTAAAAACTTACTTGCTATACTCAGGTAAATTGAAGGGCTGGTTTTGTTTTCTCCATTGCGTTCATTAACAGCCTGTACGTAATACCGTCCTGCGTCTGCTGCCGTCGTACCCAACACCACGAGCTGATTGTCCAAAGTTATTGCTCTGAAACCAAAAGAGAAACACACAAAACACATGTAAGAATGGTGAACAAGACTGTCCACTTGCGTTTTCATTTCCTTTCTAATCTCAGGGTGACCTGTACCAAATCAATTTGCTTATTTGTAAAACTGAGCCAAGTGAAATACTAATGAAAGCACATGAGTGTTTCATTATTTTAGTTCTGGATGGCCTCATCGGCGAGAGGGCAACATGATAATTACTCGTTTCAGCACACGTGCACAAATCAATACATCACTGGACACAATGAAAAATGAACGTGCACAAACACGCATACACGTCCACTTACATTAACCAAGGCTTTTTGCCACTTTTTGAACCGATATTTTTATCTCTCTCGAGGACAGGAAAAAAATAACTCGCCAAAGAAAAACACAACAAAATGAATAAGGAAAGAAGGGAGAGTGGGTTTTCATGTTACTCTATGGCCGGTGTTCAATAGCACTCTTGTGAGAAACGTCAATAGAGCTTTCAAATTTTCACACACACATGACACAATCACACCTTTATATGAGGCAAGTTTTTAGAAGCACTAAGAGCTCCATACTGTAGTCACCATAAAATAAGTGTCACCGCCACAACTAGATGTGCCACACCCAGTGAAACTGCTGAAAGCCCCGGACAAAATGACATTACCGTCTGTCAGAAATCCACAGAGATTTTAGACTGCTGCTGAAAAGCCTTGTCTAAAAAAGTGAAGGAAACAGGGGGGAAAAATACAGACAGATGCTTACACATATCAACTTTTAATTCAAATCTAGTATACTATATACAGCTGATATAAAAAGTATACACAAGCCAGGTTCTTGTGATGTAAAAGAATGAGACAAAGATAAATCATGTCAGAACTTTTTCCACCTTTAATGTGACCTATAACGTGAACAATTCAATTGAAAAACAAACTGAAATCTTTGAGAAAAAAAACTAAAAATCACTCACAATAACCTGGTTGCATAAGTGTGCACACCCTTAAACTAATACTTTGTTGAAGCACCTTTTGATTTTATTACAGCACTTTTGGGTAGGAGTCTATTAGCATGGCACATCTTGACATGGCAATATTTGCCCACTCTTCTTTGCAAAAGCGCTCCAACTCTGTCAGATTGTAGAGGACATCTCCTGTGCACAGCCCTCTTCAGATCACCCCACATATGTTCAATTGGATTCAGGTCTGGGCTCTGGCTGGGCCATTCCAAAACGTTAATCTTCTTCTGGTGAAGCCATGCTTTTGTGGATTTGGATGTGTGCTTTGGGTCGTTGTCGTGCTGAAAGGTGAACTTCCTCTTCAACGGACGCCTGAAGGTTTTGTGGCAAAATCGCCTGGTATTTGGAACGGTTCATAATTCCCTCCACCCTGACTAATGCCCCAGTTCCAGCTGAAGAAAAACAGCCCCAGAGCATGACGCTGCCACCACCATGCTTCACTGTGGGTATGGTGTTCTTTGGGTGATGTGCAGTGAAAACATACCTTTTGGAATTATGGCCAAAAAGTTCAACCTTGGTTTCATCAGACCATAACAGATTTTCCCACGTGCTTTTGTGGGAGTTGATGTTTGTTTTTGTAAACTTCAGCCGAATGGATGTTTTTCTTTGTAAGAAAAGGCTTCTGTCTTGCCACCCTACCCCATAGCCCATTCATATGAAGAATACGGGAGATTGTTGTCTCATGTAGCACACAGCCAGTATTTGACAGAAATTGCCAGAAATTGCTGTAGGCCTCTTGGAAGCCTCCCTGACCAGTTTTCTTCTCGTCTTTTCGTCGATTTTGGAGGGATGTCCAGTTCTGGGCAATGTCTCTGTTGTTGTGCCATATTTTCTCCACTTGATGATGACTGTCTTCACTCTGTTCCATGGTATATCTAATGCTTTGGAAATTATTTACCCTTCTCCTGACTGATATCTTTCAACAATGAGATCCCTCTGATGCTTTGGAAGCTCTCTGTGGACCATGGCTTTTGCTCTGAGATGCAAATAAGAAAATGTCAGAAAAATCCTATAGAACAGCTGAACTTTATTTGTGATTAATCAAAGTCACTGTAAATGATGGCAGGTGTGTAATGACTTCTATTTAACATGAGTTTGAATGTGATTGGATAATTCTGAACACAGCCAAATCCCCAGTTATAAGACGGTGTGCACACTTATGCAACCAGGTCACTGTAAGGTTTTTATTTTTCATTTTTCCCCCTCAAAGATTTCAATTTGTTTTTCAATTCACATTATAGGTCACATTAAAAGTGAAAAAAGTTCTGACATGATTTATCTTTGTCTCATTCTTTTAAATCACAAGAACCTGGCATTTTAACAGGGGTGTGTAGACTTTTTATATCCACTGTATATATATATATATATATATATATATATGTGTGTGTGTGTGTGTGTGTGTGTTGTGATACTAAATAGGATATGTTGTTTGCAATGAGGACTTGTTGTTTTAAACACAGGTTTGAAAAGTGGTGTCTTCCACAAAATATGTATATTTAAAATGGCTTTTCAGCTAAATTTAAAAAGCAAAATAAATATGAAATTTATGAAACTACAAAAATGGAAAGGGTGACATAAAACAACCATGGTTTTCAACATCAGAAATGGTAAATAATTAACTATATAAAATGACAAATTGCCCCGGTCTGACATTATTCTGAAAAATACTTTTGTCCTGAGAATACAGTTTATCATTTCTGTGAAAATCTACCAATATTATATAATATTATATTATAGTCTGAATGAATGCTAGTGTAGTTCAATTATGTTCACTTGTGTACGCAAAAATATGATGATATTGACATTTTATTTTGGAAGACCAAATTAAAATCAAACAAAAAAAATCTATATTCTGAAAGAGCTGTTTGAAACTAATGAACAAGCATTTATTATAGTTAATGGGATACAGCCCTAACATAAAATCAACATTCATTTATTGTTGTATTCGATTAAGATGTACATTATGTAGTGCGCAAGTTATACTTTTAAAAGTTGAAAGTTCCCTTTCATTGTAATAGCATGAAAAGAAGTGACAAAAGAGCACCTTTGCTGTCTTTGAAATGCTCTATGTTCCAGGGAAAAAAGTCTTACAGGTTTGGAACAACATGAAGGTGAGTAAATGCTAATAGAATATACATTTTTTGAGTGAACTATCCCTTTAACAAGAAAGTACAGGAGTCTGTTCTTACAGTACTTGTATGGTGAAGTTATCATTTCCATTATATAACCATAAAACATGGTGGAAATTCCAGGTGGAAGGATACTGTTGGGATTACACACTGTAGGGCTGCTGTGAGCAGACTCTTTCAGCACTGCTTTAACTCAACCTCAATAATTTAAATTACATCTATGAATAAAAATGATGCTGTAGCAACTCAAATAATGACAAAGATGACGATGAAGAGGAGGAAAAAAAAAACATTTGTCGTGACTTTGACTATTCGTTTATGTAAGTGTAATTTCTCCCAAATCCTGACGCAATGGCAGACCTCCGAAACGGTGGCCAAAGCCTACAGTAATCTAAAAACAGAGGAGCTCAGTGTTTTAATGCATGAGCCACCGTGTAATGTCAATAAAGTCCAGTCATGGGTGACTGTCCACATTTAAATATATAGAGCTCTTTTGTCGACATTTCAGCGAGCGGGTTCATTTTGATTACTGGACACATTTGCTAATGCATGTACGCACATACAGACTCAAGGTGAAAGAGGAGGAACCATTAGAAACTAAACAGCCTATACTCTGACTTCAATATGGCAGAGCTTTTAGGGCAGGAAATGTGAATCAGACAAGCAAACAAGCGGTAAAACAAGAGAGATGGAGAGAAGGATAAGCCTCTGAGATATTTAATGGGCACTGGATGTTGTTCATATGGAGTTCAAGGTGAAATAAAGTCAGAGAGACAAGGAGAGGACAGACTGGGAAAGAGAGAAACCACATGAAAACGTCAAGAATAAGCGTTTTAATCTATCTCCTGTAAGGAAAAAAAAAATCCCTTTGAACTCAGAGTCTTTAATTCCAGCCTCTCCATCCAGGGGAAAAAAAAGAGGGAAGGGAAGGGAAAATGAAAAAAGAGAAGTCTCGCACTCGGTCCAAAATGAATCCACAGTGGAAAAATCTCAGCATGGGATGTTTTCACACTTTCAGCTTTAACTTTAAAATATAAGATATTCCAGGCCTTCAACTAATACTTTCATGCTAGATTTAAGAAAGTTAAGTGTAAGGTGAAGTGTGTTATGGTCCCAGATTCAATTTAGCTAATTTTACACATTTAAATAGATAGTTTACCTAAAACTGATTCACTCATTTACTTACTCTCACGCCGTTCCAAATCTGTATGACGTACTGTACTTTCTTCTGTAGAAAACGAAAGAATTTTGGACCCCACTGTAGTCAAACAGGGATTTTTGGCTAAACTATCCCTTTAAGATCCCCTAAAAATGATCACTTTTAAAACATCTACTATGTACATCTATAATTAGATGTTTGTGATTTCTAAGTTGATTGCAATTTTGCCAGAACAGACATTTAATTTGAAGTGAAAAATAAAGAAGAGCAGTAAGTGAGTTTGGAAAAACTGGTTTGGAAAGCACAATTACTTTCATGATTCTGATTTGTCTCGCTAGTGGAGCAGAAATCACTTTTATTCTTTAGAAATACTCCAACTGTAGCTTTGGCAGGGAATGAGTTAAACCATACACAACGAGTACACTAAATACTTAACAGCAGTGCTGAAATTATTATAAGGTTGTGACAATAGGGAAAAATAGAGGAATAGAGAGCACCATTGGAAAGAAAGACAGGCAGACTAACAAATTGAGTTTCCAAGCCAGGAAACTGTACTTAGACTAAATTTGACTTTAAAATTGCTCCCAAGGTCACAATAAACATACCTGTACACACAAAAAGAATGCACAATGTGAAATATAAAGGTAAAGAGCAGAAAAGCATAGTGTTGAATATTTTTCAGTCATGTTAATCATAGAAAATACATCAAATGCAATGTACAATACACTGTTAATTGGTCAAATATGCAACTTTATATAGCTTGCATATTGCACATATTAAAGATTCCTACAGGATCATTGCATACAATGAGTAATTATGCAATGAAGGACATTAGTGTGCTGTGTATTAATGTGGGAGTAAATATCAGGTGGTGGATTCCAGCAGTAAACACTTGCTTCACAACAGCCAGCGTTTAGCAGGGATGTTGTTCAGTTGTTAATGAGGATTACTGTCCTTGTGCATGGTTATTTTTGTGCTTATGGTTATGAAAGTATTTCAAAGGGGTGATGACTCGCATGAAGGCGTATTGTTGGATGTTGTAGATGTCCTGGAGGCAAGGGGATGTACATACATCTGTGCCATTTTTAATTGTCGGTCTATGCAAGCAGCAGACATTTTTACCTTGTGCATTATGTGTTGCACCATGAGCATCGTGTTTTTGAAGCCATAGTTCCGTAGTTTTTCCTCTTTGTCGCCATATCTCTATTCGAAATCTGCAATTGCAGTTATTCGTGGAATTATCAACTTTACGTGGGTTGTGCCTCGGCACGGCACAGCGCGGATAAATCCAATGTTTTGAGGAGAATGTGCGGCTGGTATTACACTGCGCGAATCTGTCATTCGCAATCACAGATTCTACTTTTTGGAAGTATGACCAACATAAGAATTTTCACCGGAAAATGTCATTTGAACAAGTAAGTAACATCCACTTTTGTTCTGACCAACTAAGGGAAAAAAAGCATTGCAGTAAATCACGCTTAAATCTAACGATCGCTTATCATATCACGTCAAACCATGCAAATTATACTTTGTTCTCAAACTGTTAATGTTAACAACATCAGCATTGCGTGACTACATTTAATGCCCTTCCGATATTTATCCTTGTTTTCACATGGGCCCGGTTGCAGTCTCTTTTTTTCTGTAGCCACTCCGAAGTCCAAAATAAGTCATTTGCATTTTACAACGGGTGAATCTCCAGTTGTCACTGGTTATTGTCGTTTTAACCTTTCTGGATCAGCCATCAAATTGATAAGTTTAATTATATCAAGTGCTGTGGGAAAAAGCTATAAATCTCCACCTCCAACATCCTCACACAATATAGCCGACTAGCCGAGACACCTTCTTCACTGTATGTGTACAGACGTGACGTAATGACGCAAAGACGTGCTCGAATTTCCCGCGGAAATCCACCAGCACCACTGGAACTGAAAACATTATTACAAGCTTACCGTTTTGAATCGAGCTAAGGCAAGCAAATAATTTTGAACACTGGCTGGATATTTATTTTGGATCATTTTTAACCCCAAAAAGTTACGGACTGCAGCTTTAAGGTCCAAAAAACAAACAAACAACAAAAAAAAACGTTCTAATAAGGTTTAGTTTAGTTTGTTTTTAAGCATTATTTTATAGGTTAATTTTAATGTTTAAATATGCATTCTTAATTCATATTCTTTCATAATACATGATCTAATGCTAATTTAATACAACCCAAACAAAGTTGAACCTAATTAACAAATAATTCCTCAAAGAACCCGCAAAAATATATCATAGTTTCCAGAAAACCATTCAGCAACACAACTGTTTTTAACATTGATAGCAATAAGAAATAAGCAGCAAATCAGCATATTAGAATGATTTCTGAAGGATCATGTGACACTGAAGACTGATGCTGCAAATTCAGCTTTGCCATCTCAGGAATAAATAACATTTTTAAAAAGAAATAGGCATTTAACATTGTAATAATATGTCATATTATTACTGTATTTTTTATCAAATAAATGCAGCCATGTGTCACGTTTTGGTTTTGTCATTAGGCTTGTTCGACTTGTCGCTGCACAGACCGATCGGTTTATGACATCAAAGTAACGCGAGAGCAATTCAAAAGCATAAGGAGCCGTCTACTTTCTATTCGCTCTCGCGGTACTTAGATGTAATTTACCGATCGGTCTGTGCAGCGCCGGTTCAAGTTGAACAAGCCTATTGTCATGTTTCTGTGTCTTGTCATGTGATTACCTGTTTGTCATGTGATCCTGCCAAGTGTCTTGTCATTGGTTAATTGTCTGATCATTGTTCACAGGTGTCCCTTGTCTTGTAATTAGTCTGTGTATTTAAGCCCTCATGTTTGCCATGTGTCTTGGTCAAGTATTGTTTCATGTAGACCACTGTTTGTGCGTTCGCATGCCATGTTTGATCTTGTTGGCAATAAACTGCACGTGGGTTCTCAATAAGCGTATGACTCCAGTGGATCCCTTACACCATGTTACTGTATTTTTTTATCAAATAAATGCAGCCTTGGTGAGCATAAGATATTTTCTAAATAAATAAATAAACTTACCAACTCTATCTATCTATCTATCTATCTATCTATCTATCTATCTATCTATCTATCTATCTATCTATCTATCTATCTATCTATCTATCTATCTATCTATCTATCTATCTATCTATCTATTGTGTATATTTTGTCGTAAATTACACATCAATGTCAGTTTTAAAATGATGTGAGGCACGGGACTACTTTGACCGGTCACGGTGCAGTGTGTTCCTGTGCAGTGAATGACCTGTACCAAACTGTTAAGACTATTGTGTAGACTGCATTTCTTCAGTTGTCACATAAAATACATCCTCTGTTGAACCTTCCCTTACAACAGTATCAGTGTTTGCTTCCCTCTTAAGGGCGAACTTAAGGACTCAACGGTGTTGACAGCTGAGCCACTGATGTTAAGGGTTGTGGGGGTTTGTGCGTCCTTCTTTAAGTCCACAATGATCACTGCAGGCTTCAGAGCAGTCAGCTTCAGGTTATTGTGTCACTAATAGGACACCAGCTGCTCAACATCCTGTCCTCAGGCTGCAGGCAGATCTGTTTATGAGGCCACGCACTTAAAAATAAAGATTACAATTAGAGCCAAACAGGGTGTTATGGCCTGATGCCACTGGGGAAATATGTTACACAAAGAAGTTTTTATCATCTAGTTCTTTAAAATTAAATTACTTTTTTGAAAGAAAGAAATACTTTTATTCAGCAAGGACACATTCAATTTATCAAAAGTGACAATAAAGACATTTATAATGTTATAAAAGATTTCTATATGAAATAAATGCTGTGCTGACTAATAAATGGTGTTTAACTTTCTATTCATCAAAGAATTCTGCCAAAAATACATCAAGGTTTCCACATAGCACAACTGCTTTTCACATTGATAACTATGAAAACTGTTTCTTGAGGACCAAATCAGCATATTAGAATGATTTCTGAAGGATCATGTGACACTGAAAAAAGTTTTGACTGTTGAAATTGAAAACAGTTATTTGAAATTGTAATATTTTCACAATATTACAGTTTTACTGCATTTTTTAAATAAATAAATGCAGCTTTGAAAGAAGCATGAACATATTTTTTTTAAGAAAGAAGGCCATACGGCATTAGAACAACACCAGGGTGAGTAAATGATGACTTACTTTTCATTTTTGGGTGAACTATCCCTTTAAAGGTGACATAACTGCAGCATGTATAAATAAACAATGCGTGATTGTGCGTTGGTGTGGACGATAATGCAGTTATCGTTAAAGTCGTCATTCTTGGTGTGAACAGGCCTTTAAGTGCTCTTTACACATAGTAACAGTTCTATTTAGAACCATATTGTCCTGAAGAACCGTTTTATGCTGAAATGGTTCTTTGTGTTGGAGTTAAGGGTTCTTTTTCCCGCCTTTTTGTTTTTTAAATCTCTAACTGTCAAAAACTTCATTCAAAACAACCTGTTCTAGAGCAGTGTTGCTAACTTAGTGCCTTTGTCGGTAGATTAATCGACTTTGCAGACCCCTTTAGCGACTTTTTTTCATTAAAAGCGCCTAGAGACAAATCTAGCGTTTGTTTTGGACAACAGTAACTTTCCAAATGTTGCCAGACAGACAGTACTGTCCTACGAGCGGTCTTGCTTTCTCCCTGCCGTCACACGTCTCTGCATCTACCCTGTTCAGTGAATGACTGAGAGGAGCAGCAGCACATTCTGCGCACGGCAGCTGACAGACGTGAATGAGCAGTGTTGTTGCCACGGACTTATCACTTATCTGCTTCTCTTTTGTTTTATATATTTAAAGAATTTGGGTTGACCATTTTAAAATCAAAGAGCTTTAGTTCATCCAGTTTCCGTACTCTCTCAATTCAGTTAATTTTACACATATAAAACATTTATACTCGTTCTATTGTCTGACAAAAAAAAAAAATATAGGAAATGAGAACAGCTTTATTGGACATTCGGCTATATTATAATATAATAAAATACAGTATGTGAGCATGAATTTGGAGAGAAAACATTAGGCAGGCAGAACGCAAGTATGACGTGATGACGTCAAGAATATGCTAATTGACACATGACGTCATCTAGCGACATTTAGCGATTTTTTTGGCAGGCGTTAGCTACTTTCCTTTGAAAATAGTTGGCAACACTGGTCTGGAGATCAACAATCCAACTACACAAACTATCCTTAAAATCCTTCTTAAAATGTCAATACATTTTTACTTTCAAAATTGTAACTAACTGCATGTTTTCCTACCAATCATGTATTTTTTCCTCTTGTGTTTTATTTATTTGTGTTTTTTATGTTCAATGAAGTATTCAGCTAATGACTGTTGTAAGAGCACTGTACTACAATTTCACGTCAGTAAATAAGTACCTATTTGACACGACTTGCCATCAGCTTTTTAATGGAAAACCCTAATAGAGGCTACAAGGTATTACAAGACCAGGTAGATACAGGTGTAAAAAGCATAATATTAATAAATAATATAAATAACTAATACTAATGAAAATAAAATATTATTTAAATGGTTCTATATCGCACTTTCAAAACATGGTTCTTTATGAAACCTTTTAAAAAGGGTTCTATTTAGCACCAAAAAGGGTTCTGCTATTTTTACAAGCCAAAGAACCCAAATCTGGCACTGTTGAGAACCATAGAACCAATTCAATTATCACAATCGGACAGAGAAGGAAGAGAAAAAAAAAATTCAAATGAGGGAGGTATGGAGAGAGAAAGTGAGAACTAGATGAAGGGAAAAGCAGTGCGTGTCTGGAGATCTGAAGTTCAAAGAGTAATCAAGAGGAAAGAGTGAACATGGGAAAGAAATTTCATGCAGATAAGAGCAACAAGAAGACCAATTTCAACACTCTTTTAGAAATCACATGCTTCAATTTACACTCAAAACACATGCCAAACAACCAAACTAGACACGAACTGTACCTGCGTATAAAACTTTTTTCTCTCAGTTTTAAGTTGCAAATTCTATCTGTTTTTGAAAATCTCTGTAGTCTTTTTAGGCGATCTCGTTCTTAGACAAAGAACTAATCCCAGATTTGTTAGCAATGCAAATCCAGCACGTTCAAGCACAAAGAGAGATCCGAAAGCTGACAGGAGGGATAAAATGCATAAAAAATCGTAGAAAATCGTAGAAAAAAAAAAAATTGTGCTTCAAAATGAATTCAGGACTTCCTAAGGACTTAAGATGTCCACTAAACTGCCTTCCACGTTTCTTAAAGACCTAAAAACATACAATCTTAATCTTGTCCCATGACATGAACATTTTACTTTATGAGGTTTTTTAACATTAATATGAGTTAATGGCTAACTCGTTAACTAGCCAGTGGCTAGATATTTTGATAGGTGTAAACCAAGGCCTGGGTATTTTTGAGAAAATGAAAGCTCAGATGGGCGAATCTAGAATCTTCCCTTTATGTCGTCATAAGGGGAAAGGTTACCTCCCCTTTCTCTTCTTTGCCCGCAAAGAGAATTTGGCCCGCCCATGAGAAAATGAGCTGCGCGAGTGCGATATTGGTTTTTCCTCGAGAGACATCATGGCTTGCAAACGAGCGAAGCATGGCAGTTGCTCAGTGTTTGGATGTACAAATGAACACAAAAGTATTTTTTTTTAGTTCCTTCATCCGAGCCTCTGAAGAACCAGTGGGTTATGTGAATTTCTGATGTGTAATTGTTCAAGTTCAGACAGATAATCTTTCTCTCAAAATCGTTGAATACTGTTTATGCATCAGTAAACCAAGCCAGTGACTAAAATATCAACTTCACATCGTTTCTCTTGGTAGGATGAAAATAATATTATTTAAACTGTGATTAAAATATATACAGAAAGCGATCAAAGAACAATCCCTTTCCAATCGCCCAAGCTGTCAATCACACAGTGCGAGTTTATCTGGACACTTGCCAAAACTCGTTATGAAATCAATGACGCTGTTACGCTGCACAACGAAGCTCTTACTGTACTTACCTCATGTTTGCATTGGTGAAATCATTAGTGAGAGTGCAGAAACTGCATTGCAATGATAAGATCTTCATTCACGTGATCAACAGGCTGTCATCTGCTCAATGCTCCTCACTGCAACCTTTTATGTGATGGGAATAGATCTAAATACTTAAAAAACTTCTCACGATTCGTTAATCTCGATAGCTGTAATAGTAAAAACGTATAATAGCTGTAATAGTAAAAGTATTCGAGAGAGTTCCACATGTAATGCTAGCTATTTCATATGCAAGCATGTCAGCCAATCACAACAGTGGGCGTTTACACTGAAGTCTCACAGCAGACACACCCCTTCAAACAGAGTGTTCAAATCAGAGGCTAAAATCAGGCTAGGAAAAAAAACATTTTTGATCTTAAAAACATACTAACATTACAAGGGCACCCCAGGAAACATTATAAAATAATAAAATAATCCATGTCATGGGACCTTTAAAGGGGACCTATTATGCCCCTTTTTACAAGATGTGATATAAGTCTCAGTTGTCCCCAGAATGTGTCTGTGAAGTTTCAGCTCAAAATACCCAAAAGATCCCATGTTGGAAATGTTGGAAAGACATGCTGTTTTCATGCATGTATCTTTAAATGCAAATGAGCTGCTGCTTCCTGAAGAGAGCGGATCCTGTACAGCTCGTGCCACTGAAACTCTACCAAAAACTAGAACATCTGTTTGGTTTTGATTATCATCTCTATCACGGTCACGCTCACATGACATTGCAGTTCTTCATCATCATGAAAGTTTATTATCTGCATGCGTTTTAAATCCATATCTGTCTGAAACTTCTGATATATGGTTTTCTGAGCACACACATCCGAAGCAGGCACAGAGAAAGTTGGCTTTCAGATGGTGCATCCCGTGAGTATTAAACTTAGTTCTCTTTCACGTCTTATTGCGCTTAAACTGTCAAATACACACAAGGTTATGTCAAAAACACAGTTTTAAAGGCACAATATGTATTTTTTTTAATTTAAAAATATAAAAAATCACTATATCCATGTTATATATTTTTTAAAGTTGTGTATTTACATTATCCCGACAGTTCCAATTAACTTCTAAATCCAGAGAAATTAATATTTTAATTCGAAGACACGGACCGTGTCTTTATTTCCGTTTTGTCGCCGTCAATGCCGTCATATCCGTGTTGTCTCTGGTTTCCGCTCGTGCTGCCATGGCAACCAGAGCTATGAACCAGAGCCCTCTGATAGTAACCAAACTGACGCGGACAACTGTGTAGTTCGCAATGTCTATTTGCACGCTGTTGTTGTTTCGTTCAAACATTATGGACCATGGCAAGCAGACTTTGGATAAAAAAGGAGAACTAAACCGAGAATCAATATCAGCGCGGTGTTTTCGAGATGTCGAGAGAGCTCCCATGGACACTATATAAACGAGAGCTCCATGTCCGAGACTTCGACAACTCCTAAACAGGTGAGCACATTTACATAAAACTAATCAAGGTTATATAGTTCAACAATGATAAAATGTTAGAATATGATCTGTATGTTATTCTAATGTTGATCTAGCTTACTGCTAGTCTCATACAGGCAAACTAACGTTAACACATACATTTCAACACATTCAAATGCAGTTTAGAGTGATAGTGTAATGTTAGAGCAAGTGAAACAGCGCTGCGTTACGTCTCAAGTTTAATTTGTCTAATAGACTGACCTGTGAGTAGTAATTCTGCGTGTAGTTCGGTAGAATGAAATGTCCATATTCCTTTTATATCCGCGGGACTCGCATCGCGTTTGGAGCTGATAGCTGTCTCTTAGCAATCCCGAACTGCTTCATATCACAGTCATGATAAAAGCATCGATGTATTCAGTAATCCATATACATTATTAGATCGGTCGGCTTGACGTTGACGACAAAATCCATAATTCATAGCAAATGTTGCGTCATCAATCTACGCCTTTGTTATTGTAAATAGGTTAGCGACCCCTAGTGGAGAAAAAATCCCATATTGTGCCTTTTAATAAACTTGATGGGTCGGTCATCACGTGAACTAACTCAGAGGCCCACACAGAAGAAAATGAATAGTTGAATAAAGTCCTTATTTTTGGGGGGGGTTTGCGCACAAAAAGTATTCTCGTCGCTTGATAAACTTAAGGTTGAGCCACTGTAGTCACTTGGACTATTTTAAACTTTGTCTTTACAAACTTTTCTGGACTGGCACGTTTCAATAACATAGAATGAAGGAGTGGGCCAGCTCTCAGATTTAATCAAAAATATCTTAATTTGTGTTCGGAAGAAGAACGAAAGTCTTACGGGGTTGGAACAACATGAGGGTGAGTAATTACTGACAGAACTTAAATTTTTTGGGTGAACTAACCCTTTAATTAATTGTTTCTGTTTCTCATAATTTGGCCTTTTCCTTACATTGCCATTTTTTCTTATTCTAAATGCGATCAACATTTGATATGTTTGGGGAATTTGGTTAACATGTAACATTTTAAATACATTCTGCTGAAATTAACGAAATGAATTAAATGACTAGAAAAAAGATTTGTTCCTTTTGATGAACGAGATTCAAAGATCCGAGTCAGTAAAATGATCCGAACTTCCCACTACTACTAAAATAAATACAGTAGGTTATGTCTGTGAATGTTAAGTGCAGGGAAAGAAACCGCATGTGTATATTAGATCTGTGTATTAAAGTGAAAGCAGCGTAATATTCAGTACCTACTGCTATATCTGCTGTTAATATGAATCAAACAAACAAAGAAAAACAGAAAATCACTCACTGCTCTTGATTTAATAAAAATAAATGTCTTACTTGAATGCTGCTGTTAAATGCTCTGGCGAGGATATAAACGGCGGACTGTGTGAAGCTCACTCAAGGCGGGTCTATGCTAATAGGGCAGTTGTGGGCGGGGCCTAGGCATATGTGACATCACACTGCTAAAATCTGCAAAGGGCTTGTTCTGAGAAACTGATTATGATTTATGGAGATTAAAACAAAGACGATTTTTTTAGTGGATTTTTACCATTATTGGGTGGTTGTGTACACACACACTGCCGACACACATTTATCTTCAAACACCATGTAAAAGTGAATTTTTAATAATGAGTCCCCTTTAAAACTTTTTTTTTTTGTTTTTTAATGTGTAGCTTTGTGCAGGGAACATAAAGTTTATGTTCCCTGCACAAAGCCACACATTAAAATAAAATAAAATAAAATAAAATCTTCAGCATTTTCCCCTTTCAGTATACTGCACACTACATCTTTTTTGAGGTTGAAACAGATTACATTATGCAATGATAAATGTTTTAAATAGTAGTGTACTACATTGTTGTCTCAAAACCTCACTAGGCTGCATGTTTAATTTAGTGTGTCACTTCCAGTTATGAAATTTCTTTAATCCACTGTTGCATACATGTCAGTTTGGAACAACACAAGGGTGAAAAAATAATTAAAATAATTAAGCATCAATCACAAAAAATAATTAAGCATCAATCACACTACATTGCTTAAACAATTTGCACTCTACTCACAATCACTATAACTCACTATAGATCTTGTTTCTTTGATAGAGTAACGCATTTCACGTACGAGTGGCCTTTGAAATGAAGACCGTCTCATAAGTTTGACTGACAGCCGGCGAGGTGAGCTATCCTCAGATGCTGACAGTAAAGCTTGATGAGTAGACGTGTCGACCCCGCTACTAACAATCCAAGAATCTGGAGCGTGGCATCAACAACTGCAGGACGTGCCGGTTTCATTTAGAGAATCAATAAATGTCATAAAGCACATCATTGCCGTGGGGGCCAACTGATGAAATCAGTCTAAAGACAGTAGACAGTGATTGATGAAACACTATTTTCAATGTAGGCATGTGTGTGTGTGTGTGTTTAAGAGTGTACAGATGAGGGCTGCCTGACTTTTTGTTGTCAATATATATATATATATATATATATATATACACATTGATCCTTTAAATTATTAATTCACTTAAAGATGAAAATTCTGTATTCATTTAGTAACCATCATGTCGTTCCAGACCTATAAGACTGACTGACTTATGTGGAAAACAAAAAAAGAAATTTTAAACTATGACTTTCAGAGAATAATGACTTTGGTGTGTTCCTCACATGAGTCGTAAAAACGTCTTCTTTTCTTATGACTCAGTTCTCATTCACTCACAATCTACTGAAAAGAATGAGCAGAATATTCATCAAAAAGACAAATATTTTATCGAAGAAAGCCATAAAGGATTGGAAAACAAATGATAGGAGTCAGTAAATGATGACTTAAGCGTCCTTTTTAGACAAAACCATTTACATAATAAATTAGAGCAGGTTTTAGTCAATATCCATTGATCTTTTTTACAGGACAAGCTTCACAGATGTCAAAATGTCAAATGGCAACTTACACCCGATGGTTAGGAATGATCTTGAAGCCGTCTCTGAACCATGTGACCTGAGGGCGAGGGTAACTGCTCACAGCAGGGGGATTCAGGATAGCGGCTCTTCCCTGAGAGACCGTTTTCCTCTGTTCCAGTTCCGCAAAGTTATCCATGTCTAGGAGAGAGAAAGAAAGAGAGAGAAAAAAATTATATTGTGACTATGATTTAGGTTGCAATATGAGGCACATTTAACATCTCATAATTATGTTGCTCTTTTTCGGATATCAACATTCTCTGTCATTTTGTTAAAACAATAAAGATAATTTTTAATGAAATCTGAGAGCTTTCTGTCCCTCCATTGACAGCTACACTACTGCCACTTTCAAGCTCCAAAAAGGTAGTCAAGACATCATTAAAGTAATCCATGTGACTCCAGTGGTTTAACCTCATTTTTATGAAGAGTGCTTTGCTTGCGCAAAAAAACAACAACCATAATTTACCACTTTATTTACAGAATATTAATATCCAACACACATTCACGAGAGCACCATGATGCATGTGTGTTGTGTTGATGCGAGAGCAGACGTTTTTGTGCAAACAAAGCACTCGCGTCGCTTCATAAAATAGAGGTTAAACAACTGGAGTCACATGGATTACTTCAATGATGTCTTGACTACCTTTTTGGGGCTTTGAAGTGGTAGTTGCAGACGGTCAATGGAGGGACAGAAAACTCAAAAATTTCAGTAAAAAGATCTTAATTTGAGTTCCAAAGATGAACTAAAGTCTTACGAGTTTGGAACGACATGAGGGTGAGAAATTAAAGGCATAACTTTCATTTTTGGGTGAACTAACCCTTTAGGCTTCTGTGGAATAATGATTTTATCACAGTGTAGGATGTTTAAGGCACGCCAACACCCCTTGACCATGGTCAAATAATTTTTATACATGGCCTTCAGTGGCTTTTGCCGTAATATACTTGTATATGTGTCCCAAACACCAGCTGCACTACAAAGAGTAAATTAAGTGTAATGGATTGGCAGCATATTTAAAAATTACTGGAGTGTTTCCTGAATGTCACTTCTAGTTCTTCCCCTATGGGACACTGTGCTACATGCATATGAGTGTGTTCTAGGTGAGTGTGGTGATGTGTGAAATCCATTTGTGCTTCAGCCTCCCAGACTCCCTTTCTAACAACATACACATGTACTTACAAGCCACACGAACATCAGCTCTCGTCTGGATCAGCGCTCCCATCCTGTTCCTCACCGCGCACTGATACAAACCCGTGTCCTTGCGGTTTAACAATGTGATCGTGTACCTGGAAGAAAGGAAGAGAGCTGGGATTTACATAGTGCTTACTTGAGTAATGGATATGTTCTTGCTGTGCAGTATAGTGTATACTGCACACTACATCTTTTTTTTTAGTGTGAAACAGGGCACATTATGCAATGATAAATGTTACAAATAGTAGTGTAGTACATTGTTGTCTCCTAACCTCACTAGGCTGCATGTTTAATTTAGTGAGTCACTTCCAGTTATGACATTTCTTTAATCCACTGTTGCATAAAAATATCTTAACTTCTCCCTTTTGGATCAAATAATGAGCCAAGGAAGAAAATCTGGAGTGAGAGATATTATTACAGGTTCATTCTTCACACTGTAATTAAAAGGTCCTTTGGAGTGCATTGCATTGTGGAATAAAGTATACTACACATGCGCTGGTTATGCATACCGTTGACCATATAGTATGAGTAGTATGTTACTATGCTATTTCAAACACATCCCAAAACCTGGCTCTACATTATATAATTGTCAAATATGTGTTATCTGAACCTGCAACATGATTGTGTACAATAAGCAGTTCAATAAACACACAAGAAGTTTGAATGTGGACGCTAACAAGTGCTTGGATTTATGAGCAGATGGATGCGAGTGTGTGGTGTTTAACAAGAAAGATTACAAGCCCACAGGGTCAGAGCTGCTCAGATCTCTGTTGATTCGGTTTTTACAGATGACTGTTTAATGCAGAACTGATGGTTCACATGGACTGAACGTGGAATCAACTTTGCTGATTAAACGCACGATTCTGAAGAACACTGGAAAACATTACATTTCAAAATGACTCTCAAGATGAAATAGAAAGGGAAATCATACAGGTTTAGTATTAGTGTTATTTTCGTATTATTTCTTGTTTTATTAATATTTCGTTTTATTAAAATTGAGTTTTTTATAAATATTTGAATTTGCCTTTACTCTTATATTGTCAAAATTAAACATTTTAATTGTAACATTTTATTTTTAATACGTTTATGTGCTTGTGTCACGTGTATAAGTTGTTTCTTTATTTTAATTTTATTTATTTATTTACAATGATTAATTTTAGTGCTTCAACTTAATTTTACTTCAGTTAGTCTGCAAGGCAACATTTCTAATTTTCATGTAATAATTATATTTAATTTCACCTAAAATGTTTTTAATAGTTTTTGTTAACAATAATGTTTTGTTTTTTTTGTAACAAAGTAAAATCATTTTTACGGTTGCTTTGATCAACTTGGTGCGTTTCTGTTGAATAAAAGTATTAACTCCTCCCAACATGAGCAAATTATTACAATTTGAATTTTTCAGTGAACTATCCCATTGAAGTCACATTGTTTGGCTTTAAAATAGATGAAAACAGACCTCATCGCTCATCTTGCTAACACTGTTCTTATTATACACCATTTCTTTATTATACACAACTCTGAGGTCAGTCTAATAATAATGTCTCCAAAACACGAGGGGTCAAAGATGGATGACCAGACACGAGAAAGAGGCCAAAGAAGGAAACAGTACAAATGAGATCCCAAAGGACTCTGCACTGTCTATATTATTTTATATTGTAGCACTATTGTCTGCTGTACAATCTCCAACACAGAATCCAATGACCTCAGTACATGGGTGCAAGTTAGGATAATGGTTACTCATACCAAAACAGTGCTATAAAAACTACTTTAAAAATCCCATTAAATCAAAATGTGAAATTTGTGGCTTGGGAGTTTTATGTTTTGCTGTTTTATGCAGACTTCATGATCCTCAAAGAGGATAAGACATGTAAACAGCAAACAGACAGCAGAGAGTGTGTTCATTGTTACCTGTACTCTGGTGTGTATTCAGTGATGTCTGTGCTGTTTCTCTTCCATTTGAACTCCAGCGGCCAGCTGCCCTCAGCCAGACAGGTGAGCACGAGTCTGTTCCCCTCCAGATGTGTTTGTGCACCCCCTACCTCGGTTTTAAAGTACGGAGCGATGTCTGTGAAGAGAACATCAATAACGGAATGAAAACCCATGTTTAATTTTGATGTAATGAACAGTTAAGCTTAACTAAATATGCAAATATGGCTAATTATGATGCATGAATAAAAGCACACTGAGCGTAAGAATAAAGTGCTGACCATGATATTCCAAAAAGTCCAGATAAGCCAATAAAAGCCAAATACTACTCTGATTAATGACCAATATATCACCCAGGCTGATTCATCAGCCAATATTTGGCCATTTCGAAACTGATAACTGTGCCTGAGTACACATTAAAAGTACATCTCATTATATGAGAATATATGGATGGATGGATAGATGGATAGATAGATATGAGGTCAATACATGGGAAAAGCCATTCAGGTTCGGTTACAGAAATGTAAGCCTAGCTGCCACTAGTTGCAGAAACTACATACTTCACCTTTAAAGAGAATATGAACGACAATTTGGACTTTTTTTTCTCGAGTTTGCGAGTTTGTTTGAATTAGAATTGCTTGCGACTCTGAGAAGAAAAGTCCAAATTGTGTTTCAAAAGTTCTGAGTTCATATCTCGCAATTCTCAATCAATTCTGAATGGTGAGGGGGAAAAAAAGTGTGAATTGTGAGACAAACTCAGAATTGTCAGATAAAAAGTCGCAATTACCATTTTTATTTTTTGTTCTGTGGCTGAAATAATGTAGATATGGAAAAGCGTTTTATTTAACACTAAAAATATCAACACTTCACCGTTAAATAATCATTCGAAATGGCTGACTCTCTCTATATTAGGCTTACTGATGCCCTCTCTAAACACAGTTTTACATACGAGTCCTTGGGCTGTAGCAAAAAGATTTAGGCCATAAAAAAATGAAATATACTTCTGAGAACATCTGCAAATACACACTGCTCCTAGACACACAGTTAATGTGGAGGGAAAGGTATTTATTTGTCACAAGAATGCCACCATGTCAGTAGTGCACAGTTTTTGCCACACAAATCCGGACCCCTATTTTACCTAATAAACTCAGAAAAAGTTCTCAAAGGGACTTTCACTCTGGTGCTTTGTAAGAAACTTGTGTCAAGGCCTTTGTGTATTGTGAATCTAATCTCTCCATCTAAAGTCAGAATGGCTTCAGATGACATCAATAATTCTGAAGAAGTGACCATTAGAAAACAGTAGGGAAGGCATGTGACCTGAGATGAGACTGATAATATGAGCTCTCTCGCTCTCTCTAAATTGAATGGAAGCCTGTGAGCAATTCAAACTACATGAATACAGTATGTGTCAAAAGGATAAAAACATTCCATTCAGTCTTGGAATATTCTCAGATATACTGTGAGCTCGGTTGCAAAAAGCAGGTAACAATTTAGCAATTTGATGAAAGTATTTTTAGTTAAAGTCCCCCTGTAGTCCAAAATTGTATCCCTTAAAAATCATTTTTGATCACCAAAATGACATATTTAAATGTAATAAACAAATTTAAATCTTCATGCCTTAAATTAGCTTGAATGTAACTCTACATACTTGCCTCATATACATAGTAGTATACTGCCTAGTATACGCGGTTTTATGAATATGCAAATTAGCCCCACCTCCACTCACTCACACCAGCTCAGAGATTCACTCGTTGACAATCACACGTTGACCTGATTGGTTACAAGGTAGTTTGACGTCAGAAACACCAGCGATTTCAAACCGCGTCTTTGGTTCACTGCAGTTTCAAGGAGAAAATACTCAGAAATGGTGTTGACGTGATTTTGCACATGGTTTGTCTTAAAGCATATTACAGTTTTTCTCAATTGCTAAAACACTAAAACTCATTGGCTGAGCAAAGTTCTTAGTTGCCTGAACTCATTTAGCTAATTGTGCAGTCTGTTGTCAATACCTTAAACCATTTCACATGGTAAAACACAATTTGCAGATCTCACTTAGACTTTTCAGCAAAACTCTAAACACATTCTCATTCTCAAAACACATTCTGCACTCTAATGCACATGTCATCCATACTGGTAAACACAAGTGGCAACAATCAAATACAAATAGAGAACACACGTCATTGATTGAACACAACCACTCAAAATTTATTTAACCCGTTTCAAAAGATGTGACACAACCAATATAAGCCAGTTCAGAGAGAAAACAGGTTGTTGAAGGTGGGAAGGAGAAAGTCTGAGAATGGATAGAAGAAACCAATGTGAGAGGACGAGGACGAGTGCATATGCGAGGTGGGCCACGAGGAGGAAGAGGAGGAGGAGGGCAAGAAAGAGGAAGAGGGGGAGGAGAGGAAGAGGGGGAGGAGAGGAAGAGGGGGAGGAGGGCAAGAAAGAGGAAGAGGGGGAGGAGAGGAAGAGGGGGAGGAGGGCAAGAAAGGAGGAGGGACAATATTGCTAGTGATGTCGACGAAGTGCTCTGGCCTGGCCTGACCCAGCCCAAAGACAAGAAGCAGCACACTGATGATCACATCTTTACTCCTTTGATTTTTGTCCCTTTTAGTATTGTATACTAGCCTGGGTTTCCCCATGCTGCCTGGAGCGCAGCGCGATTTTATTCACGCTGCTAGGCAGTCTGGATTCCATGGACCAGATTTTCGCCTCAGCGAGGGGACCAATCACAGAACAGGGAGGGAGCAGCAAGACGATGACGACGTCTATGCGACACACCGAAGCAGTTTGTTTATATCTATGGATCCAACATGGCAGCAGACACGAAGTTACCTTTCGATGCAGCCTTAGATAGTGTTCTAAGTAGTTTAGTCTTCTTCAGCCATCGTCTTCTTCCTCGTCGAATTTCTGTCGCTCTACATACGTCATCTGGTAGAATTGAAACGATTGGCTATGAGCTACGTACAGGCGCATTTGATAGACATTCGTAGCGCCCAATAAACGGCTCTGGGCATTCGTAAACCACGCCTCAAATACGAGAAAATGAACATGTGATTCCCAGACCACGTCTCAATGAGAAAGAGGTCTGACGTTAGCCAGGCTAATTGTATACTGTAATACAGTGCATTGTAGGCTGTATACTGTACAATGAACAAATTGTATGGCCTGAACATTGTGCTTTCCATTTGTTAACTGTACTGACTGCTCAATAGATTTTGACTGGTTGCAGGTTCATATCAACAAAGAACAAGAATTACAGTATCACAGAGACAAAGGACAAGTTTGTGAGATGCAGGGTACAGTAGGCTACTGTAAATATAGGGGTACAAGGAGGAGGAAGAACAAAAAATAAAACTGCAAAGAGCAAAGCAGAGTAGTAATTTCTGATCAATTTTGAGCTACTATGATAGAACATGTTTTCGTTCTTCAAAAGACAATGACGGAAAAATATGAATTTAAATATTAAAAATTAAAAATTAAAAATATTGTTTTGAGATTAAAAATTTACTTCTCCCTAAGAACTATATGTTTTTTTTTTTTTTTACTTTTCTTTTTATTTCCTTTTATCAAGTGCAGTGTTTGATTTTGAACACAGGTAAAACTGTTTTGAGGCGAAAGTTTCATTTTGCAAGAGGAGTCAGAGGTTTTGTTAATAGTGCTTGAAGATGAGGTTTTGTGTTCAATGTTTTCAGAAAATGGAGCAAGATTTCAGAAATTGTGTTTTAGCAATTGAGAAAAACTGTAAAAACACCACATAGACATAAAAACAACTTTAAAAGCTGGATTTTCACCACAGGGGGACGTTAACAACTTGGCTTTAGCATGTTGCTAAGCTAACAATGTGATACTTTCATACAATTTGATCTGAAATTGAAAAATATTTTAGTAGATACTTTTCAGTACTGAATTAAGTATGCACTGATATTGAAACTTTAGCAAATATCAATAATAACACAACTATTTTCATATGACGGTCACTAACCAATGTGAACTACATTTCTAATCTAGTTATCTATTATTCTAATTATCAGCTCTAATCTGCTAAATGCGACTAAAAGGCATGAAATATAAAGATATTATAAACATTATCATCATTATTTTCTGTATAGCTGCTTTGAAACTATGTGTATTATGAAAGACGCTATACAAATAAATTTGACTTGACTTTAATATGATAATGCATATGAAAGAGGCATCCATTAGAAAAAACAATATTGTGTAAATGAGAATCAAAATTAATCTTAATAAAAAACAATTAAAGGGCTATTACTTTAAAATAGTGCAAGACGATGGCAAAAGTAATTTCAATCTTGATATGTCATAAGTATTTAGATTACTTATATAGTAAACGATATATAGTGCCAATAAATGAACAAAGCATATTGTATATTTATTTACGTTTGACATCTCAACTACATCCACCATCAACAGAGCTGGTTGCAATGCATTCTGGGATTGTATTGTCCGCTATGTATACACCTGATGCTACCGGATTTGTGCTAAACAAGGTATTTTAGAAGGCAGCATGATATTGCGGTGTACTTTTTGGAACAGTCTTCTCGTTTGGTGTGTGTGCCCATTGAAGCATCCCAGGTCAACATTCTTACTGTCTCTGCGGGAAAAAATTACTTCGGTCTGCTATTATGAAGCTAAAGGCCAATGCCTCAGTGCCTCCCACCACACTTGTTAGCAAATTACTTGCCATTTAGCAGACACTTTCATTAAAAAAAAAAAAAAAAAAAAAAAGACTAATTGCAGAAACAGCCCTCCTGAAGCCACTAAGTGCTTTGCTTAAACGAACAAAGGTGATAAAACAGAAATGTGAAGGATTAACTCTTGATAACTAAAAAAGATTTTTGAGTGATGTTTGCCTATGCAAAACTAGTCACCATTCATGTTCGTATAATAATAATTTTTCACTGTCACTGTGTGATTTCATGTAATATTCAAATTTTTTGAAATCCTGTTTTCGTGGGTTTTATGAGCTGGAAGCCCAAATTATGTACAAATAAACAACTAAATTCTTGAAATCGTTTAAGTTGTGGGCCCTGAATCTATAATCTATGGAAGTTTAACGTTTTGAATGGAATTATGGAAATAAATAAACTTTTCCATGATATTCTAATTTTTTGGAAAGGGTCTGTATATATATATATTAAAAAAATATATACATTCAAATAAAAAAAGCATTCAAGAAAATTCATAATAAAATAATAATGAATTCTTGAAAAGAACACAAGTAGTTTGGCAAACTATTTTATATTTAAATCATTTAAAATATATATAAAAACAATTTTAAAATCATTTTAACAAAACTGCTTATTAATATTTTAAAACCTTTGTACACCAAATAAAGGTCATGTGGTGCAACCAGGGTTATTATCGTTGACTAAAACTATAAAAAAAATTCCTTGATTCCTTGAAATAAAATAAACATTAACAGTTGAAGTACTAAAATAACTAAAACTAAAAACTAAATGACTTAATACATTAAAAAAACCTAATAAAAAGGACAGAAGAAATTACTAAAACTTTAACTAAAATTGAAATGAAAACAGAAAACACAGAAAAGTAAATCTAATTATTAACAAAATATTAACAGGGTTTCTGCAGGTTTCAGTAAGTCAAATTTAAGACCTTTTTAAGACATTTTAAGACCATAAAGATTGAATGCATTATCCAAGTTAGATAGATAGTTACCTCGGGATCATTAGAGTATCTATCTATCTATCTTTCTATCTATCTAGGATTATCTGATGTGCGTGTGTGAGAGAGAGGGAGAGGTAGATATTTTTTTTTAATAGAAAATTGTACTTTTGCATATTATACTGTAAAAACACAATTATTGTTGATTTTAGTTGATCATAGTTGATCATAACTAGAGAGGAAATGATGAGATGATTAAAGTGACCAAAATTATCACGGTTATCACAGAATTCTGCAAAGTACTAATACTACAGAATGAAGTCAATTCAACAAGTTTTATGTCGAAAAACAGCAAATAAAAAATTGATTTGCATCAATATGCACTTTTTGTTTACGTAAACATTAAAATACCATTAAAAATGATGGCCAGATTTTAAAAGAGTGTCTTGCAACATGTTATCTACTAACATGTACAAGTTCAAATAAAGTTTTGACAAAAAAGGTTTTATACAAAGATAAACCTCATATTTCAGCCTTTAAATATTTTTTTATAAAAAGAAGGAGTCAAAAAATATAAATTACTGACATTTACACATTAGCTTATATTTATTAGTAGTGTTTGGGTGCACCCCCATTCTTCATGTTGACTGAGCTTTCAATGTTGTTATGTAAAGGGGTGATTGGTTGGTTCCTGTCACATGACCTGCGGCATTCTGAAAAGTTTTTCACATCTCGTTGCGCCTGGCAAAAAAATGTGCGCGTCGCTTCAATTATGAGCCTACATTTGAACAAACTTGAGCGCGCAAAAGACGTGATATGTGAACGGCCTCTGGCGAGCTAGCTCATATCAAGCCACGAGCTATTGGTAGCATGCGAGCGACGTGTTGGAGACCCCTGCTCTAGAGCTCCGCTTTGTAGGCTACAACTCCATACCTTTTTGCTACTTTGTAATAACTTTCTGCGTTTCTGGAAATGAACGAGGGTAAACACTTTTTTAGACCAGACTAAATTAAATTTAAGACCTAGGATGAAAATCTGGCCGTTTTTAATACTTTTTAAGGCCTTAAATTTAAAGTTCAGAATTTTAGACTTTTTAAGACCCCGCGGAAACCCTGATTAACAAACCATATATAAATATATCATTGATATATAAAATAAGTAAAATACCACATAACTAAACTAAAGTTAATTCAGGTTAATTTCCAAGAACTTCTTGACGCAAGCTAGATTTTCTTTTTTATCTTGGACACTATTATTTATCTAATGACCCATGAACAAGCATAACATAGTTATAAAGTACCACTAAATGTTACTAAATAAATCTCCAGTTACTACGACATCATTGTTCAGGCTTTGTGCCAACACCTTTAATCTTTAACCGATGGGTGATTACCGGGTTGATCTCACAGGAAAGGAGCTTGATGCCGTGCTTAATGAGGCAAAACTTTATTTCTTCAAGTGCCAAGTACACCATGCGAGTATGATGGGGGCATGTGATCTGACCTTTTTTGTGGTTCCAATACAATGAGACTGTGTGACATCCGCATGCATTCTCTGCCCAGTCATACAGTTTTGGGGAGTTGGCCCCACACCCATAATGCACCAGTCCTTTCCTCTGGCCTCAGGACACATTTACCCACAGAGAAGATCTGAGCGCACAGACAGGTAGAAGCAAGCATGGGTAATCAGGTGGAAGAAATGGGGTGATCAGTGACATTTACACATCAAACACACACACAAACATTTCAGTGAACTCTAGCACAAGCTGTCCACACACACACACACACACACACACACACACACACACACTTGCGTACACACATCACACGGACTCACGCAGCGGAAGAGACAGGGTGATCACTGACATTTCCATAAAGTGGAGGCAGAGGATTCTCAAGGGAACGGGAAACAACATATACGCACACACACACACACACACACACACACGACCCTTTATAAGTGCCTTGCGACCAGGAAACCTCTCTGTGACGGACAATAGCTCACTCAAAAGAACTTCAAGCAGGAAGAGTATGATCTCTAAAATGGAAAGGACAAACATTATTGATAGAATCCTCAGTCTGTGTTACCTGAACTGTGCAAACACTCAGGCTTATATAAGACATGAGAAACTTTATTTGCCAAATAAAGACACAATGTCTAATGTTCAAACACATACTTATTCTAGTGATGCACAGAATTGAAAATTCTTGACCAAAATCTTTTTTATTTATTTATTTGTAAGGTTATTAATGTAAGGTTACATTTTAATTATATCTAATTTAAATATTTAATAACAATATATTTCTATAATATGTCTTCAATTGGTGTAACTTACAATAAAATAAGCACCAAAAAGTAAAGAAAAGAAAAAAACTGTAATATTGGATGTGCCAGTAAACAGAAACCTTTTGATGCACTTTTTATGCAGAACACACAACAACTTTATAATAAGAAGGATGAGCACATTGACATCCAAACTGATTTGTGATTACCTCAGTCTGTACACAGAAATGCTCTCGGTTAATATATAGTCAACATTCAGTGGTTATCACTATTAGTTACAGTTACCAACCATCTGCAATAATACTGAATTGATACTATTTAAGGGAAGAGAACATAATTCTGTTACAGAATGCAGTTTGTTCCATATTTTAGCATGAAACTGAGAATGCTTTAGTATATCAGATTTGATCAGTTTCAGCCAAAAATGATAAATTAGAATGGAAAACAAATTGAAAAAGACAGTTGTGTTAAATCCTTAACATTGGGTGGTGTTATGTTACATGTATCGAATGAGACAGAAGAGGAAAGGCAAAAAAAGAACAGACTGAACATTTTTGCACCTTTATTTTTTGGTTTTTCACACTTTTAGTTATACTGTTGATGTGTGTGTGTGTGTGTGTGTGTGTGTGTGTGTACCTGGTATTCCCTAAGTTATGGGGAACAAATGTCTCATAAGGATAGTAATACCAGTAAATTGTGACCTTATGGAAAAAATACTTGGTACCCATGAGGAAAACAGCTTATAAATCATACTAAATTAAGTGTTTTGAAGATGTAAAAATGCAGAACGTTTTCTGTGATGGGTGGGTTTAGGGGTAGGGTTAGTGTAAGGGGATAGAATATACAGTTTGTACAGTATAAAAAGCATTGTGTCTATGGAAAGTCCCCATAAAACATGGAAACCAGTATGTGTTTGTTTGTGTCCAGCCACTTTCAGTCGGTTAATTTTTTTCACTGGATTTTTTTTTTAAATAACTGGCCTTAAGGTTAATTAAATAGGTGAAATGCACCTAAAATAAAAATTAATTCATAGAAATATTATTTATCTTTTATTTATTAAATATTATTTATAAGCAGTTAAACTGATGGTGTATGACAATGTAGTTCAGTATGGCTTTAAAATAAATGTAAAATAAAAATGTAATCATATGATGAAATCAGTGATTGCTTCTCCAAAGCTTTTTCTGCACATATTTCAGTCCGTTTCAAATGTAGGCTATCTTTTTTTCTACACACACATAGCTGCAGGCACACACTGTGATTCTGCAGCATTTCATTTTTATTTACAAAGTGGTCAATTGTCACCTGCCACCAACTGTTTACTTCAATCTCAAATGGCATGTGGTATAAAGGAACAGAGAGTGTCCCTTATTTTTCTCTGCTGAACTTTACAACTCTACCTTTAGGGAAAATGCAAACACAAAAACATGTTATATTTCTAAGACTTTCTAGGGGGAAAAGCCACTTAGAACATCTTGCCAGACACATAGCAACTCCCTGGCAACCACCCACAACAGTCTCATAAGCGGCTTGTTTTGAGGAGCAAATACATAATAATGAGGAGCAAATACATAATAATGCAGTGCAGAAACATATTCAATTGTTTTAAATATGCCAGCACCCTTTTGTGTTCAGGTAGACATGTTTAGTTACAGCTGAGAGCGTTAGTTATTCTTCAGAGGGCAGATAGAACAAATGCACAATAATTACTGTTTGCCGCTAGATAAGTGGAGTAACGAAGTATTCAGCACGTTTTTGTTTGCTTATAATCAAATTAAAGTTCAAAAGCATGAAAAATCTGACAGCTCTGAAAATGAAGTACTAAACTAACAATGAATGTAGAGAGAGAGCAAACAAAAATAAATGGGAAGCTGAAAGAAACGAACATCCACAAACACAGTCAGGCTGCTAAAAGCCTAACATTTATAAATGTCTAGACCACGAGGTGTATAATGAGATGATCGTCATCCTATTGTTATACTGTCACTTGCTACACAATGGTTTCTTACTCTCTGTACATTCCCAGTGAAATAGTTTATTGCTCACAAGTTGCTTATTTATAGTTTAGGAAAAATGTTCGAGTTCATATTGTAATGTCTGATTTTTATTTAAACTTTGGTATCTTGCCAATCTTTAAATCAAAATGGACAATTCTTGTTTTGAAGTATTTATTATAAATGATTTCTCTTCTCTTCTCTGATGACATGTTTACTGGCCCAAGGGTGGGAAGAACTGTCAATCACATGAGATCCACCAATAGCAAACCATAATGATCCAATCAATTCCCGATGGACAAAATCATGTCCCACCCTACATTTTTTCATGTCCCGGAAGCCGTTTCACTCGGATATATACATCACAATAGGGAAGAAAAGACTATCACAGCTTTAAAAGAGAGTTTAAAAGATTTTATAAAACTGTAAAATGTAATCTAATTTCTAAATGTTGTACATTATAATGTGATCCCTATATTCACTTTAGAGTTTATATAGGAAAGTTAATATATTGAAAAGTTTATATATTAAAAGTTAAATAGGACAGTTTTAAAGGGACAGTACACGCAAAAATTTTAATTCTGTCAATAATTACTCGCCCTCATGTCGTTCCAAACCCTCAAAAGATATTTCGGTAACACTTTATTTTACAGTGTCTTTGTCACACGTGTTACATGAGGCTACTATAGTGATAACTATAAATTATGCATAATTACATGCAACTAACCTTAAACCACACCCTCATCCTAACCCATAGTAAGTACATGTAGTTAATTATTATTACTCAGTTCTTAAATGTATAATTACACTGACATGGACACATTTTGATGAATTCTGAGAGTTTTCTGTGCTCTCCATTGACAGCTATGCAACTACCACTTTGACGCTTCAAAAAGTTCATAAAGAGATCGTAAAACTAATCAATAAGAATTGAGCTGGGACTGCAGAGACTTAAACAGATTTAATTTAGGCTTTTATTCACATTTAAACATTGATCAGCGGACATAATCAGGAGCTCAACCGAACCTGCTTTACGACTGAGAACAATGTTTTTTGTGGAAGCTCAAACGTGCTGCGTAACAAGAGAATGAACCCCATTGGTTCTTGTGGAAACTCAAACGTGCTGCGTAACACATGAGAATTAACCTCATTGGTTCATGTGGAAACTCAAACGTGCTGTGTAACACGAGAATGAACCTCATTGGTTCTTGTGGAAACTCAAACGTGCTACGTAACACGAGAATGAACCTCACTGGTTCTTGTGGAAGCTCAAACGTGCTGCGTAACACGAGAATGAACCTCATTGGTTCTTGTGGAAACTCAAACGTGCTGCGAAACACATGAGAATGAACCTCATTGGTTCTTGTGGAAACTCAAACGTGCTGCGTAACACGAGAATGAACCTCATTGGTTCTTGTGGAAACTCAAACGTGCTGCGTAACACATGAGAATGAACCTCATTGGTTCTTGTGGAAACTCAAACGTGCTGTGTAACACGAGAATGAACCTCATTGGTTCTTGTGGAAACTCAAACGTGCTACGTAACACGAGAATGAACCTCACTGGTTCTTGTGGAAGCTCAAACGTGCTGCGTAACACGAGAATGAACCTCACTGGTTCTTGTGGAAGCTCAAACGTGCTGCGTAACACGAGAATGAACCTCATTGGTTCTTGTGGAAACTCAAACGTGCTGCGAAACACATGAGAATGAACCTCATTGGTTCTTGTGGAAACTCAAACGTGCTGCGAAACACATGAGAATGAACCTCATTGGTTCTTGTGGAAACTCAAACGTGCTGCGAAACACATGAGAATGAACCTCATTGGTTCTTGTGGAAACTCAAACGTGCTGCGTAACACATGAGAATGAACCTCATTGGTTCTTGTGGAAACTCAAACGTGCTGCGAAACACATGAGAATGAACCTCATTGGTTCTTGTGGAAACTCAAACGTGCTGCGTAACACGAGAATGAACCTCACTGGTTCTTGTGGAAGCTCAAACGTGCTGCGTAACACGAGAATGAACCTCATTGGTTCTTGTGGAAACTCAAACGTGCTGCGAAACACATGAGAATGAACCTCATTGGTTCTTGTGGAAACTCAAACGTGCTGCGAAACACATGAGAATTAACCTCATTGGTTCTTGTGGAAACTCAAATGTGCTGCGTAACACGAGAATGAACCTCATTGGTTCTTGTGGAAACTCAAACGTGCTGCGTAACACATGAGAATTAACCTCATTGGTTCATGTGGAAACTCAAACGTGCTGTGTAACACGAGAATGAACCTCATTGGTTCTTGTGGAAACTCAAACGTGCTGCGAAACACATGAGAATGAACCTCATTGGTTCTTGTGGAAACTCAAACGTGCTGCGAAACACATGAGAATGAACCTCATTGGTTCTTGTGGAAACTCAAACGTGCTGCGAAACACATGAGAATTAACCTCATTGGTTCTTGTGGAAACTCAAACGTGCTGCGTAACACGAGAATGAACCTCATTGGTTCTTGTGGAAACTCAAACGTGCTGCGTAACACGAGAATGAACCTCACTGGTTCTTGTGGAAACTCAAACGTGCTGCGAAACACATGAGAATGAACCTCATTGGTTCTTGTGGAAGCTCAAACGTGCTGCGTAACACGAGAATGAACCTCATTGGTTCTTGTGGAAACTCAAACGTGCTGCGAAACACATGAGAATGAACCTCATTGGTTCTTGTGGAAGCTCAAACGTGCTGCGTAACACGAGAATGAACCTCATTGGTTCTTGTGGAAACTCAAACGTGCTGCGAAACACATGAGAATGAACCTCATTGGTTCTTGTGGAAGCTCAAACGTGCTGCGTAACACGAGAATGAACCTCATTGGTTCTTGTGGAAACTCAAACGTGCTGCGAAACACATGAGAATGAACCTCATTGGTTCTTGTGGAAGCTCAAACGTGCTGCGTAACACGAGAATGAACCTCATTGGTTCTTGTGGAAACTCAAACATGCTGCGTAACACGAGAATGAACCTCATTGGTTCTTGTGGAAACTCAAACGTGCTGCGAAACACATGAGAATGAACCTTTGGTTCTCGCACATCAAGATAACATGCTTGAGCTTCCATTTACCACAAGTGGGTAAGTTTTTATATGTGAATACAAGCCTAAATTCAAGTTATAAAGTTATCAGAGTCTTGCAAACACAGACATATACCCTTAAAAACAGAAGTTCTCTTGACAGTCCTGCTGCTTCACAAGGACAACATACCCCAGAAATGTCTCAACGCACTCTAGAAACACTCTTTCAAGTAAAATGGATGATGAGCCCAATCCAAAAGAGTTATCATTCTCCAAAAGAGAAGCCTCTTGACATGCTCTATTAAGAGTATAGCCATCATATATTCCCAAGGCACAGCATAGATCTCCAGCAAAGCTTTCAACGATCAAGAAAGGGCAATTTTGGTTGGAAAGTTTTCTTTTAACCTTTTCTCAAGAGCATGTCAAAAACGTGTTTTCTCACCGATTCTTTCAAGACCTTCAGCAGGGTAACCTTGGTGTGGTTGTCATGTCTTGATGTGATGGGCAGATGGATCTCTTTTCATTCATTATTCAGATTGGTTTAGATCAAAAAGCATTCACACCAAATTTATTCAGACGATCAAAATCTCATGGAAGTTAATCTACCGACAGCAAGCATATGGAAGGTAATTCTTTTATATGAATCTGCAACTGCAAAAAAGTTTTAGAAGATTTTGATTTTCAATATTACAAATATTAGATCATGGAATATTGCATTTGACCAATAAGATCAAAGTATTCCAGATAGCTGTGTAAATAACCATATATACCACGTTTTGATTGAACAAAAAGTTATATGCAGCTGCTACAAAGAGTCTCACAGGAACATTAAGTAAAGAGCAGGTGAGGATCTTTTGTTGTTGGTATAAATCCATAATACTTATAATAATACTGTAATACAGTAAATTATTCATTAGTATTATTATTAAACATTTCAACTGTCATGTAGGCTATTGCTAAATTTAGAATATGACTATGCAATAAATCAATACAATATAAACTAAACACTGTATAATATAATATAAAATAATATAATATATAATTAATATGATATATAATCTAATTAATATATAATATAATCAAAAGTTTGAGGTCAGTATTTTTTTAAGAAATTCATATTTGCATTCAACAAGAATGAATTAAATTTTGACAGTGACTGTAGACTTTTATAATGTTATAGAAATAAAGATTTCTATTTTAAATTAATTCTGCTCTTTTAAACTTTCTATTCATCAAAGAATCTTGAAAAACAACCATCACAGCAACAAATAACATTTTTAAATATATATTCAAATATTTCCGACATTATAAACATTCCGACATTCCGATATTTTAAATTGTAATAAATATTTCACAATACATTCCTGTTGTAATACAATACAATTCATTACAGTTAATATTTTTTTTTTTTTACATAAATGGTTATTTGGTGACCATAAGCTACTGTAGCAAGCACACTTACAAAGGTAAATTCTTTGAATTAATATGGTGATCTCTTTTTTACTTTGAAATTAACATTCAAAGACAAAAACAAAGCGCCATCAGGTCAAGAATGAAAGTCAAACCACTTGTCAACGGGAAAATCAATGACAGCTGTAAACCAGAGGAAGAACCCTGCAAACAAGTGTAACAAAACAGAAAAGATCAACTTTTTCTGGGTAAACTTGCATACAGCTTTTTTTTCCCAGGAAGAAGAGTCAGTGTTGAGTCCACTCAATGTTAATACTTTCAAACAGTTCATGAGTAGTTGTCTCCCAGTTTGTTTGAGATAAATGTGAGCGACCAAATATTCACTATAGGGTTCAAATCTGGACTCTGACCAGGCCAAAACATGAGCCTGATGGACTGGCTCTCAAGACTATTCTTGTCTTTGCAATTTGGGCAGGAGAATTGTTTCAATGAAAAATAACATCTGTTCATTCCTCTTTAGATAACAACTTTTCATTAGAGGGAAACAAGCCATTCTGCAATATTCTCCTGTACTCCAAAGCATTAATTGCCTCTTCACAGTGAAGTAGTTCACCAATATCAGCAGCAACAAACCTCTTCCTCCATGCTTCACTATGGTAGAGATGCATTTATTGTTTTATTTCTCAGCAGATTTTCAAAGACAGCACTCTGGAGCATCACCATGCAACTCGTCTTTCATTGTGATTCATCGCACTACACAACTTCCCATATTTTGCCCAAAACTTCATTCTGTCTTTGATGTTTTTCTGAGACAGCAATGGCTTTTTAAGTAGTGCATTTGCTTAAATTTCACAAATTTCCTGACCAATAATTTGTGGTTGACACAATTAAAAGCTTAGTGTTTAGCCATTTTGGGCATTTTTCTTTGCCTAGGAGGGAGTATACATTGCAATATCATTTTGGTAGCAATTACGGATGAAAAGTACGTCAATGACTGTGAGCAGCACACCTGCAGATTACCTGTGTTCTACCTATAATTACTTGTCCAGTATGGAAAAAAAAAGAAGCCTGGATTTAAAATGCCAGTCAGTCAAAACAGTCTTTTATTTTTTCCAATGCACTAACAATCCCACAACCCTCAGAATTATTAGAGCTGAGATGAAAGAGAAGCACACATGGGAAGTGCTAATTATTACAGAGACAAAAAGTGTCTATTTTTTTTTTTTTTTTTTTTTTTTACATTTTCTGACAGCATGCCAGCTTCTCATGCCAAAATTCAATTATTGCTTCCGACTGTTACAAGCCAGTAAATGAAATTTGCTGTTATCCTAGGGTTGTTTTAGGGAACTAAAGAGTCTTGTTCTGTCTGTAACATAAATATATTGAAGAAATGAGTGAGTGCATGGGGACATTTGTGAGAAAACAGCATAAAGGGTTTAAGTAGCATCAAATTATGTCCCATCATTCAGCATTTTAAAAGGAAATTACGGATTTCCCTACTACACCTTTTCGTGACCTATAACCACGTCCTCAAGGTAGACGGCAAAGGTTACTCAAGGTGGATTGTCTCTGTAGTAACTGCTAAATGTTATCTTGGATAAGCTAAAACACTATTCAGAAGGGATATGTTTTCTAAACAACATCTGAGTTACAATTATTAACATTGGACATCTGTCATATCATGTACCGATTTAGGCAGAAAGTCTTAATCCATAATAAAGGTGCACCAGGAATTTGCATGCAATGAGAAAATTAAATTTGGTTTTGTATTCTACAAAGGTCAATAAATGAGGAAAGGCTATGTGAAAATACAATATCCGCAATCACAGACATCCTTATCCAGACGGAATTTCATTTCCAAGAGGACCGCCAAGACAGCCAAAAATCAGTAGGTAATTTGCTCTGTAATTTTTACAGAGGTTGTTCAAGAAAAGCACGGATGTTTTTAAAGCAGTGGTTCTCAACTGATTTCGCCATGAGGCCCATATTATCCCATTTTCATTAAGCCGTAACCCAATTTTTTTATTATTTTGAACTAAGCAAATTTATTTAATAAAAAATGGTTAACACACTGTAATGTTCTGGGGAAGATAAGCAACAGGCGTGAACTCGGAATTCTCTAAATAGACTTCAATGATGAACACGGGAGTAACACAACACATTACATAAGACAATAGGGCAATTCCACGCAAAACTGTCACATCCATAACGCCAACACAATGCCATGGTATTTAGTTGGCGTTATGGATGTGACAGTTTTGCGTGGAATTGCCCAATAACTGACCAAGAAATAAAATGAACAGGGAGTTTATATATACAGGGGATAACAAGAAACAAAATATTAAACAGCTGATGATAACTAATCATATAGAAACAAACAGGGAATCAGAAACCAAGGAAACCGCAAACAAACATTGCATATTAAAAAGGAACTAAAGGAAATGAAACAAAATATCAAAATAGAAGTCCCTAAGCATGACACACACAAGTGCCGTTCCACTTTAACGTACACATTTTTTTAAGAATATCACTAACACTGATGAATAAACAGTATTTTAAGTTAAGGCTATAAAATAGCAGTCCCAAAGTAGTTTATCATATAATGTTATTATGTTGGTATGAGCCACCACAGTAATAAAAAATATGGGATTGGTGGTATTTTGTGCTCAGGTTATGGAATCTACAGTTGCCATAGTAAATACAAATTATTAACATGAACTTAAAAAAACATTTATGGACACTGATCCTGATTAACAATATTGGTAGGCCATTTTTTGTCAATTTCATGACGTACTAATTAACAACGTTACTATGACGTTGCATTTTCTTAATTTCAGCAGCAAAAATGCATTCTGTGTGAACTGGCCCTATGGTTTGAGAGTTTAAAGTATGCTTGCGAAACAAATTTTCTAAACCTAACCCTAACCCTGACCCATTTTTAAATGACTACTCGCATACGCACGCACCCAAATCATTCTGGCCAACTAACTTCTTCAACAAATGCAATAAGAGTGTGTTCACACATGTAGTTCGGTTCACTTGGTTTGTTTGGTCCAGACCAAAACAAACAAACAAACAAACACATACAGTCCTGGTCCGCTTAGCGTTCACATTGGCATTTTAACACAGAACCTAAAGGCATAGGGATATGTTCACAACCTGATTGGTCGGATTTTTTTAAATTATATTTTGCGACAGATCCGAACATCCAAAACAGTGCTGTGTGCTGGGCTAAATGAGCTTGTTGCATGTGCGTAGTCTACATATTATGTTTTTTTGTTTTTTTTAGCAGCTGAGATCTCGTGAAAAGCATATCAAATGTGTAAAGGTATCAAAAAAAAAGCGGCAGGAATCCCTCCTTCACAAACACACGCGAAGATCTGCTGCGAGGAGACGCGGTTCTGGTGCCTGTACCGAACCGTGATGGGCAACATCGAGACTATGACGAGAAAAAACAGGTATGCGTGAGCACTCTGTCATTTTTAAGGGTCGCATCTTGAGACATCATGTCCCGTTTTTGTTTCGTTTACATGTCTTTGGTCTATGTTGAATTCATATTTAATTCAAACCGCACAAGAGTTCATTTGGAAGCGGACCAAGATCTTTTCAGCGGTCTCGGTCCGGGTTCAGATGGCAGCGTTCACACTTATTCAAATGAACCACACTTACAGAGCAATCGCACCAGGGTTTGTTTTAATCGAACCAAACATGCGTGTGAATACACCCTAAAAGTTCCTCCTGCATAATTTCAACGTTTTTTTTTTTGATCTAAAGATGGAAATGTAGAAGAAACTCCATAGCAAGGAGGAACAGAGAAGAATTCCTCAGAGATAAACTTCATGGGTGGGACATGGCAACTGGGATTAACTCAAAGAAAGCCGAATTTGATTTGCAATTTTAAAAAGACTAGAACTTAGTATGTGTATGTGGGTGCCAACACAGAGCCTCTCCCACGGGACACAGCACAGTATGTGACCTCATTAAAGGGAGACAATTTAATATTTGACAACATCCCCTAGAGGACTTTGGGCAAAGCATGACTTCCTGTCTCCCCAGATTGGCTCTGCTGTGGATGAAGGTGTATGTGTGTACCTGCATATGCGACACGTACATTTATATCTTCACTGCAGGAAGCAGAGCACTTTCCCACAAGTACAAACAAAAAAATATTCCTATCTGCCATAGTGCTGCTTTGATCAAACTGAAAATTGCATTCTTACTGGAAACTACTTAAAAAGCATCTCAAGGTGACCACGAGATACACGCTTCCTTTCTCTTTCAGCGAATGTTTTCTAGATACATAGGTCGAAACATCTTGAAACCATTAAATATTAATGTTGAAATTAAGTTTATTTTTCTTACCCCACCCACTGGCATTTTAAACGCATGAAACTGTCAAGGATTATGTTTAAAAGATTAATATATACTGTATATATTTTTAGAAGTATTATCCGGCACTATTTTCCTTTCCAAACTAATTCATCTTGTTTTAAGGATGTTTCAATTGTTATAGGAAGACAAGATTAAGAAAAATGATTTTTGCAGTGTAATTATTCATTACCAAACACAAACTCCAGTGTCTTGAATGACTATAATGAATTGTGCACCAAATTATGATAAACTGTCTTCATTAACCAAAATATTTAAAATACTAGAGCTGAATGAATGTTTTGTAAAGCAGCCTCTTGACTGCTTAATGCATCTGTAGGTGTCATCCTGGATCTGAGTGCTTGTATGCGTGTATGGTGTACAAGTGTAAATGTACCTATGACATGTCATGTTATCCCAGGTGACATTCCCACTCCTGACTGATGCTGCCTCATCTTAAAAACTATGTCTCACGCTCCAACACAGGCCGTTGCTTAGGGGGAAAAAATGCTTCTTTGTAACTATGCGTGCTGCTCTGATTGATTTAAATGCAGTACTTGATATACAACAATATACTACTCTCATATCAAGGCAAAAATAACAAAAAAGGTACACAAAGTGATGTCATTCATCTCCAAATTAAGTAATGTTTTGCCACGCTCTGCTGCCAGTGATCAACATGCCACATGATCATCAAACACAGACCGCTTTCAGCAGAGCCAAAACTCAACTGAGTGAATGCAAAAAGGTCCCGCCAAGCTAATTATTACAGTATTGAATGATACTGTATTATCATCATATCATTAATAATAAATGAGCTATTTGTAATAACAACAACATATTGTATAGGTTATAGATAGACAGATAGATAGATAGATAGATAGATAGATAGATAGATAGATAGATAGATAGATAGATAGATAGACATATAGAATGACTGACAGACAGATAGAAAAACAGATATAGATAGACATAGATATAAATAATGACAGACAGACAGACAGACAGATAGATAGATAGATAGATAGATAGATAGATAGATAGATAGATAGATAAAATGACAGTCAGACAGACAGTAATCTAGATAGATAGATGATAGATAGATAGATAGATAGATAGATAGATAGATAGATAAAATGACAGTCAGACAGACAGTAATATTCACTGGGGATTTAGAATATTAAAACATATTAATAATGCGCAAAATACACTGATTTAAATGTCATTAAAGGTTGCAAAAATAGTTTTTGATTTCACCCCAGATGTAGCCTGGGAAAACCCAGACTACTTCCGGCGAATTTTAATTCTCTCTCCAGGATAGTCTGGAGAAGAGCCCATTCAAACTCATTTCTGTGCCGCCGAAATCGCGGCACCAATCAGAAACGTTTGGGGAGGGATTTACATGATGACGACAGCGCAGCGACGCTGAAGGAGATTTCATTACAAAGATGGATGCCGCCGTGGAACATCACTCGTTCGAATCATAGACGGTATATAAACGAATCAGTTATCGAGTCTGTTTTGAGCGATTTAAACTTACCGTTTTCGTTAAAACCGGAGCAAAGAACAACACTCGAAGCATACGTCATCTCCTTCATTGATCTGATTGGTTTTATGACTATCCAATTGCGCCCAGAGGAATTTGAGCTACGTCGGTTGGTGACGCCCCTTTGGAAATGATTTGTCTACATAGCTTCGCCAGACCCTACACTCAGTTTCAACTGAGAAGGGTCTGGTTTTAACCAGGCTACCCCAGATGTGCAATTAGCAGAAAAATAAAAACCAGAAAAAAACAATTCATGCAGAAAAATCAAACAGGCAAGAGAGTATTTTATTTTCTGGTTTTTAGATCCCTCGAACCAAGCGCACCGCACTTCAAAGTGAATAGAAGAACATCCAGCCAAGGTCAAAGAGGATCCGGCTCTCCCTTCCGCAAACTCCCTCTGGCATACAAACCTCTGTGTTAACCCTCGCACAGATGGGTTTGCCTTAGCCAAAGGTTTCTCTCATTTGCAGTTCATTTTTCCCTGCAGTTCGGTTCATTTCTATTCCGAGTCACAGGCGGCATTCTTATAAGACCTCAAACACACAGGTGAACCAATATCATTTCATCAACACTCCTTTTTTCTACCACTATTTTTCTTTCTCTCACCTCCCTTTCTGCCTCCCTGTCAGTTTCCCTGCATATGATGAGGTGCTCCATCATGCACTGCCTTTTCATTTTTATTCTGTATTTCTAAACTTATTATGATCGCACAAACACATGCAAACCCATCCGCCCATAGCCGACTCATTATCACTTATATCACGCTTATGTGTCAACACAGCCGGCAACGTCGGGTGTTAAGATGCCCGAACGTGTGAGTGTGTGTGTGCGTGTTTATATGCTCACGTTTGGCATCTCATGAATAACTGATGGGCAAAAACAGAGGGAGTTCTGATTTGGCAAAAATGAATTTTGGCTTCCAAAAGCTGCCCAACCATGAAACGAGCGCATGATGAAATATTTTGCTTTGAATCTGTATCAACCATAAGAAAAAAGACAAAAGTGAAGCAGCAAAAAGTATCCTTTAGAGACACAGACGTTGAAAGAGACGGGAAGAAAGTGAAAAGAGATTTCCCCCATTGACCCGCATTGTGCAAGATGCATGAAATAAGTTTTATTTTGTTTCCTTGGGGCATTTTAATCTAATCTGGCAGGGATGGGACTATCTTGATATGTTAAGGCAGAAGGTATTACCGAAGCTTAGTAGCTTCATATTAAAAAGAGCCACGGATAGCGCAGAGACAGATATTATAAAGAAAAAAAGTTTCATAGCTGGGTTTCTACTTTAAAACGGATGGGGGGAAAACAGTTTGGTTTCATTCAAATGAAGATTAGACATTTTCATATGAGTATAACGAAATCCAAGCAGCTTTGTATGAACTGAATTAAAAACGGAATACTGGTTTACCACTGAATTTTAAATTTAAAGTCAATATGAAAGCCTATTTTACTTCTGTATTATGATGTATTTCAAAGTGAAATATTATTCAAATGGACAAAAAGGACATACATTTTATTCAGTGCCAATTGATTGGATTGTAAAAAGTGAATTTGGGCTTTTTTTTTATTTTCATGTTGAATTTTAAAAGATTACTAAATAATAATAATAATAATAATATTTACACTGTAAAGCAAAACATTTCCAAGTGAAACAATATTCAAACAGACAAAAATGACAAAACTTCATTTTGTTAAGTGGAAATTAATAGGATTGTGAAAAGTGATTTTTTATTTATTTCCAAGTTGTTGTTTTTTAAAGAATTAACAAATAACAATAATATATTATTATTATTATTATTATTTATTTACATATGTAAAGTGAAATATTTCCACATGAAAATATTCAAACAGGCAAAAAGCATGGAACTTGATAGTTGGAAATGGACTGGATTGTGAAAAGTGAAGAATTTTAACTTTATGGAATTTTCATGTTGATTCTAAAATAATTAAATAATAATAATATTAATACAAATTTGAATATTTTTTTATTTCATAAAAATATCTTATAAAAAATAATAATTCAATAATTATTACATTGTCATTTATTTTCGTGAAAATTAAATTTCAATGATAAATTGCTTATAAAGCAAGCAGTCTTACATTAAGCACACAGATAAAACAGCATTTATAGAATGTGATATACGGTGTGGTCATTACCCCCCATTCTGAATGTGATGAGAGGTGATAAAAATATGTAGGATTTTTGGTCAAGGTCATCCCGCCTCATTTACAGTCCGCCCAATCACACGCCTGGGCACCTGCGGAGCCGTGACAAGCCTCGAGATATGTACACAGAGAGACGGTTCAAACAAACGCACACACATTCTCATGCCCTCGCTGAGAAGTAAAACTCAGAGTTATCATTCTCCTCATCAAGGCTTTGGTAAAAACAAATAGTGACAGATCCGCCCCGGAACGCATGGAGCATCGGTTTGACTGGCAGGCGTTCAGGGATGACAGCTCTGTCGGGTCCTGTCAGAGTTGAACGGTGACTGGCAGACTCCGGACAGCTGAACATCTGGGGCCTTTCTGAATCAGAGACCATCACTCACAGTCAAACACACACCCACGCACATAAAACACAATCTGTACCGCCTACCTATGCATTACATAGAGTAACCATCTGTTACAGAACAAAACTGTCACAAATGTATTTTGATTTATTGCGCACAATGAGAAACTCTTGTTTTCATAATGTTCAATTGTTGGTGCAATTATTATACTTAATTATACATAATTATTGTTGAACATGCTATTGTATTTAAATTTTCAAAAAATATTGGTAAGACTTTAGTTTAGGTCCAATTCTCACTATTAACTAGTTGCTTATTAGCATGCGGATTACTAGGATATTGGCTGTTTATTAGTACTTATAAGGTACATATTAATGGCTTATTCTGCATGACCATATATTCTACATCCCTTAATCCTAATCTACCCGTACTAACTATTAATAAGCAGTAATTAGGAGTTTATTGAGTCAAAAGTTATTGTTAATAGTAGGGTAATAGTGAGAGTTGGACACTAAACTAAAGTGTGACTAAAATATTTAATAAACAATTCTTCTTAAACCTTTTGCTTATAATACTGTTATTATAATTACTGTTATAATTATTGTTGAGCACGTTTTTCTATTTCTTAATATTTATTTCTATTTTTAAAGCTCACGTGTGTAATATTTTTCCAAGGTTTTGGAGCATTCGACCAGCTTGATACAGTAACACTGATTCAACCAATAGTGAGCGTTTGGGGCGGGACTATCTGCAAATCCAACCAATGGCAGATGGAGGGAGTGTTTGGTCAACCTGTTTGAAAATAGTCAAAAATAGTTTTCCAAATTCCCTTTGGTGACACAGAAATTATATACTTCGACTTTTAGAAATATATAAAAAAAAAATGGTTCCAATCTCTTAACATTTTTCTTCAATATTATTATTATTAAATATACTTTTTTATTAGAAAATAATTTAAAATCATTCTTCAGCATGTTATTCTGTTCAACCATTAACGCTATATTTTACAACTAATTCTGAATTTTTGCATTCATAAATCCATTTTCTTTTCTTTATTTTTTTAAGTAGAGAGAGAGAGATGGAGAGCAAAAAGAAGGAATGGAGGTAGAGAGAGATAGAGTTTTATTTAAAGGTTTTACTGACAGGCCTAATGAATAGCTGCTGGATTAGAAATAGGAAATAAGCACGCCAAGCCAAACTAATCAATCAGAGCTCAGGGCTGAACCATTATATTAAACACACACATACACACACAGACACGTACACTAAGAACACCCACCTTTAAAAACAAACATGTCTGAACCAACCCCAACAAACAGAAATATCATGCAATTACTGCAATCAATATTAACAAACAGAAAGATACTGATGAGTTTCAGAGCACATCAACCACATCGAATGTCCACTAACCTCTTATAAGTCTAATACTGGACCAATATGCCATTCTCTTCATCCTGAATGCAGAGTTCAAAAGTAATTTGATGGGTTTTTAAATGGCATTGATATTCAGAGCACTCGACAGCTGTGCAACTGTCTTCCTTCAGTAGTTAATTTCAACCTTACTTCTGCTCTGACGATCTTCCTCTGAACCTTCATCAGAGGAATTTGATTGAATAGAACAAACAGAAGGATTGTTTGGACTCAAGAGGAGCAGTGGGCTAGATGAAACCATAGAGCAAAAGGAAATAGAGCCAAGTCTGACATAGTTGGTTACAAAAAAAATGGAGGTTAAAAAAAGTCAACAAGAAATCGACACAAAATTTAACTCTACTATCTTACATAAAACCATGATAAATTATAACAATTAGAATAGGCATATATATATATATATATATATATATTGTTGCCAATTCTTAAGATACAATTACTGTTATAATTATTGTTGAGCATGTTATCTAATTTCCATTTTTAAAAACTTTGATTTGTTATAATTATAATACTGATTTGTTATAATCATTATAATTATTGCTACTAATTAGTATTGCTGAGAGTTCTAAGCTATTTTTACATTTTCTTACTTATTCTATCCATATTTGTCACGTCCCCTTTGACTATTTTTCACAATCCAATCGAAAACTTTGATATTTGAGAAAATCGAGAAAAAACCCCTGATGCCCTGCCTTATATCTTTTTCTTGTTTTTTCTGAAATAAAAAAATCACAAATTACAATCTATATGTTACATCTTTTGTACACTATGTTACATGAATTAAGTAAAAGTTGTAACAATCATGTTGACTAAAGTTAAAGGGATAGTTCACCCAAAAGTGAAAGTTTAATCATAATTTACTCTCCCTCATGTCATTTCAAACCTGTGACTTTTCTTCTTCTGCATAACACAAAAGAAGATATTTTGAAGAACAGTTTTATTTTTTTATTTTCTACAATTGTTTAACAGATTTAAAATGACGAGGGCAACAGCCACTCTTTGCACTGATCTCTTTTAAACTCTTTGCGTCAAATCCAGTTTTAAGTCCTTCCTCAATAGCACTCGTTGTCTGTACTTTGTTAAACAACATTGTGGACGATGACAATGATGATAATGATGACAGAATTCTCATTTTTGGGTGAACCATTACCCTAGGCGACACAAATATTCAGAGAAGTGTTACCGACAGCTTTCATGGCAACAAATGGATAAATCTTTGATTTTTTTCTCTTAGATGTGTGGAGCATAGAGTCAAGGATGTGCTGGATGCTCGAAAGCTTCAATCCAGTTGAACTCGACCACAGCCTTTGTCTGAGCTTCATTCTTTATTATCAAAGAGCTATTTCATCATCTTTGAAGCATTTAATCCCAACATTCCTCCTATATTCCATAACCTAGTCACATGTCGTCCACAGTGGCGACTGACACAGTAAAGGCTCAGATCAGAGATGTGACTGAGGCTAGTCTCATGTGAGAAGGCTGGCACTTTGTTTCTTTGTATGATGAGGGCTTGACAAAGTCAGAAACCCTGTCCCAAAGCTGGAGGTCTGATTTTATGATTTTCACATAAAAGTTAAGACACCTACATACTGTAAATTATTCATTAGTATTATTATTAATAAACAATTTAACTGACATGTAATGCTATGACTATGCAATAAATTAATATAATATAAACTAACCACTGTATAATATAATATAATCAAAAGTTTGAGGTCAGTATTTTTTAAAGAAATTTATATTTGCATTCAACAAGAATGTATTGAATTGACATTAACAGTAGTCTTCTAATCCAAATAAATAATTAAATAATTAAATAAATAAATAAATAAATAAATAAATAAATAAATAAATAAATAAATAAATAAATAAATAAATAAATAACAGTAGTCTTCTATAATGTTATAGAAATAAAGACTTCTATTTTAAATAAATTTAGTTACTTTGAACATTCTATTCATAAAAGAGTCCTGAAAAAACAATGTACATGTACAAACAATTGTATCATGGTTTCCACAAAAAGGTTAAAAAAAAAAAGTAATTAAGCATTGCAACTGTTTTCAGCAATAAGAAATATTTATTGAGGTCTAAATCAGCATATTAGTGTGATTTCTGAAAGATCACGTGACACTAAGGAATGACGCTGAAAATTCAGCTTTCACATCACAGGAATAAATTACACTTTAAATTATATTAAAATAGAAAACTTTGCTTTTAAATTGTAATAATATTTCACAATATTACTGTTTTTACTGTATTTTTTATCAAATGAATGCAGCCTTCAGGATCTTAAGAGACGTCTTTAAAAAAATACACGTAATTATTCCAATCTTTTGAATGGTACTGTATATACAAATCAAGAAACTAATACAACTAAAACATCAGAAAGTTCATAATTAAGCCAGTGGCCACATACTATCATGTCATAAAGTACATACACCAACACATAAAATTGAGATTCAGCCTGCTGTGTTCCCTGTTATATCCAGTTCAAGACAGTAGTAATCAAGCCCCACAGGAAGAGTGTTCCCTGCATGAGGGAAAGACATGCTGACAGACATTAGCAAATGAGAAGAGAGCTCCCAGGCCGCACTGATCCTAAACTAGCTGACTGACTCCTGACACAGCAGGGACTGAGCACTGTGTGTGTGGTAAATGCAAGACAAATCGGAATGAGACTTAAGACATGCGGGAGGAAGTTATTAGATTATTTGCTGTGATCACAACATGAGAAATATCTATTAATAAATTATATTGTCTGATGTGATGCTTCCACAATACATTATCGCAAAGGAAGCAGACATGCATTATTTGATCATCACAATAGCCCCGTTTACATGTAGCATTGTATTCCGATTATAACCAGTTTAAAAGTCCAATCAGAATGAAAATGCTCCATGTCAACACCTCAATCGGAATAAAAATGCTCAAACGGATTGAAATTTCAGTCGGATTGAAGGGGGTGGAATAAACCTTTTCATGAACCGAACAAATTAAAGATTACACCATGTAAACGAGCTGATCCGATTACTTTGAGTGAACGTCTTTCTGCGCATGCCTGGTTTTGCGCCAGATAATTCTGTCAGCTAACATAATGCCTTCTGTTTGTGACCCGATGCAAAAAACTATGCACGCTAACCATTACCATAGTAAACATGGTAAATATGAACGCTTAGAAATCAGCGAAATCAGACAAATCAAGAAATCAGACAAATCATGTTATCATAATCCTGTTTTTATTTTATCTGTCAGTAGCCTACGTCTCGTCTCTTTATACCGGACTATCCTCTTTATCTCTGACTGAAAATATAACTGTATCCTTCTGGGAGAGAGTGCTAAAGCTCCTCAGGTAATATTTTTGGTGGCATATTTGTAGAAATTATCATTCTTTCTAAATGTGATGTAAATATGTCCTGTAACTAGGCTACCAAATAAACAGAAACAGACGCAATAAGTTGCGTGTCCTCTTTCTTTTGTGAAATAGACGTTCACAAACGTCATAAACGGTAAACCACTTTATTTCTGTGTGACTAATGTCAGAGATGATTGCTAATGTGCAATTTTGACACAAATTAATTCATTATGATCAATGTGTCGCTTTTCATTATAAACCTGTGGTAAAACATCGATTCTTGGGTTTTAAATATTCAATTAAACAACAATAATGCCAGCAAACGGTCGCTCTTGTTTTGCGATCACGCTGTTCCCAGTGATTTCTTTCTGATTAGTTTTCTGATAAAACTTCCATTTTGTTGGTGAAATGATGGGTTTGTGTGATGTTGTTCCAGAGAGGCTTGTTTCGGGCGTGTTTTAAGTGAAGCGCTGTGGAGCTTCTGGCCCGAGGCTATTAACCTGGCACGGCCCGTTTAAAGCCCTGGCTCGCACTGGCCCGACAGTGGAAACGCGGCTGTGATGCACCAATCTTGACAGGATTGAAAACGTGGGAAATAATGAGCTTCCAGATCCGGCAGACAAGTGTGCGCATGTCACAAAATGATTTCGATTGAAAGTGTCAGCACATGTAAACACCAGATCGGTTTAGATAACATCCCATGTAAACAGTCAACCGGAATCCGTCAATCAGAACGATCTTAATCAGAATAGCAAAAATGTGTGCATGTAAACGGGGCTAATGATGGAAAGATACAAATACTGCCCAAAAAAAAAAAAAAAAAAAAGGGTGCCTTCGCAAGCATTATATGTCGGTTGGAAGGCATTAAACAAATACATTTCAGTATTACAAATAAATTAATATCAGAAAGCCAAATATTTAAATTTGCACGCAGCATAAAACCAAAAGTACTGGTACGTGATCAGCATGGAACAGTTCTTTTAACTGGCACAAAAACTCTCTCACAGATCATCCTTATTGTTGAGCCCTGTAATGTTTGCGTAACATCCTTCCTATTAAGACGACTTCATCTAGTCTATTTTTTTTTTGAAGGCTGATATCCAACAATCCTGTGCATGAGGCTTGGCGGACAGTGGAAAGAATAAAAAATGCCATCTGATCGATCAGCTGAAAAAAGAAATTCATAAAAAAAAAAAAAATTTAAACATATGATTTCATTTCTACCAATAATAAGTATTTTAGTCATTAAATATTTGCTTTATTAGACAAGATGTTGCCTGGGAAGCCTGTCTAAAACCTTCCCATTAGGAGATACCTGCATACAAAAACACTATCTGTTAAGTCATTGACTGAGCAGCGTGGTAGAAAGGCAGCGGGCTTCAGTTTCGTGTGTGTGTGTGTGTGTGTGTGTGTGTGTGTGTGAAAGAGAGAGACAGAGAGGCAGCCAGTCAGGTACGGATAAGCAGGTATTATCTACAAGCCCAACAGCATTTATTTGTAATGCATCATCCACACAAAAAGACAACCAAAAAGGATACATGCACAAACACACACACACTTTTATCACAACTAGGGTTGCGAGTAACATTATGACAGGGCTCTCAACTAGCAGCCCAGGTGCCAAATCCGGCCTGTCCATCAATTTAATATGGCCATCCGACTGCCCCACTTGATACACAAGAGTGCAAAATTTAGTGGCGAGCTGAACAGTGCACGTTAATTAGTGGGCTGCAGTTCAAATCTTTTTCTGCATCATGTAATTCAGCAACACCAGATTTAGACGCACATATTTGATTTAAAAATATATATATTTTTTCTGAATAATCTGGCCCCAAGAAGAAAAGATCTAATTTATCATTAATTACATGCAAATGTCATACATTATATGCAACTATAATATATATGGAAGCTTGTTTCCGCCATGCACAGAATAAAAAGGTGTGACTTTTCCTCAAAATTCTGACTTTTTTCTTCGAGAAAAGAAGTCAGAATTGTGAGATATAAACTCGTAATTGCAAGAAAAAATGTAAGAATTGCAAGTTTTTATCTTGCAACTGACTTTATAACACGCAATTGCGATTTTATATCACGCATTTCTGACTTTATTTCTCACAATTGCGAATTTATATCTCGCAATTCTGAGAATAAAAGTCAAAATTGTGAATAGTCTCGCAATAGTGAGATAAAAGTTTGTAATTATCATTTAAAATGTTAATCTTTTAAAGTTAAAACGCTCAAAGTTCAAAGCAAAGGGAGATATTTTCTTTTAAAGAAATTGCTTTTTAAGGACAACAACAAATGGCTGGTAGGGACTACATGACATCACTAACCCAAAAATTTAGATGATAACTAGATAAAACTAGATGATAACTACACATAACATAAGCTACATAAATTCATCAAATAACCATTCAGAATTGTTGTCTACATGTTGTCACTTCTTCTTGAGTCTCTCCATCTTTCTGACTTCGGTTTGAACATAAAAGGCTAAACGTTTTTGAAATTTTCAGTGCATGTCTGTGTCAGGCTTGTGCACAATTCAGAATTGAATTGAGAATGACTCCTTAATTACAATTCAATTCTTGAATTTGAATTGAATTTGAATTGATGTCAAAAACAGGATCTAGAATTACAATTCGAATTTGAATTAAAGGAAGCAGAATTGCAATTCAATAAAAATTCAAAGAAATTCATATACATATTTTAAGTGAAGTGTTTAACAATGAAGCTTTACAGTATATGTCTGATTGCATTATAAATGATATTAGTTTGAACTACTTGTACAGATTACATTAAAAGGATATGTTTTCCCCCAGCAATGAATGTTAAAATCTCTAGTCACAGAACAAATAATTAAGTTTGATTTATTGTAAATGTAATTTTGTGGAACATGATGGAACATGACTCCATTTCCCAGAATGCTTTACTTTAACCAAGCATTTAAAATGGTTGCTAAACAGGTTGCAAACCAATGTTTGAGGTGGACATTTGTTTGAAAGCACAATTTGATGGGCAACACTGGACTTTTTAAGTTTCAGAAGTCCCTTACAACTTCACTCTGCACCAGTTGAGAGAATCTTTAGTGTTGCAGGAAAGATATTCAGACCAGAACGGTGCAGACTCAATGATAACACATTTGAGGAGCTATTGAGAATTAGATGCATTTACAACAACTTTGTGTTTGTGTGATTACTTTGAAATGAAAATTACATTGGAACAAAACTAACGTTGAGGGGGTAATTTATTTCAAGACTTTGATCAATATCTATTTTAGAACAAAATGTATGCAGGGTTGAGGAGTAAATAGTTACGTGAAATGAAATTTCTGTTATTAAATTACAAAATTAATGTAATTGTATTTAGTTGTATTACTGAGGTAAAATGTTCAATTCAATTAGTTACTAATCAACTTAAAACGAAATTGCTTTGCATTGATAAAGTTATCCAAATAAAGTAATCCAAACCACATTTATAATGGGTAACTAATAACAGTAAGCAATAACATTTCCAAAGTAACCTTCCTAACACTGAATGCATGCGAGACTCAACACATTCTTTCTGTTGTGTGACAGTGTGGAATTTCTTTGAATTGCCATGAATTTAATTCCACTTCCTGTCATTCCAATTCCAATTCAATTCAACGTCCTGTGGGGCGGAGTAAATTCAATTCAAATTCCAATTCATGAATTGAATGGAGGCCAATTCTGAAATTCTGAATTTTGCACAAGCCTGGTCTGTGTGAGGTAAAAGGACTCAAGCTCTTGAAACTCCGCCCCCTGTGGGAGCAGCAGCTCATTTGCATTTAAAGGGACACACACAAAAACTGTGCGTTTTTCGCTCACCCTCAAAAAGTGACAACTTTAAATGCTAAATAAAAATATCTGTGGGGTATTTTGAGCTAAAACTTCACATACACACTCTGGGGACATCAGAGATTTATTTTACATCTTGTGAAAAGGGCATATACCACCCCTTTAATAGAAAATACATCATCACAGAAAAAAACTGTGCCCGTCAAGTCATTAAATTTGTTGAGTAGCTAAACAAAAGGATAAAAGTGAATAAACATTAGGAAAAAATATAAATAAAAATTTCAAGAGAATATAACCCTGGACCACAAAACCAGTCACATGGGTCACAATTTTGAAATTGAGATTTATACATCATCTGAAAGCTGAACAAATAAGCTTTCCATTGATGTAGGTTTGTTAGGATATGACAATATTTTGCCGGGATACACCTATTTGAACATCTGGAATCTGAGGGTGCAAAAAAATCGAAACATTGAGAAAATCGCCTGTAAAGTTGTCCATTTATGTTGGCGATTGTGCTGCATTCACTCATAAAAATAAATGTTTTATATATTTACGGTAGGAAATTTACAAAATATCTTCATGGAACATGATCTTTACTTAATATCCTAATGATTTTTGGCATAAAAGAAAAATCGATAATTTTGACCCATACAATGGATTGTTGGCTATTGCCACAAATATACCCGTGCGACATGTGACTGGTTTTGTGATCCAGGGTCACAGGCAAATGCCTATCTGAATGCTAAAATGAACATGATGGGATGATGGATTTTAGCTGTCAACTAAGTTGACTAATTATTCCAGCTGTGATCACAACATGTAATTATCAGAACAAATGCCGTTACCTTAGTTTCCTGCATTGATCTTTGCATTGATCAGCCACAAGACATTATTTCAATCAAAATCATGAAGGCTATTGCATGTGAGTGTGTGTGTGTGTGTGTGTGTCATCCATTCTGCCATCTTTTATTAAACATGACCTTAGGCGACCCTTACAGAAACATCAGGAATGGAAAGAGAGAGATGACTATAAAAGCAATACGTCTAAGTTTGATAAAACGTAATATTTTACAAATCTAATAAAAACGCAGACAGCTTAAAATTCTTGCCCAGAGTTCATGTCTGCTAATAATTCTTATGATTCTCTATTGATTCAAGTATTTGATTAAGGCCACAAGTAGATTATAGTTAATATTCTTCAGGAAAATTGAAAACGTTTTGAAAGAGATAATAATGAAATCTTGTTCAGTGCAGACAAAATACACTTTCCAACTAGTTAAACATGCAGGAAACAAACTCACAGTTAAGTCAACATTTATTAAAGGAAGATTAAACTTTTAATTTTTCACCCACATGTGGTTCCAAACCTGTATAACGTTCTTTCCTATAGAACACAAATTGAGATATTTAGCTGAGTGTTCCTGCTGCACTTTTTAATACAATCCAAAAAGGATAAAAAGGCACTAAAGAATCATAAATGTAATCCATTAAACTTGTATAGTATAATCTTATATAAGACTGAGATTTTACAATACCAATTTTTTGTTTTAAATAAATGCTGTTCTTTTTTAACTTTCTTTTCATCAAAGAATCCAGAAAAAAGGATAATGGTTTCCACAAAAAAATATTAAGCAGCACAATGGTTTTCAACATTGATATTAGAATGATTTCTGAAGGATCATGTGACACTGAAGACTGGAGTAATGATGCTGAACTTTGGCATCACAGAAAAAAATGACATTTTAAAATATATTAAAATAGAAAATAGTTATTTTAAATTGTAATAATATTTCACAACATTAGTTTTTGCTGTATTTTTGATAAATGCAGCCGTGATGGTCATAAGAGTCATCTTTATGTGGTATTTGATTTTTTACGCCAGGTGTGACATCGTGCTGGCAGCATGGCCATATTAAAGTTGTTGTTTTTTAATGTAAATAATAATAATAAAACATGATAAAAAAAAAACAGTTTTGCCAATTTATTACTGTATAAGCATGATTCAAAATCTCTTTAAGCAACATTGCGACTATATATACAGTATTTAAAGGCACAGTATGTAATTTTCGCAACTAGAAGTTGCATATTCAAAACATTAAAGGTCCCATGACATGAAATTTCCACTTTCTGAGGTTTTTTAACATTAATATGAGTTCCCCTAGCCTGTATATGGTCCCCAAGTTTCTAAAAATTTTAATCGGTGTAAATCGAGCTTTTGCTATTTTTCTCTGCCTTTGAGAAAATGGAGGCTCAACCGGGCTGATCTTGAATCTCCTCCTTATGACGTCATAAGGAGAAATGTTACCTCCCCTTTCTCTGCTTTGCCCGCCCAGAGAATATTTCTCGCCCATGAGAAAATGAGCTAGGAAGTAGAACGCGCGAGCGCGATTTTAGTTTGTCCACGAGAGATATCATGGCTTTTGAGCGAGCAATGTACAAATGAACATCGAATGGTCAATACAGAGCTGGGCTTGCTGAACGTCGGACAAGTAAGTCAACAAATTATATATAAGTGTGTTGCTTTACTGTTTATGGTTACCTAGCTTCTTACAGGTAGAATGTGGCTGTCACATTAGCTATGCAGCTATGCAGTTACTTGCGCTAATGTAAAGGTAGACAGCATCAAGTTACACATACTGTAACGCGAGTGTTGTACATTTCTTTGTTATTTGGATAACCGTTTTCCTGTTGGTTATATGGCGCGCACGATATCCGCATTTCAAGATCGCAGAGCTTGATGTAATTGTAATAAGATAAATTACAGACGTTACAGATCTCTCATGAAAAGGCAACAGTAGGTTCGCGTTAGCTACATGATGATAACTGTAAACCATCCGAATAAAGTACCGTATCCAGACATAATATTTTAAACTAACCATTCGGAAACGTCCTGCTGGAGCCGCTGAGTTGCAACTTCTTCATCCGTTGCTTCTCGATCTAGATCAGATTCTGGGTCAAACTGAAATGCTTGAACGACTGCGTGTCTTCGTGCCATTGCAATATATCCAACATAAACAAACATGCATGGTACCGTTGCGCAAGATGGTCAAGGCCACACCCACCCTCCACCTTGCGCCACCTTTCTCCTCCTCATTAGTATTTAAAGCTACAGACACCGAAACGGCCCGTCTGAAGGAAGCTCATTCTGGGACTTGCTTGTAGTGGCTATAATTCTGCACTGAGGCTGAATTTTTGGAAAGAGATTTCAGATACAGTACTAAGGACCACTAAGGACTATATTAAAGCCTACAAAAAGTAGCATGTCATGGGACCTTTAACAAAAGCGAAGCTTGATGACGCTGTGAAGGAGTGTGGAATGATGGGAGTTGTCGTTTTCACCTCCACTACCAATGGAAATCAATGTTCACAAATCATGTTCATTGGATGAGGTAATGAAAGTTTTACAACCGTGTTTGAGCACATGATTTTATTTTATTCTAATTAATTAGCCACAAGTAACTTAATGTTTAATGCTAAATTAATACTCACACATGTCACTTTATTTGTCTAATTAAATGGTGGGGTAACGCAAGCGCAGTTTTACATGTTCAAAAACATCATTCTAAAAGTTAATTTGAACGTACCCACAACATTTGCAAAAAGGCTAACTAACAATTTTTGTATAACACATACTGTATTTAATTATACTGCCATAGACTTGTTCACCAAACTTGTATTAATCCTCATTTTATTTCTCCTCATGTCCAAAACTCTTTTTTGGCCATTTGATTCACCCACGTGTTTACGTTTCTTAGAGTTATCTTTGGCGACAGAACCTGCTGCAAACAAAAACGAATAATTGAGTTCCACGGCGACTGTGCAAAACAACAACAGAGTGGCGTTCTAGACGCTACAACTACTACTTCTGCATTTTTTCATGAGAATCACTGTGTTGCCATGGTTTCTACGGCAGTAAAAGCAGAAACCGAGGATAACGCGGACATGGCGCCATGCCTTTGTGCTCAAATTTGGTAATTAAAGTAGTTTTCCCTTAATAATATACTGTTTAATCAATATTCCTTGATTAATTTTAGATGTACTGTATGGCATTAAAGGTCTCTTGTGAATGAAATCAGTAAAATTGCATATGCTGGCTTTTTGTTTAATCAGCATAAAGTTGATTCTAGGCAAAACATGTGATATGCATGCACTCATGATATAACAATTCAATTTGGTCCTTGACCTAAAACGAGTTTGAAACCCATTATACACACAAATAAGATGCGGAAACTGAAATGGATGGCAAGGTACACGGATACCAGAGGAAGGCCTCGTTCCTCTTACACCTTTCCCTGCACACAAACAAACACACACACACACACACACACACACATACCCGCCATGTCACTGGCCATCTGTCATGTCGGACGGTCAATCATCAGCGCCATTAATATTTCATGTCTCTTCCAGACGATCCGAATTGCAGTTATAATTCCCCTGCCCTGAGACACCACAGTTACACACTTTGCAAGGCAGCACAACACGCGCCCACACACTCTTCAACGTGCCACACTGCCAAATCGCTCACTCACAAACATACCCGCCATGTTATGTGACACTTTACAAATTCATTCACACATTAACGCTCCATTATCCAAAGACAATATACGTAAACACATGCACTCAATACATTATGGCATGAGAACAGACAACAGTTCTACGCTGCACATTCAATCTGGATGAAAGAAACCTTGTGAATACATCTGACCTACACACAATCTTCTCTTGGCCATATTAACATTGCCATAGTTTATGAAAAGAACATCTTATTAATGCACATCAATATAATGTTCATCCTCAATAATACAACATTTAAGAGCACTTACAGTACACAGCACTTCATCAGCCTTTAAAGGAACAGTTCACACAAAAATTAAACTTCTGTCATAATTTACACATTCACATGACATTTCAAAACCCTTATGACTTATTCTTGGAAAGCAAAAGGAGAAAAACTGAAGACTGTATTAAAAACTCTTTTCCATTACAATGAACGTGACCTGAAGCTTTCAAACTTCAAAAAAGATACAGAAGCAGCATAAAAGTATCATAAAAGTAGTACCGCCATAGTAGGGCTGCACGATATATCTTTTAAAGGACAATTCCGGTATTTAACACTTTGAGTCTATTTTGTAGCTTGTTTTGGATGAACAAGAGTGGTGGACAAAGAAATTTTGACAATGGTTCCTGTCGCGACTTTTTTACTATTTTAGAATTGCCCATGACCGCTTTAGAATGGGAGTCTATGGCCATGCACAAACATGTCCTTAAAACAACCCTTAACGTTCGTTTTCAAAACTGTTCAACTCACCGAGTGGTTAGTGGTGTTCGTTGATGATTAAAAACAAATATATCGGCGCAATGTATGATTTCAATCCGTTTATTTTTCTATAGTGGAACTATTTTTTCAGATACCTCACAACCGCGTATAAACTTCCGCTCTTCGGCAACTCCCGTTGCTCTGCTCACGCTAGCCTTCTGAGAGACAGAGAACCGAGCGAAAAGACCGAAAAGACTACAACCAAATGTAAACAGCCCCCTTTCCTTTTCCGGTAGCGCAGTAATATCAACGAGCAATGAGTCCTCCAACGGAAATCAATGGGATTTTACAAAATGCCAAATAAAACACAACAGAAACTGTATTTCGCTACGCTACTTGCTTTGGAACATCAACGGACACCACTAACCACTCGGTGAGTTGAACAGTTTTGAAAACGAACGTTAAGGGTTGTTTTAAGGGCATGTTTGTGCATGGCCATAGACTCCCATTCTAAAGCGGTCATGGGCAATTCTAAAATAGTCAAAAAGTCGAGACAGGAACCATTGTCAAAATTTCTTTGTCCACCACTCTTGTTCATCCAAAACAAGCTACAAAATAGACTCAAAGTGTTAAATACCGGAATTTTCCTTTAACATGGATATTGCGATGTGTGCATTCGCATTAGTCACATCACAGGATATGTGATGTCTGTAGTTGATTCGTGATCCATACGAATCAGGCAAGGTTTGAAACACGCATGAATCTTTGATTAATTGCAAAGTTTAACCATCTAAACGAATATCATTTGCATGTGTTTTAGGTCCTGTCATTTTAAACATTCAATCAATTGTAAACCATTTGAGCACAAGGTGATGTGAAACTCAATTCGGAACTCATGCACTGTTTTCAGTTCTCTTTGCAAAATTTACTCAAAATGCCCGTCTCTGCAAATATCCTCGTAAACACAGTCACTTATGGCTTACGTGAGCAAAAAAAAAACTGAGCAAGAAAACTGATGTGTATCATTATATTGGATCCGTACATTAGATCTTAAAGTGACAGCAGCCTAATACAGTACACCATAGTACTTTTTGTAAGATAAACAGTACTATGATAATACAATATTTTTTGATCCGGTACACGATTTTTTCTGTTTGTTTGTTTGTTTGTTTGTTTGTTTTTGAAAGAAGTCTCTTATGCTCACCAAGACTGCATTTACATGATTAAAAATATGATGATCACATGATCCTTCAGAAATTCTAATATGCTGGTTTAGTTTCTTTAAAGCTCCAGTCCGTAACTTTTTTGGGTTAAAAGTTTTCCAAAATAAATTTTTGAGCAAGAACATAACCAGCCAGTGTTCAAAACTATCAGCTTGCCTTAGCTCGATTCAAAACGGTAAGCTTGTAATAATGTTTTCAGTTCCAGTGGTACTGGTGGATTTCCGCAGGAAATTCAAGCATGTCTTTGCGTCATTACATCACATCTGTCCACATACAGTGAAGAAGGTGTCTCGGCTAGTTGGCTATATTGTGTGAGGATGTTGGAGGTGGAGATTTATAGCCTTTTCCCACAGCACTTGATATAATTAAACTTATCAATTTGATGGCGGATCCAGAAAGGTTCAAACGACAATCACCAGTGACAACTGGAGATTCACCCATTGTAAAATGCACAAGACTTCGGAGTGGCTACAGAAAAAAAAGACTGCAACCGGCCCATGCGAAAACAAGGATAAATATCTGAAGGGCATTAAAGGACAAGTTCGGTATTTTACACTTAAAGCCCTGTTTACAGATCGTATCTGATGAAATAGAACGGTTAAGATTAAAATTTGGACACATGCTCCTGTCCCGAGAATTTTAGATTTATTTCGCTTTTGTGGACCTATTTTGCCAAACGCGTCACACCCGTGATTCTTCCGTTGAGAGCTTGAATAATAGACACTCCAGCCCAGTTGGTGGCGATAATGCACCTTTGCCAATTGCAAGCAAACCACGGGCATATACACAGAAGAAGCAGAAGATCGCTGTCTTCATTGAAAGCATTAGAAACAGACAGCTAATAATGGGGCGAATTTGTGCAGTTCCGAATTGCGGGAAGATTCGTGGCAAAACAAGTTGTCACAGACTTCCTTTCAACAATCCAGAAAGGCTAAAGTTGTGGCTAGAATTTCTGGGGTTGGATGTGAGCACACCTGTTGAGGTTCTGCAGAAAGCTGATCACCGTGTCTGCGGTCTACATTTTACTAATGAGGACTTCGCTGGAGGTCGAAAGAAATCGACCAAAAAGCTCTTTCGCCTGAATAATACAGCGGTTCCAACATTACGTCCTGGGACGACAGAGTTGGAAGAACTTGGGGTAAGCTTACACTTTCTCCTCCTCTGAATATTCAGGTTCAAACCTGTAACCCTGTCCATCAAAATCGATCTCAAAACCGTCATCCTCCCATAGAAATGTCTCGGAATCCATTTCTAAGTTGACACAGATAGCTTCGATCTTGTAAAAATGTTTAGATAGCTTAGCCTACGATACCGCGTCCGCGACTGCATAAGACTATAAAAAGCATACAAACAACCCCATTTCCGTTTCCCGCGGCGGAGTAATACCGTACCTCACACAGCGAATCCAATACAACTCAATGGAGTTGGACAAAAACTACGATAAAACCTGTTGGAATGCATCTTTTTCAGCGATTTTTGAGTGAACACCCCTGACCACTCGGTGAGTTTCACGTCTTTGTAAGCGAAAGTTTAATGTGTTTTTAGGAAGGAATCTTCCAGTGCACATAGACAACCATTGTGGGGGTGGGGGGGGGGAAGCGAAATAAACCTAAAATTCTCGGGACAGCAGCATGTGTCCAAATTTTAATCTTAACCGTTCTATTTCATCAGATACGATCTGTAAACAGGGCTTTAAGTGTAAAATACCGAACTTGTCCTTTAAATGTAGTCACGCAATGCTGATGTTGTTAACATTAACAGTTTGAGAACAAAGTATCATTTGCACGGTTTGACGTGATATGATAAGCGATCGTTAGATTTAATCAGCGCGATTTACTGCAATGCTTTTTTCCCCTTGTTACTTGTTCAGATGACATTTTGACAAATTCTTATGTTGGTCATACTTCCAAAAAGTAGAATCTGTGATTGCGAATGACAGTCTCCACACCGGCGCGGTGACTGACAGCCTCACATTCTCCTCAAAACATTGAATTTATCCGCGCTGTGCCGTTGATAATTCAAGAGATAATTCAGAGATGGCGGCAAAGACGAAAAACTGAGGACTGCAACTTTAAGAAACATTTCTTATTATCATCAATGGTGCAAAAAATTGTGCTGCTTAATGTTTTTGTGGAAACCATGATACATTTTTTTCAGGATTCTTTGATGAATAAAAGTTCAAAAGAACATAATTTATTTAATTTTTTAATTGAGGCAGTATGAATAATTAGCTTGACAGAGCCAATGAAACGAAATTAGTTGTGCATCAAATATTTTCACTGCATCTGTCTGTCAATCATGTCCAAGAAAATACTTTGGGGAGTAGGCCTACATAAAATAACACATCACTCACCTGATGCAAAACAACCAGTTATGACTCAAATACAGACACTAAAACTGTGAATGGCCAACTAGCTGTGCCCGAAATAATATACTTTAAGAGTTCGGCATTACTTCTCAACCGCTAATACATTTTGGAGCTGTAGTCTCCCCAGGTTAACCCAAAGTATAACCCAAACTCTCTGTAACTCAAAACAAGAAATCTGATTGTTGTTTTTTTACCAAGTGCATATATATATATATATCCTCAAAACATTGGATATATATATTTTTATTTTTATTTTATTTTTTTATTACCTAATCAATGTGCTTTGTGAGAACATAAAGCACTAAGCTCATTAAGCTGCTTTGATACAATCTGTATTGTGAAAAGCGCTATACAAATAAACTTGACTTGACTTGACTTGACTTAAGCTAACTGGTTTCATGCAAATCGTGTTATTCAATCTTACTATATCCACCTGACGTCAATGTCATGTTTATGGATTAGATGACAAAATAGGTCCTTAAATAACAATTGCAGGTCACCACTTTCCAGTTTGTTTTAGTGTGCCACCATGGGCTTTTTACTGTGCCCCTATAGCAAACCCCATTAACAATTTCCTGAAGGCGCCACTGAAACAAAACACCATTGTAATGGTTTTATTCAGCAAAGAAACACACAAATACTTCATGCAGCAGCCTCTTTTATGGATGCAAAGTCAATGTGCTGTTAACCTCCTTCAAGAGTTCTTCATGGAGCCCCCACACATCAGACCCAGACACACTGAATTCCAATCGGGCAAAACCCATAAAGCTGAAGTCTGCCTCTATACTTATTTGTTTCTCTCTCTCTCTGTGTATCTATCTATTGATCTGCCCACTCTTCCACCTTCCTACGCAAAACAAACACACAAATTAGCTGAACACACTGAAATGACCCCAGAGACAAGTTGTTTCATTTGACCTCTGTGTTTCTTCTTAAAAAGTTTTCAGATACCTTTTAGCTTATCCATCAAAACCATTTGTAATGAGTTTCTGTAGCCAGCGCAGTACACGTTAGATTAGCAATTAGAATTACAGCGACATAACAAAATAGGTGTGCCCCAAGAGAAGAGAGAAGCGGCAAGCGAAGAAAAGAAGTCCAAAAAATTCAAGGTCGCTAAAAAAAAAAAAGTGTTCAAATGGATTTTAATAAACTGTACATGACATGCTAACAAATAAAAAATGTTTTTACCTTATTTCGTGCTGTTTGTCTTTGTGTGAAATTGATAGTAACACAACGATAAAATGTATCAATCACTTAACATCATAAAAGTCATCTATAGTGCAAGGGGTTGTGCGTTTTATATCCGCAATATTTGCATGGACAGACACTGTTCATAATTCCAAAAATTCATGCCAAAAATTCCTAAACGACATGTTGTTTTTAATAAATTATGATTTCAGCAGCACTAATCCTGATAGTGCATATTATACAGATGATGTGTCAACATTTAGCTAAATTCACTGTTATTTTCACATAGGTTCATATTTTTAAAACTTCTGCAGTAGCTGATCTTTTCACACAAAAAGAAAATGTCATAAGCTGCATTCAAAATTGCATACTATATAGTAGCCTAGGTACTACATTTGTTTTGAAACCTACTTTGCAAGTGTTATGAATGTATGAATGTGTGTATTACGAATGAAATTTAAACGTACTACATCAACCATTTTGTCATTATCATGTGACCTACGCCACTTCACTGCCATTCACAAATCCTCTCCCATGGCCTCATGGGATGGCAAAGTGTCATTTGGATGCACACTTCAGAATCTTGCTGGAAGTAGTAAGTCATCCAGGTACTTTTACTGTTTTATGAATACTATGAATTCGGACATACTGCTCGGCTCCAATTTTTCGCATGGGAAGTAGAAATATTCGGAAGTATGCAGGGATAAACTCCATATTCTCTGTAGCGCAAGGGATTTGGGGTAATATTACTGCAATATTAGCATGCATGAATACATAATTTCAAAAATGCATAAAAAAATAATATGCCAAAGATGCCCGAATGATAAGCTATTTTGAATCCATTTTGATTTTTGATGCACACTACTCCAAATCTTGCACATTACATGGTATGCATAGTATAGCATCAGCATGGAAACTGTATCCACGAGAAGTTACAAAATGATGCTAATGGTAAAGAGATGTGCCCTGAGCTAATGCATCCAAAAATGCAGATTTGCAGAGTGTAAGCATTTAGCTAAATTACCATTTAAAGTGTGTAAGTTCTGCATGTACAACACAGAGTAGAAACTGCAATATTTTTGGTTCCGCTAGTAGTGTAGAAATTACAGACAAAAACTTTGGGTACTATTACTACAATATTAGCATGAATGGATCAACAATATCAAAAATTCATCAGAAATAGGATATCATTTGAGCACCTTTGATATTCTAGTTTAACATAGTATGATTTTGGATGTTCTTATCCTATTCTTGCATACTACACAGTACGAATAGTACGCAAATTGTGATGCAGCCCATGTCCACAGGAAGTCTCCGTTCAATGATGGACAGATGGTAAAGGTTCGAGTCTGAGTCTGATCAGGTCCCCCACTATGAGGTCATCACACCTGCCACTGCGATAATGTCATCAGCAGGGGACAAACCCCACCGGAGCCATTATACCAACCTCTCTCCATCTGCTTTGTTAGAATGAGCTGCCTGTGACACACAAACCACACACACAAAGACAAAGAAATATCACAAAGCCACATCGAACAACATGCTCCCACTTGTTTTTCTTCCGTGAGATGCGACATGATTCCCTCTTGGGATGCAAGCTGTCGACTTTGTTAGTTTAGATGGTGTTTTACGACGTTTGGGTACGAAGATACACTCTCTCTCACACACACACACACACACACACACACCTGTGGAGCTTGTGATTGTGCTGTCATTCCCTGTATGCATTCAAAGGTTAGCAACTGCTGTGTAAATATAAACCGTCATGAAATTTGCTTATATGACAGAGCAATATGATATGAATTATAGTCGAAACAGAACTTCTAAACTCAAGTCTCTAACAGTAATATTCAACAATTAGCATATTGCCAATATATAAAGACACAAATGTGTACAATACTGTCAAAAATGACAATTCTGCCATCATTAACTCACCCTCATGTCATTCCAAACTTAAAATGAGAACGCTTGCAGGATTTTCATGCAGTTCCTTTCCATTCCACAATAGCGTTATGCTTATCTGTTATGCTCCCCAAAAATTACAAAAAACACAAAGTAGTAGTCCTTAGATGCTCTATTCTCTTCCAATGACCCGTTCACAAGACGTGAGATAAACACACGTACGATTGTAAGACACAATTTCTGTCAACACCATGGTCGATTGAGAAAAGAGTCAGATTCAAGCGTTTAAATGCTTTTCCGTTGATCGGATTATTTCAGGTCTTCTACACCCCTTTCAATCTGATCGAAATTTTATTCAAATCGAGCTCAATCGGCCTGACTGAGCTGTTTACGTGAAGGCTTTTCAGTCCGATTGAGCCATCAATCCGGTCATTAACAGATAATTTGTGTGCAAGTAAGCCTAGCTATTGTGCCTTTCCAGGAAATCTCTCTTGACACATAATCAAGAAACATGAAGCCAAATTTCTAAGTATAAATAAATACACCTACATGTGTTTTTCATCAACACTGTAAATTTACCCTGGATAACGTAGAAGTTAACAGTGGTTCACAGACTTTGCAACAGAAATGAGTAGCATATGGTGCGACAGTACATATACACTAGGTTTTTAACAGACAATTTGGTGGTGAAATGGCCCATGCTCAACCAGATTTCTGACGGACACAAAAGACCAGGACGTGTTGCGCTCTTACCTTTTTTTAGAAAATTGCAGTTTTTCAGAGCTCCAGTTTGATAGTTAAAAAAAAGTTTCAATTGTATTCATTTGAAAAATACTTTTTTGTCACTTTTTGTACTTTTAAAACCTATAGCACACAATTTTCTGCGTTCAAGTGAAGACTTTGTAAATGACTGTTTGTTTTCTGTTGCCTTGCTGACTCTATGGTGCACACTTCACATTTAAACTATCACTTGGTGTTTCAATGAAACATAATTGCTAAAAGGTTGCTACAGTTCTTATAAAATTTTAGGTCAGTCTGTTGCCTGATTAAAATGTGCATTCAATCAGGCAACAGACTGACCTCAAATTAAAACATATTTTTAGACAGGAATTTTAAAAGGGACAGACAATTGAACAACAATATTCTGTTTCCTCGTTTGAAATAAAAGAGTTCAAAGCACTATGTAGACATACTATCAGAAGGTTAGACGAGTAGAAAAACAGTTCAGAAAGTGGAAAATGTCACAACTAATGATCACAAAACTAAATTACGATGACTAATTGTGGTGAAATCTTGGCTAACATTATAAGTGGACTTTATATTGTCAGCTTAAATTGTCAACAAAAATCTATCGTATGATTTCAGAAGACTTTGAAATATAGCCCCCAAGTGATATGGACCACATTCATAATTTCCTGGTGCCTTAGTGTCCTTTTTGAAACTTAAAAGTTCCCACAACAAAAATAAAGCCAAATGGGTTTGGACTGACATGAGGGTGAGTAAATGACCGTTTTTATTTTAGGGTGAACTACTACCCCTTTAAGGAGTTAGTTGCAGCACATGGAATGAGTTGTTGAATGGTAAGCTGAGAAGAGGATCTAATCCAGGATTTGTCTTTCCCCACACTCCTCTTTTGCCATATTTTTCCTTTCCTTTAGCTTTTCCCTCACTCCCTTTTTAAGATAAATCAATCATATGAATGATTAACACACACACACACACACACACACACACACACACACACACACACACACACACACACACACACACACACACACCACATGAATGAATCCACTGATTGTGGTAAATCATGCTACAGTGAGAGGCAATTTCCACGATTCTGGCAAGCACTTCTAATGTGAAAAAAAAAAAAAAACACGTGACAGAGGGGAGGGAGAGCGAGACCGAGAGAGACATAAACACAGTGAATACAGGTATAGGACCTGACAGGCTTACACCTCGCACCAATTATCCGTTTCTCCCAGTATCTTTAACAGCAGTCACACTGTGCTGCCCTTTCTCCTTTCCAAGTAGCTGTGTCTTTCCCTCCGTCTTTTACATTCCGCTTCAGCTTGCAGGAAAATAAAACTGCTAATCCGGCTGACGTTAAACTACTGACATAACACAGCTGGTCTTTCTGCTATATATTTACCCTTAACTTTTCCTTAAGATCTATTTCCACCCCTTCTATCCTCCTTTCTTTTTCTAGAGGGAAAATCTACACCGAGCACGTGGCACATATCCAGTTCCATAACCTCATTTTCCTGGATTTCTGGATTGTGAACCATGAATAGAGAAATGTTCTTTTTTTTTCTTCCCAATTTTGGAAAAGGGAGGGTTTGAGTCCGCTAAAGACAAGCAAGTCAGCGTCTGAGTGCAGTAATAGTTTCATTAAATGTGGAAAGTGGAGGCAGGGTCAGACAGTGGTATTACGTACAGTGTATCTGTGTGGGACTCATTCTTTTACTCTTCTACAGCCACAGCATCCACTAAAATTTACCCCATTCCAAGATGAGGATGTCAAAAAACAGATGGCATATAATTCCTTCTTATGTGAGTCAGTAATGAATAGTTGATGGCATTTAATGTGTGTTTATACAGATATTTTTTCTTAAATGAGCTATATGTGAGAATTTTCATGTATTAATTGCTTTTTTATTGGCAAATGTGTGAACAGCTTGTAACGACACTTAAAAAACAAGACCTTCCCTGACTTCCTAGATTGTCTATGAAAGCCTATCGACTGAATTTTATGTGAAGGACTCTGCATGTATTTGGAGGGGAAATCAAAAGGATGTGACGTTTACGCTCGCTCCCAAGAGCCTCTCTTCCATTATAAGACACATGAAATGAATGCTTATACAATGTTAAGGATAATGCCGAAAGAGCTATTCTGTGCTGTAGTGTCATGTAAAGTAAAGGGATTCATTCAAACTATAGTCTCACATATCCAGATCTATTGTTGATAGTCTACAGATAGTCGCTACAAAGGTATTTCCAAATTCTTTTAACTTCTCAGTAAAGAACAAAAAACAAGAACTTTGCCGTGAGTAGATTGGGTTCGAGCCACCGGTGTCACTAATAAAAAGGTTTCTGAATGAATATAATTTTTTTCCCCTTGTCCCCATCCAACTTTTCCTTTCCTTACTGTCAATAATGGGATCATCATCATTAATGTCCCTTCTTATTGCATGAATGAATAAATGAATAAACAAACAAACAAATATCAGTAATACTGAGTACCAAATCAATTCATTACCTGCTGCTGTCTGAATGGCAGGCTGTTACTGTTAAAAGTCACCATGGATTCAAATGGCGTGTGAATGCAGCCTAATAGACCTGTCACTGTCAATCATGTTGTTAATATTATTAATCTGACAACAATATTTACAAGAAAAGCAGAAAACTGCATTCTTGACTGCTTTAATATCGTACAGCTCTCCACAAATAGAATGACTCTTAAATGCATGACTTAGACATCTCATCAACACATCAGTGTGAACTTGCTATTGTGAAGGTCAAAGAGCTGCATTAACAGCAAAAAGCAACTAAAGAAAAATCCTGTGTGTGACCATCTACAGAGATCCTAGCTTCCTATTTCTCTCATAATCACATGAGATCTGTTGTTTTCACACTAAAGGGTTAGATGCGGACATGTTTGATTGACCATTAAGTTTTATCATTAAAGATTCCCAAGACATTTTGGAAAACCAATCCAAATTCAAGTTTGTATCCAAGTGAACATATCAAATCTATTTGGAAGAATGAAACTCTAGCCTTTAGAGAACATGTTTCTGTTTAAATATTCAAATTAAGTTTTCAAAATGGACACTAGGTGCAGTCCAAGTGTTTCAGAGGGCTGAGGATTTGAAATGTTGATATTTGACCACTTTCAACTCAACATCACTTAGTTTCAGACAGCAATGACATATAATTTAGTATAAGATCCAAGTTCAGTTCAATAAATTAAACCGCACATTGAAATTCCAGAAAGTCAAATGCTCAAATATTGTTGATTAATTCAAAAGCCTCTGAAAGCTCTGAATACTTGCTGAGGTCCTTGTGTGCAAAACCATTTCAGTAACGTTTCCTGTGTAAACTGTTTTTTTTCCCCAGCTCTAATGGAAAAGTCAGCGAAAATGGGCAGCGTTCTAAATCTAGAGCCACTGCCAATGTATTATCCCTTTCAACAAATGAATAAAGGATTATGGATTTGACATAAAGTATAAGAATATAAAAATCAAGGCTCATATTGACAATGATCTAAGTACAAAACCAACAGTGCAAAGAGCCTTCCAAAGATAACTGGCTCTTTGTGGTCATTTATGCATATAGCTAGACATCCTGACCTGTAAGTGTGTATCTTGAGTGCTGCATGCGTGGGAGGGAAAGTGTGAAAAGTCTAGGCAGACATGTTCCACAAAGAAATCATATTTTTTAGCAACTATACCACAAAAAAAGTACCCATCACTAGGAGTGCAGACTGGACAGAACTTTAGAATTTTTTTTTTATGATGTAATGAATCATGATTCCTGATGTAAAAAGTCTAAATGAAGCATATAAAGAGATAATCTACACAGAAATTTTGATGTAGTAACAAACAATTAAAAGGGAACAAGTAACACATTGAATTAGACGTGAAAATTTGAAGTAGAAAAACTGAAAAAATATTTTCGCTAACACTTTAGGGTCCAATTCTCACTATTAACTAGTTGCTTATTATTAGCATAGGATATTGGCTGTTTATTAGTACGTATAAAGCACATATTAATGCATTATTCTGCATTAACATATTCTACATCCCTTAATCCACCCAATACCTAAATTTAACAACTACCTTACTAACTATTAAGGCAAAAGTCATAGTTCATAGTTAGTTAATAGTGAGAATTGACACTAAACTAAAGTGTGACCATATTTTCTTGTAAAATGTACTATTGTTTTCTTGTAAAACTCCAAAATAATTTTCTTATTTACAACTTCACATTTATTTACAACAGTCAGTCCAATTTCATAAAATAAACCCTGACAGGGTGATCAGGATCCTTTTAATAAATTGATATTTAGATGCATATCTTCCATATTATTATCTTTAGAACTACATAAAAAATAAAGATGACAATTATTTATCTGATAATTATTCAACATCTGTTTTAACACTTTAAATGTGTAATTCAATTATTGCGACATCACACTTCATGTAAAACAAGGAACAGTACATGTGTTAAATGCATCTCTTTTTCAACTGCACAATAAATCTTAACGAATTTGTGAGATTTCACATCTAAAATAGCTCAAACAATGATAACCGAGAAGTTTTTCAAAGAACTTAAGTTCCTTAAGATTGAAGACATTTTACATACACCAAATAAAAGCAAGCATCAAGGTCACACCACCTTCTTTACAGCAGACCTTTAAAGAAAACCTCTTGCTATCAAAGGCAATAAAAATCTCTTGCTATCAAAGTCAATATGGATGTTTAGTTCAGGGAAGGTTAGTATCAGAATAACTCAAACAAACCCCATACTTCATGCCTAACTGACCAATCTAATTTGGCAAAAAGGAGAAAGTTTAAATAAATAAAAAATATATATATATATTTTTTTTATGTGCAAAGCTAGACATACTAGCTTTTAGACATACTATATTATCTTGTAAATAAAAAGTACAAGTTATTCTAGATAAATAATTGGATATAAACAATGTGTTATTGATTCTGGAATAGAATAAACAGGCATGTGATCAGCTAAAGACAAAAAAGAAGGAAAACCTGACCACGCCCCAACAGCCAACTGGCGAGTAACACCATTTCAACAGATTTTTACTTGCATTTGGCGCTTTGAACCCTGGCTAACATGCTAATAGTGTCCCGCAGATGCCGCCGCGAGCTCGTGCATCAAAAAATGGCTGTTGTTGATCCAAAGAGGCTGTTGTTGATCCAAAGAATGTAACTATGTTCAAATTAAATAATGCTTTTATGTTTGTGCATTAAAACTAAAACAGTTGTGTTGACAGAATTAGAAAAAGTAATTTCTCAAATTTACACAACTCACTTAAGTTAAATGAACGAAATGCAGTTGTGTTACCTCTGCAGTACCGCACTTTGGTCAACAGGTGATATTTGTGCATGCATTTTGTTGGTATTTTATTGAAGTTTCAGTATTCCTCAAGTGGTTCTGACCTTGTTGTTAGTGTTATTTAGCTCTTATGCGATCTTTTAAACTCGCTTAACTTTGATAATATTTAAATTCACCCATACAAAAAAATGGCAAATTACCTTATTTTTTATTAAATTGTTAGTTATTTGATGCTTTCTCCCTGTCAGTGTAGTCCATTCTGAACGTTTGCCACTGATTTGAATAAGATGTAGCATCTAGCATCAAGCTTGTTAGGTTATCCAAAATAATTTTACTAGACTTTAGTTGTTGGCAACCTAGAATTGTTTTGTATTATTATTATTCTTTGATGACTCACATCTTCATTTTTTGTTTCCTCAGAATTTTGGAGTCCTACATGAGACATGCAGAGATTGTGGCTCTTCTCACACTATCAGTTATGGATCTGGTATGTTCTGCTAAATTCATCATCATTTTAAATCTGACAATAATTCACTATCAATTCCAATAGTATTCCCAAAGATGAAAATTCAGTCATTATTTACTCAGCTTCATGTCACCAAATCCCTTTTGTTTTTCGTTTTTTTTAACTAAAAAGGTGAATTATGTCCAGTTTGTCCTGCTCATTTCTGTCCATTCAATAAAAGTCAATGGTGAGTTCCTGTTCTGAAGCTTAAAAAGTCACATGGAATTGATTGATGCTACTGAACCTTCAGGGGAAGAACTCACCATTGACTGTCATTGTAATCACAGAAATTAGCAGGAAAAACAGGTCAAAATTCAATTTCCTAGGAAGAAAAAAAGACTTTGGGAGTTTGAATGACATAAATGTCAGTAAAAAAAAATACAGAATTTTTAGGTGAAGTATCCCTTGAAGCTTGGTATATAAGCTCTGGAATGTTAATATATACATGATTAATTCTGTTTTAATTTCAGAGCTTGTTCGTCGCTTTACCCTATTTCTCAGCAGAATCAGATTTGTGATTTATGCACCTACAATTGGAACAGCTCTGACATCCAAGATTATTTAAAAGCTTTTCAGTGGCAAAGCTTTTGGTTTAGAACCACTTATTAGTTTTCTTGTACTGGTTCTCTGAATTATGAGGCCCTCACAGATGCAGTTGCAGATAACATTTTTTTTGGCTCTTGTAGAAATCACTTTGGGATCATTTGTGTTAATTCTTCTGAACACTGCTTATTTGTCTCATTGTTCAGAATGACACCACTGGGAAAAGGTGAATGCATCCTGAAAGCATTTGCCGTTCACCTGGACGAGGGCCCCTCAAACCTTGTGAAAGAGTGCATGGTAAATGATTTACATTTTTAAAAATTATTGTATGTTTCTCTAAAACCAACTCCCCCTTTCACCTCTGATCTGTTGTTATTTTTTTGTATTTGACTTTTTTTAGGATGTTGAACATGATGAAGCCCTAACCTCGATACGCAAGACCACCTTAGGAATCTATGTGGTCAGACATGAAGGAGCAGAGGATACAGATCCTTACAAAGATGTTGGCATCATGATTTAAGGCATCTAAATACATGACAACCTGAACAATGTGCAGATGTGTGTTCTTTGATGCTTAATCTCATTTACTAGCCTGACGTCGTCATACTCAGATTCTAGTCAGAATGTGAGTCTGATACTGCTCCATTGGGCTGTGATTATGGGACGTGTTTCAACCGAACTAGGAAAGAAAATGCCTCTGCACTCAATTGGATAGACCTATAACCAATCAGAGCAACGGAGTAAGTGACGTATGTTGTTCATTCATCTTTCCAATCGACAAATGCCTTGATTGCGGTTCTCTGTTCCTCTTTTAAAATGAATGCGCTGTCAAAATCTTCTATAACAGACGCAATGGCAGAATCTACACGTGATGTCTCATAAACAAAGTTCGGGAGGAGCACGTTCAAATAATCAATCCAATCAACTTGTCATCAAACAATTACCATGTCTACCCTATCAGCATGAGAGGAAGCATATATTTATTCACTCTGTCAACTCACCTAACATTCCTTGACAGTTTTCAGCATCCCTCCACTCACTCTCGGCTTGTCCTTCCACAGCCAGGAATACGGGGGGAGTACTTTGGGTTCTGGCCGAATACCGGGCCCAGAGCCTCTCCTCGGAGAGTACGCCAAATATGCATTTATTATATCTAAGTGTGAACTCGTGAAATCTCAATTCTCCAGTGGCAGTCATCTTTGTTGTAAACGAATTCAACCCTAGCGCTCTTTGGTGACGTGGATGATTGCGTTACTGTTGATCATCTGTCCATCATTGTATAAAGCCCACCCTGACAATTTGATTGGTCCGAACAGCTCTGGTTCGAGCATAATTACTCTACAACGGATCAAGTCCAGAGCGAACTTCCCGACCTAAAAAAATTTGTGGGTGGGGTTAAGTTCGGCTGGAATCCAGGCTACTCATTTACGCCTGAAAAATAAACTTCTGTAATCTGAGGTAAGGACCATTTCTGCTCTTTTATAATGTTGCACTGTTGACTGTTACAGTACTTTTGTTTCAATATCAACCATGTTACATTCCTTTGAATAATAGTCTTCTTTTTAACAACTGATAAACTGTTTGCTTGCTTTTTTTGCAGAACACATTTATAAGTATCTGATAAATCCTTTCACTTGAAGGCAACATGCTTTTATTTTTAATTATTTATTATTTAATTTACAATTATTTTTCTTGAAAAGTGAAGGCAACAAAATTGTAAAAAAGAAAAAGTGAATGTATTCATTGAATAAACTCACAATGTAACTGGATTATTTGTTTTGGTTGAATGTAAAAATATGAATTTTAAGATAATTTAACTGAATTGTTTTGGACAAAATTAAGACTGTTAACCTTATTCAACTAAACGGTATTGGATTAACCTTATGTAATTAACTTAAGTTTATTGAAATAAATAATGTTACATAAATCCAACGTAACCCAGTTACGTGGAACCTGTTGACATAAAAAAGTTACTAAAAGCCAACATATCATATTTTTGAGTGTGTGCATGAAATAAAAGTATTAGAAAACAACATTTTGCACTTTATTTAATAATTGTTTAAGGCTATTTCACGATTTCAATCATCATGCAGTAACCAGCACCAACCCAAAACCTTTTTTTTTCCTCAGATTTACGCAATTCACATGGGTTATACTTTTCAGGCCGGAAAATTCGGAAATCCATATAAATACGGACAGATCACATCCCTGAATAAAGGATGAATGCTGTTCTTGAAAGCACCACATATTTTTTATGTGTTTGAATGGTTACTCCTTTCATGCAGTTGGTTGTTTCACAAGCTCACCAGTCATTTACTGTACTTGGAGATCAGCTTTTCTGGTTTTTAATTACCTTGTTGGCCAATCTTGATATTGAGGGTCGGCTTTTGAAAATTAATCTTTGAATTGAAGATTTTTCAATGAACAGCTCTAATAAGACGGATTAGAATACATCAGTGGATAAGATCATTTAAATAACACTGAACAAGCCACTTTCATAAAAATGTTTGAGTAAAAAGACTAGAAAGAGAAAGACTACATTATTAAACTGATTTAATTTTTCTTCAACTAACTGAAGTCCTTCATTTTCTATATTGACATGAATACATCATTGGATAGTGACAAATGTCTTTTATAACTTTAAATAGCTAGTAAAATAAAAAAGATTGCAGATTAGATGCATATTTAAGATAGTCACAGAAGATCCAAACACATCAAATGCATAAAGTATAAATATTCACGGAAGAAGCCACAAATATCTCCATTGCACTCAAGAAAATTAAAAATATGCAGAAATGATGCATAAAACCTGGTACTGTATAATTCATGCAAAATCTGGTGCTATTCAGTAACATAATCCTTTAATTGCTTTGATTTATGTGAAAGCTCCTTTTTGGAGTAACAACAAAAAGGTTCTTTGCTAATCTACCATTTAACACACACACGCGCACACACACGCACGCGCACACGCACACACACACACACACACACACACACACACACACACACACACACACACACACACACACACACACACACACACACACACACACACACAAACACACACACGAGATAGAGATACAATATAGCCACCATGAAGAGAGTTTTGATATCAGCATGATATGCAGTGTAAAAAAAAAACTTTTACACAGGCCAAATCCACAGGAAAGCATCTTTGAGAAAAAGAGTTTCTGATACATTTGGCCTAATGGGTAAATTACGCTACACTAATTTCAAGCCTGAAACTCGATTAATAAAAACTGGATGCCGACCAAAGTGATATTTTAACTGTGCTGTATAACTCTGGAAAAATATCTATACATAGTACAACAGATCAGCCAAATTGATTTTAAAAAGCGGAACTCATTAGCATACATTTTCATTAGCATTCGTAAGTGTGGAAATGGAGACGGTGGGCAGTGGATAAAGCAGGCCGCTGGTAGAGCTTAACTTCAGTCTAAGGAATTCTGAATGTGTGTGTGTGTGTGTGTGTGTGTGTGTGTGTGTGTGTGTGTGTGTGTGTGTGTGTGTGTGTGTGTGTGTGTGTGTGTGTGTGTGTGTGTGTGTGTGTGTGTGTGTGAGTGAGAGAGAGAAAGAGAGAGAGAGAGAAATCAGTAATCAGCCCATGAGAAGTTTAGAAGTAAAGAGGATTAGTTCCGAGTTGGAATTTCAGAGGACAAATTGGGAATTTGGTGTGAGAGGAACTGGGAATTTAATAAAGAAAGGAATCTAAGAAGTGCTGCTTCATGACAATAGAGATTACACATGCAGTTGCTGGCGTACACATTCAGTGGTGGTGTGTGTTGGAAAAGTCTCACTGGCTGTTTTTAGTTCAATGCAAACTCATGTCCCAGTTTCATTTGATGTTTTCATGATTTAAGGTTACAGTCATATGTGACACCATTTAAAAATAAATAAATAAAAATACTATAATGTTTTTGTATGGTGTGACTAAAAGTGGTCATTTGTATAACAGTTGTATTCATTTGACCCATTCACATACATTTGCAGACTGGCTGTGAACATGATAGGCGGGCATTATCCCATTGGCAGGGTTATGAACTAATCAAAGCACAATGGAGGCATTTCCTCCATTTCACGTAAGGGAAAAACGCAGGCAAAAAGTCACATGAAAGTCGGAAGAACTGCGCTTTGATTGGCTCATTACCCTGTGAATGTGACCATGTTTGCAACTGGTCCTCAAATTTGCCACATATTTCATATATACAGTGAAGTAGCTCACCAAAACCAGCAGCTGAAAAGGCTCCCCACACAATAACACCTCTTCCTCCGTATCTCAGATATCTCAGATACATTTATTATTATATTGCTAAGCAGATTTTCAAAGGCAGCACTCTGGAGCATCACAATGCAACTCGTCTTTTATTGTGATTCACCGCTCTACACAACTTCCCATTTTCTGCCAAAAACGTACTTCTTTCTTTTATGCTTTTCTGAGACAACAATGGCTAGTAATGCATTTGCTTAAATTTAGCTAATTTCCAGATCAATAATTTGTGATTAAGACCAGGGCCATACAGTGTGACATATATTGCATGTGCTATGAGCGATGAATACATTTACCACAGTAGAACGTGTATGATACAGCTTTCCATGTGTGATTTGCAAGGGAGTCGCTTGTTTGTGTGAAGTGAGCATTTGTTGTGTGCTTGCTTGTTTGTGAGGTTATTCTAGGGCTGCACGATTAAGTTGAAATCAAACATATATGTGCAGCGTGTTTCATGGTGGAGCGCAGAACCATGATCAGAGCGGATTGATCGGTTCACAGTAAATGCTGCTCCGTCTCTACTGTGCGCTTTGAGTTTGAGTCAAAAGCAACAAGCGCCAAACATCTTTCCAAACTTGTAATGAGAAGCCTTTACAGACCTATTGTCCAACAAAAAAGAACATTTAATGACGTTTTACTCCAAACTCACTTCATAACATCAGTTGAGTGTTCGAAATAACTTGCTTTTGTGATCTGATGTGGCTTATCATAGCATGATGCATAAATTATATTTATAGTATTTTATACAGTGATAAAGGCTACTGTATGTCGATTAGCACTGCATTTTATAAATACTTTATGCTTATGAAAATACCCGAGATGTCTAGAAGAACATATTGTCGCAACCATATGTTTCATGTTTCATCAGTCAAAACATCTTTATCTGGGTTTTCTGCTGCAGCAAAACCTGGATGCCTTTGTCCATATAAGGTATTTCCTGGAACGTGATCGGTTTTATAATTTCTATGAGTCTCACTGGTGGACGTCACAGATTTTTATCCTAATAATTTAATATTTTATAATAAATGTTAGACCTTTCTAATGATTTATAGGAAAATTAAGCTTTATTTTCAATTGCTCAATCAAAACAGACAGATTTTTTTTGGATTGTGATTAGTGATATTAGGCCATATAAACAAAATTGACTTAATGTTAAAGGGATACTTCACCTCTGGAAAGATGAATGTGTATTTAAAATAGGTCATTTATGTAGAAGAAATGTGAAATTATTTTTGAATTTGGAGCTTTCTAGACTGAGAAAAGCCAGAAAATGTATTTTTGGCTTATGTGGATGAAAGACAACAACTCCCAGAATGCACTTGCTTCGCTGCTCTAGGAGGCCACGCCTACCGGTTAGAGAGCGCAGTTGAAAACAAGGCGGCTAGGCTACTAGTGAGACTCCGTGACGAGTTTGCCCGGTATTTTGAGATCGCCCAAAATGTCTGGGATTCGGCTTTTGCGTTCTACAGTCGCCATTCATTATGTTTACTGTGGCGAGCAGGACGAGGCTGACGGCCGCGGGAGAACGGCGCGAGGCCGGTGGCGTGATTACTGAGACGCGCCGATCTCGTATCTCTCACGGAGGAGCGGGAATTTTCTTAGCAATGTTAAAACGCACATCGACCGATCACTTGTTTAGCGTTCATGTAAACACTACATTCAGATTCACCAATCGGAATGAATTCAGTTCGATTGAAACAAAAGGTGTGCATGTAAACAATGAATGGCGACTGCAGAAACCAAAAGCCGAATCCCGGACATTTTGGACGATCTCGACGGCCGGACATGACCGGGAAAAAGAGGATGGTAACCCCTACTACTCAGCTTTCTCCTACTACTCCGTTTTCTCCACAGAACAAGAGCCTGCTAGCTTAGCTTCCAAAGAAAGACGGCTGACACTATGTGTACATTCTGTGAGTGAGATCCCACCCTCTACGGGCGGGTTGAAAACATGCGGGACAGCCCCTACTACTCGCTGTAGTCTTTAGCCTCTGGCCAAAAAATCCTCCGATGACGCAAAATGACGATTTTTGCGTCATCGGAGGATTTTTTCCAGACAAAAAATATATAAATCTCTCATCTCAGGATATGAGTGTAGAAAGCACAGTAATTCGAAAATACTACAGGTTTTCTACTAATACAAAGCTTAATGCTAAATCCTCAAGTATCCCTTTAAGCAAGAGGTGTTATGTTCCTGCAATCTGCCATTTTTGGCAAATTAAGAAAATGTTTGTCTGAAAACATGTTTTGCTAAGGCTTGTATTTTGTGTGCCCTGTTTTGAATATTAATGTGCTTTGTCAGTCACATGCCTGTTTAAGTGAACTGCACTTAAGTTGTGGTTTTCTCAGAGATGGTAAAAAACGTTTTATTCTTGTGCGACAATAGTGTGGCATGTGCTTCAAAACTTTCAGCCCTGGTTAAGACAATAAAAAGCTTAGTGTTTAGCCTATTTTTTGCCTAGAAGTGTGTGTGTGTGTGTGTGTGTGCTATGGATGTAAAGATACACCTTTATATCAAGATATTGCGATATAAAAATTTGATTATGTAGGCCTATCGTTGATGTAAACAATGATTCGCAATATAGAGTTAGTTTTATCCAGGACTCAGCTTACTGTATTTATAAGGTATATTGTAAATTCTGTCATCATGTACTCACCCTCATGCCGTTTCAAACCTTTACGATTTTTGTTCAACTTCCAAACACAAATTAAGATATTTTTATGAAACCTGAGAGATTTCTGTCCCTCCATTTAAAGTCCACTCCTCTAAAACTTAAAAGATCCAAAAAATGTAATAAAGGCATAGTAAAAATTATCAATCGAGTGGTCTAATCCAAATCCAAGTCTCCTGAAGAGATGACAATGACATATGATGAACAGATTTTATTTACAACAATGCGCATATAAGTTTCAGTGACATTACTACATATAATGTTGAATATAATGTATAATAATGCAATGGGGGAATGTGGGTCCTGATAATAAAATAATAATAATATTATTTTAAAAAATAATAAAGTAATATAGTAGCCTAATAATAATAATAATAAAAACTCTTCTTTATTTTGGCATAAAATGTCGCGATAGTATCTTATTGTGAGTTCAGTATCGTGGTTTGTATCGGACAGTGATATGAGTGTATCGTTACACCCCTACTTTGTATGTATAAATTAAAACACTGAGCATTATAGCATTTTATATAGCCTATATTAAATATACACAGCATAATTGCAAAGATTTCCTGCTGACATTAAATTCATTAAAAAGTAAAAATCTATCTACATACAAATTGCTGTTTAGTAGGCTATTATGTATTGTTATATTGGTGATTATAAAGATTAAATAATCTGCTTTATGTTAATTTGGTGAAAAATATTATAGAAAACATGCCTTGATTTTATTTATTTTTACTAGATTTGTTTTAGATTTAGAATCTAATTGGCTTCAATGGCTGTATGATCAAAATAATGGATCCCTCAATAAAAAACAATAAAAAAAAAAAAATTACTATTGTTTTTGGGATATTGGCCAGGCCTACTTTTTACTGATGAATTTATCGTCTTCTTTAATTCTTCAAGCAGGCACTGCCTTCACTTGCCTCCTCTGGGAAAACACCCCAGACACATATAAACACATAAAGAGCTGCCACCTGCTCCAGTTGTTACCACTTATGTTAAAATCAAGTTATAGAAAGTATCCTGTTTCTCCCTGGGTAAAACGCTGAGTTATCTAAAGGGTGTGTGTGAGCGCATTCACTCTGCGTGTCAATCTGTGAGAGTGTTTGTGTGGCTCGCTAACCACAGACAGATATATGATACCCATCCAGACGCTTCCAGTGAGAACTCAAGCAGACAACTGCTGACACTTGACACGTCCACATCCACGCCCACATACATTAGAGGCATATGATACCGCAGGACTCATGCCAACCTGATTAACAGCGATCCATTTCCCCCACAGCTGTGGCCACCTGTAAACCAGCAACTGTCCACACTATCACTGAATAAACTGATGAGTTTATATGTGAGCGAGAGGGGGAGAAGAGAGAGAGAGAGAGAGAGAGAGAGAGAGAGAGAGAGAGAGAGAGAGAGAGAGAGAGAGAGAGAGAGAGAGAGAGAGAGAGAGAGAGAGAGTTGTTATGCAACAGTTTTCCATTTTCACTTTTCTTGGCAAGTCACCACAGCTTCTTTTAAACATTAGCAGAAGCCTATTATTAAATTCCCATTTTCACATAATATCAACAGAGATACTAAATTTAAGCTTTATGTAATACAATTTAGTAGCAGTGTGAAAGTTCTCTCTTCTTAAAAGGAAGACAAACAGGCAGAATCTCACAAAATCCTCCAGGTCATATTAAACCACAAGAGCAAAACTTTCTTTCACATTTCAAAAGATATTTTTTTATAAAGGCAATAAAGCCAACCTTTTGTACAATTAATTTTTTTTAAATTATGCCATTACTGTCAAGACAATTCAGCATATTTTCCCCTTAAAAATGACTTTTTGGAATTGAAAAAATAATTTTCATTACTTAAAGGTATAGCGGAGGATCTTTCCAAATTTTAGATAAGACCCGCCCTCTCCACTTTTTGAAAAGTTTGATTGATTCACCAGAATGATTGACAATTAGGAGGACCAATAGTTTAGACTACCCACCAGGAAGTAAAACATCCTCCGCTATACCTTTAACACAAAATAGTAAGTAATATTAAAACATTTTAATTAGAGTGAAGAAATAAAAAAATAAAAAGGTAAAACATTTATACATCATAAGTCATGTTTGTTGTACTGCATTTAATGTATGCTGATTTTATAGTTATAGTTCTTTATAGTGCATTATAGTGCTGTGAATTTTGGTGTAAAACATAAATGCAATTAAAATAATGTTACAATGCATTGCAAAAAAGAAAAATATCAATGGCCCCTTAATACACGGCACAATTTCAAGCAAAAAAAGAGAGTTCTTGTTTGGAGGTGATATTTTACATATACACAACACAGTTTTAAATCTTCAACTGTTCAATTGAATTTTAAAGGAATAGTTCCCCCAAAAATGAAAATTCTGTCATCATATACACATCATCAAGTTGTTCCAAACCTGTATGAATTTCTTACCTCTGCTGAACAAAAAAATATCATATTTATAACAAGAGTATGGGTAACCAAACAGTTGATGGACCCCTTTCATAAAATGGAAAAACAAATACTATGGAAGTCAATGGGGTTCATCAACTGTTTGGTTACTGACATTCTTCAAAATATCTTCTTTTGTGTTCAGCAGAAGAAAGAAATTCATACAGGTTTAGAAAAACTTGAGGGTGATTAAATGATGACAGGATTTTCATTTTGGGGTGAACTATCCCTTTAAATGTTCAAGTGTTCAACTGATTTTTAAATATTCAAAAGAATTTTGAATATTCAACTGCATTTTTCTATATTAACTTGAACAGACTGTACTGTTATATTCCCATATAATCAGCACACTTACCAGGTAGATTCTATGTAAAATGTGCTAAACTGACTAACTTAGTGCACATGGGTGGCTTCACTTAAGTTACTGACTATGGTACGTGCCAGTAAGAGAAAACCGTATTCAATCGCTCACACCACGTTTTCTACAAGAATAATGAATCAGAGTAATTAAAGGGTTCATAAACTGGAAAATAAGATTTTCCGTGCTACCCAGACATTTACAATTGCAAAAACAAAAACAGAATTGACAACCAGGAGCATTTGACCGCTCACATTTACATAAACACCCATTCAGTATTCAGTAAATTGGTGTAATTCATTTAATTTCTTAGCTAAGCTTAGCCAATCATAACAATGTACAGGTAACTTACATGTAGTTTAAAGGTACAGTAGCTAAAACAGTCTAAAGGTGAGAGAGAGGATGGAAAATAGTCGTGCAACACTAAAATAAAAAATAGTCACGGTTTGGTACGTACCTCAGTTTTGGCCCCCCTATGCCCCCCTATGGAAGATGGTACAGTACAGAAAACGAACAGAATGCTGCTCTCTGCCTTCCCAGTTTCCTTTCCGTGAATTTAGTGGAGCACGTCACAAAAATGAATGGAAACTCAGAGTATAGGCTACTAGCAAGCTCTTGCGTGCCATCTGAACTCTTGTTTTGAAATGGTGCATAGATTGTCTCTTCTTCTTCTGCTCTTTTTCCCTGTTGTGGCGGTTAGCAAACAGTGTTGCATTACCGCGCGCGCCCCCTTCTGGATTGGAGTGGATCGCCTTGGAATGACTGTATTCGTCATCTGACTGTATGTACCGAACCGTACCGTTTCGGGACGAATACATACCATTACACCCCTACTAATATTATAAGAGAAATATTCATTAATATTACGTATTAATATTAAACGTCTTTAAAATAAATAAATAAATAAATATGAATGGATATTTAATATACCCCAACCAAATGTTGCTGTTTTTTCCCCCAGAAGTCTCAGTTCACCTCAACATTTATGTCCTTATCCTTTCTTGCACTCTGTTGTAGATAACCCTGTTTCCGTCCATTCTCCTTCACTTGTAAAGCGCAGCCTAAGTATACTGATAGTGTCTAACAAAAACTCACACACGTACGCTCTATCTCTCTCTCTCTCTGCCGAACTCATACAGGCGTCTCATTTATCTCAATGAAGACTGATAACAAGTCTTTCTCCTATCACACCAGGCCTCTCTCTCTGTCTTTTTTCTTTTGCTCCTTCTTCCATATCTCATTCAGGTTAAGTGGTGGGAGGCTGGATGCTGAGAATACGCCTCTCTTCTGCACTTCTCTCACTTTCCTCTCTATCTCTCTCCTTTATTTCTCTGAATCAATGACTCTCTTCAGTTGAATTGTGAAGGTCTTAAAGCGATAGTTCATTCATAAATGAAAATTCTGTCCTGATGCTGTTCCAAACCCATATAACTTTCTTTCTTCCATGGAACATAATAGAATACATTTTGAAAAATGTACTGACTGGTCTTTTCTATACAAATCACAACGAATATATTTTTCACTTCCGATCTGTTTATCATGCTAAAGCTATCATATGGATTTAGAAGACTATATATGAAACATAGCACTGTTTGATCTGGTGCTTTAACATCCCCATACCTCAATTCACCTCCATTTTATCACAAAGAAAAGATATTCTTCATAAATTCATCTTCTGTTTCATGAAATAAAGTGACAAAGAAGAGAAAATGTGACAGCTGCCATAATGAAATTTTTTTTTATTTTTGGGTGATCTATTCCTCTATAAGGTTCTTACCTAACCAACACACCAAACACTCGGACAAGCCAAAAATGACAGAAACTGACACAAATCAGAAAGCACATTTTTCCATGCTGCAATTCTGTCCACCTCTAATGCAAGAGAACATCACTAACAGTCTTAATAAAAAATGCTAAATTAGCCTTAAACTGACACTCTCATGCAAAAGTACAAGCAGAAATCTAAATAACTCAAAACAAACAAACAAACAAACAAAAACCTTAAATCAATCAGTTACAGCATAAAAAGTTTACCCATGCCGATGTACTCCACTCCTTTTGCCTGTGACGACCAATTACAGTGGAATACATGGGGAACAAACGCCAAATATACAAATCTATACACTCAGAATGTCCAGAAATGGCTAAAAAATATACATTGTGGAAAAGTCAGGCTTTATTTAAGCAATACAGTCTGAGAAGCTACACTCCTCTGTAAATATAGTCATCATGTCTAAAGACCGCTGTTAGACATGAAAAATTTATTTTACTACATATTATATAATATTACTACATAATACTGATAATTCATCAGCCATCTTTTTGTTAGAAGATATTGTGCCTGGCAAATAAACAATAGAATGTTTTCTTAACATTAGAACAATGCAGGGAATGTGCACTGACTTCAGTAGACACTTTATTTACCACTATTAATTTTTTCCATTGTTGTGTTTCATATCTTCACTTCGACTTCTGGCACACAAAAGCTCTGAAGTGCATATAGGCTACAATCCACCACTCCCCCCCCCCCCCCCCCCCCCCCCCCAAAAAAAAACTACTTTGGCACACACACACACACACACACAGACACAACCACACAAACACATAAACCCACACTCAGACACCTGTCTGCGAGTGTACTAATACTCTTAGAAATAAGTCTACCATCACAGCATCTAATTTAGCATTAGCAAAGATTAGCCCTCAACTCTAAGCTAAAAGTGCTTCATATATCTTGTAAACTTGAGAGAACCCAGAGAACCCAAAACTACATTATAAAATGTGTTTGCCTGAAGATTATCCACTATAGGAGAGCTAAAATTGCCCTTCTAATGTGTTTTTTTTTTAAAGAAAAACTCACTTACAGCTTGCTTTTACTCGCAAATCACACATCTTCTTCTAAGCAAGATTCTGCAAAACTAATATGACCCTTATTTTCTGATAGCATCTCAATTTAAAAAATAGGGGCTATCCAGAGCTTAATAAATATGTAGGACACACACAATACTCTCCCCGTTCTCTCCTCAAGGCTGCATTTATTTGATCAAAAAAAAAAAAAAAGTAATATTGTGAAATATTATTAATACAATTTAATATAACGGCTTTCCATTTTAATACATTTAAAAATTCCTGTGATGGAAGAAACATTCAGCATCATTACTCCAGTCTTCAGTACCATATGATCCTTCAGGAATCATTCTAATATGCTGATTTGGTGCTCAAAAAGACATTTCTTATTATAATCAATATATATATTGTCTGGAAGCTGTGAGAATGTTGCATATATTTCATTAATATATATATATTTATTGTTTATGTATGTATGTACTGTATGTATGTATGTATATATATACACACACACAATATTAGTGAAATATATGCACCATTTTCACAGCTTCTGGACAGACATTACTGTTCTACAAATCAATAGTTTAGATTAAGCATGTGTCTCGTCCTGCACCACAAACATGAAAGATAACCTCAACACGGTTTGTTGAGATGAGGCGTGCTATTACTTATCTGAGCAATCAGACTTCACAATTTTCAACTGGCAGGCGAGAAAACAAGCAAAAAAATCCTAAGCAAATAAAAGCTTAGCAAAAACGATTTGCTACTGGCTAATCAATATTCTTGCTCATTTACCCAGAAGAAACGGACTATAAATTTTCATTGCGTACACCTGTTAAAAGTGCACCAGCACATAAATGACCTCAAAGCTTGACTAAAAGCAACATAACTCCAAAATTGATTTCATGGGGACTGTTTTTGTAAAGCAAAGGACATTGAAATTGAAAGTCATTGAAATAAACATATTTTCCCATGCGAGTTCTAGCACTGATTTGAGTCCAATATTATGTAGAATTTAGAATGTATAAAAGCGTACATATTTAAAATAAAAGGCTGTGGACAGTTCCTCTAACAAATACTTGAATGAATTCTATGGAACCCTGGACATGTTTTGTCTTCAGTCAAAGAAGATATTTATGCAGTTTTTGTGTGAGAACTTTCAGACAGGCCTCCATCTGATAAGTTCCTATAGGTAGATTGGGCCAGCTGGGAATGTTTCTAAAGAAAATAGGGGAAAAACATTGCAGTGAACAAGCTGAGCATGGCATAAGGGAAATCATGGATGAGTGAAATAGGTTCATATCTGCATCTTAAGTGGGTATTGCTCGCTCTCATGTCTTCATTGCCTCCATCTTTTGTTCCATCCAGTGTGTGTGTGTGTGTGTGTGTGTGTGTGTGTGTGTGTGTGTGTGTGTGTGTGTGTGTGTGTGTGTGTGTGTGTGTGTGTGTGTGTGTGTGTTTGAGAGCGTGCATTCGTTTATGTGTACGGTCTGACTAGATAACTAGAGGAGACACCTGGAGCCATGAACTGATGCATGAAGAGAAGCATGTTTCACACAAACACACACACACACACACACACACACACACACACACACACACACACACACACACACACACACACACACACGCACACAACAGAAACCAACCGTACTGTGATAACACATGCACAAACATGCATTTCGATGTCACCATTTAGATAAGATTCTACTGAAATGGACCCATGTGAGAGAGGTACAACACCATTGTGATCATCAGACCAGAATTTTAATTATCGTATATTATTATACTTATATAAACTATTATTTTTATAATCCTTCATTGAGTTTCCCCCTCTCATTTCTCTCCACTCTATATTTTTGGTATCTTTATTATTCCACTTTAATATTCCATTAAGAGCATCAAACTAATTTTCAAAAAGTATAACTGCCACAAACATCAATACAAACCACCAACATTAACTATATAACAAGAAAATGTTAGACCTACATTACTACACCTACTAAACTGCTGGATGTAAGAAATCAGGATTAATCTAAAATATTCTCCAAAGGCCCTATAAACACAAATTTGCACACACACACACACACACACACACACACACACACACACACACACACACACACACACACACACACACACACACACACACACACACACACACACACACTCACAAACAAAACCACCTGCTGGAGAACAGTTTCAATCTACACCAACATCTGTTCAATGAGCATCATGTCAAAAGAACAAATCAGAATGTGGACCCAAAGACCCCTTCATACCTTGCTCAAACACACACTCTTTCTCTCTCAGGACTCATATTTGGATCACGCTCACTCCCAACTGTTTGTGTGATGACTGCAGAAGTGTTTCCCCAACATGATTATGCAGGAGGCATCATTCCCAAGACAAATGCTTGCTGTGGGTTTTATTACAGTTATAATGTGTTTTCTCCTTTTATGCCTTTTTCCCATCACATCAGTCCCTTTTCTTTCTTGTCAAACATCAGCCCTTTCTCATCCCACACTTTTGTGTTCAACATCACTGCACATAAAGGGTAAAAGTACAGAGCAGGAATTGTACCAAACCAGTCAAAAATAGGAAGAACTTGTTATTTAGGGGCTGACCGATTCCACCGTAACCAACTATGCATCAGTCCTAATTCCTGAAGTAAAAAAAAAATGTCAGTAAAGACCTCTAACATTTGCTGCATGGTATTAATGTTAATAAGTTAATGTTTATTCATTTATATATTGTTTCATGTCATGAATATGAATGAAACATTGATGTCTCACTTATTTCTTTAATGCTATTAGTTATTATATGAGGCTCTAAGAACAATATCCATTAATTTGTTTTTCGGTTTAAGCATATTTTCCTGAAAATAAAGCTTGTCTGAGCAAACAATATGTTAACCGAGGATGAACTGATGTATATGAGTGTGTTTATCAGCTTTATGGCCCATAATTTAAAGTTTTAACTAGCCTATTTTAGAAAGGTTATAACAGTTTTATGTCTGTTTTTAACTGTTAGAAATGGCAGGTTAATCATTTGGTTATCATCAATGATCTTCTTTTCTAGTTTGTGCCAACTTAAAAGGAGAAAATAATCAAATTACCTTTCATTTGTTAAAGTATTTTCATTGTGTTAGTGAAACTGGATTATTTGATTAATTAACTGAAGTATATTCACTGGATTATCCCAAAAAACTTAAATTAACGCACAGCTATTGAACACAGAAACCATTTTTTACTGCCTTTATGGGAAATAAGCAACAGCTACATTGAGATATATACCATTGAAAAACCATCATGATAAGATTGTTGTCACACCACACACACAAAACTTCAAATTCGATGTGTTCATTTATCTAGTATTTTCTCTTCCTTATAAACGCTTAAAAAGGCACATGTGACAAGTTAAAGTTAGTGCAATTTAACTTGATGGATGTTCCCTCTCTCGCCTTCTCTCTTGTGTGTGTGTTGGGGATGAAAGATGTCATTAGTGAAATTCTCGGATTCTTAAGAGGATCTCTGGCTTATGCTGAGAGCCCTTAATATCGATGTGTACCTTAACCAAAAGTTGCATAATCAACCTCTCAATTCATTTTCTCTTAACGGTTTGTAATGGTCCCACATATAAATGGATCACATGCAGAAGAACAGCACTGTAAACCACAAAACACTTTACGATCACAAACACAATGCACAAGCGTGAGAGCACAAAAAATTTAAATAAAACCGAACCAAACATGAGAAGCAAAAAACGTCTTCTATGTACTGCAATTGAACTCATACGCTGAATGAAGGACAGGGATGTGGCATAAACAAATTAAAGCTATTGTAATTAGCATCACACTGTAAACACTGTGATTACAATTAGATGGTCTGTAAACAAAGCACTTGCCTAATTACTTTACTGAGTCTGCAGGCTATGTGGCTCTGTGTGCTTCTGTGCGCAAGTACACAAGCATATACCAGGAAGGCAAGCAGAGAATAAGCTGTAAAACAGCTGATCTCGGTGACTCCTGGACCAGGTGGGTAAATTGCGAAGTAAAATTTGTGAAAAATTAATTGTACAGAGCAAGGAACATGAATGAGCAAACCACTCACAACATCCTAGCATCATGGTAGAGTGTTTCATACAAATACCAATTTGAAATAGTGTGCGCATAATCAAATTTGGGCAGGTGCTCCTTCAAAAAAATTCTAAATGAAAGAAATGAAAAAATCATCACACTGCTTCGTCTGCTCCCATAAAACTTTAATATATTGCAACGTTTCGACCACAAGGTCTTCGTCAGGCAATGAGAAAGACCTTGTTTGGTCGAATTGTTGCAACACTTTGCAATATATTAATGTTTTATGGGAGTAGATAAAGCAGTTTGCCATTTTTTTTATTTTTTTTTTTATTTCAATGATAACAATTTACATTAAGGTTCAAAACGTTAAGATTAGTTAATAAATCAGGAATCATGATCTAACAATGAGCAACAGTTTCGAAGCTATTGAAACTCAGGTTAATTTATAAATATACTATTGTCCATTATTCATCTCCTTTCATTAACTAATGCTAATTTATAAAACTGAACATGTTAAAAATACAGTATGTAGCATCATTAACAGGCATATTGTTTATTGTTAGTTTATATGTTAACTAATGCTAACGAACTGAACTTTACTGCAATTACTTAACAGGAAAAATATAAATAAAATTCTAGGTAACACTTTATAATTATTATGTTTTATGTTCAATATATTTTAAAATATATTTTAGACTTTTTTTAGATATTCATATTTTATGTATCTGTTAACATTTGTTAATGCAACGTGACTTAAAATGAACAGACAATAAACAATTGTATTTTCACTAATATTGAAAAGGTATACGATTTTAAAATAAATGCTTTAAAAATATATAGTGTTCATTATTAGTTCATGTTATCTAATGCCTTTAAGGTGCAGTAAGCGATTTCTGAAAAAAGCTGCTGAAAGTGGATCGGACGGAGCGCCACAACACAGTTGTAGCCAATCGGCAGCAGGGGGCGTGTCCACTCATGATGGGGGAGGAGAGAGAGAGAGCAAGAGGGAGATTTGAAGAAAGACTGTAGAAAGAGAGATGGCTGAGAGACATTACAAAAGAGAAAAGCTCAGAGGAATATCACTGGAAAAGAAGGGTTATGATCAGGCAAGAGCTTTCGGATCCGCGTTAATATTAGAAAAGCTTACCAGCCAAGGAGAGATCTAAGCGGGAAGGCCTGAAAACTGACGCAGAGGTTGGGTTGTTTCTGCTCCATACTTGAGTAACATTGGTTTTGCAATGTTTCACAGAACTAAGCTCTGCTGTTGGTGTAATGTTAGCTGTAGTAACAGGAGAGTTTTGAGCGTCCCTGTTTGTCTGGAGCTGATGTGCTTCTGGCGACCTTCAATTAACTCTTGCTTGTATATACTCTTGTGTACTGTATGTTCATTTTTTGTTCTTCCTTCCTTGTCATTCTTCATCTTCGCTTTATTTTTCACAAAGCATTATTTTGCTTCGCTTCAGCTATGATAAAGAGACATCCACTCCTGCATTGCATGTTTGCCATTTTAGGGGCAGAGCAATGAAGGGATGGGTGTGTTTGTTTGAGTTGATTTCAAATATCAACAGTGCTTCTCAGAAATCACTTACTGCACCTTTAACCCTCTGAGGTCGAGAAACGCGCCGACGCGTTTTGCTGGATTTTTTTCACATAGCAGCAACATAAACTTAAATTACTCCGTCATTTATGGTTATACAGAAAAAAGAAATATAAAAAAATAATCTGTGATATTTCTACTTTTGTATGTGTCCACTTACAATCAAATCAAAACATTGTGCTTTTGTAAAATAAAGAAAATAAACAGGGTGTGCGTTCTGCCTCTCCGTCGCGGTGAACTTTTTTTTCTTGAGCACGTCTATAAACTGAAACAAAACTCAGCGAATCCTTCTCACACATTTATGAGCCATATACCTTTATACACATTTAAGTGTGTACTTTTAAATGATCGGATTCAAACTGAAAATAAATATTCTCTGTTTAAGTAATTTGTATAAAATCAACAGGATGTCCAGTATCTCAAACGCTTGCTAATTACTTTTTAATTCGACACGCCCACTCGCGCAAAAGAGATTCACATGCAAATCTCCACATGGACTTCCAAAACACTTCACAAGTCTCTGCTTTTCGTCGAGTTTGGAAGACACGCTGTGAGCTTACATGGATTTACCTCAGAAGAAGAAGAACGCGATTTGAAGACAAGAAAGATGTAAGGTAAGAAATTCTTACTTATTAGTTTATGGTATTGTTGCATAAACTTCACATTGCAGTTGAACTGTTGCTAGATATATGGTGAATATTATACTATTTAGACCCGTGTTTACTGTTAAATACTGTTTGTGGATATCTGCTCAAACATAGATATGTATAACCATAATGTTTAATATTTTGGAGCGCGATGGCGTTTGAATGTATCATATTTTGGAGCGCGCTGTGGGTTTTAATGTACAGTATCATATTTTGGAGCGCGATGGCGTTTGAATGTATCACATTTTGGAGCGCGCTGTGCGTTTGAATGTACAGTATCATATTTTGGAGCGCGATTGCGTTTGAAAGGAAAAATGCACCAAACATTAGGCTTTATGTTTTTACTATTATCTCATTTCATATCATCATAACGAATGGAAACATTTGAAGTAACATATGATAATCAATATATTTTTCTCTAGCGTAGTTGTTCTTGAAATCTTTTGGAAGATTTAATTTATTGTTATTATTATTTTATGCAGCACTGCGTAGCCTATGCCTACAAGGCACAACAAACCTGGTGTTCATTATATATTGTTGGAAACATGTGTGTGTGTGTGTATTCTGTGAATTTTAAAAAGAAATTTTAACCAGAAAAATCTAAAATCTATTCCCAAAATCGTGCAGCCCTATAGTTTCTCTTGATATCAGTATGTTCACAGTTTTTTCTCTTTTTTTTTCTTTCAGGGACCAGATGCAACTGAGTCCTGCTGACTTCAACATTCACATGAGTCTCTGTACATGAACATGGTAAAGTGAAAATCAAACACCTTGGAAATGAAAGGTATGTACAATGTTTTTAGGAATGGCACAAAGGTCTCTGTCTTTGGATCATTGTTTTCAATGTGCTCTTTTGTCATTTGTATTTTTGGATTGTGTTGTGTTGTAAATAAATCCAAACAATCTAAAAGCCATTCTTTTTTAAATCTCATTCTTTGTGCAAGGTTGCTCTGAATGACAGGGCCTGATCGCTCCTAATAGGGCAGTTAGGGGAGTGTCTTTGTCTTTCTCAGGTGTTAAAACCTTACATATTCATGAGATGATCACGCCTCTTCGCATATGGCTTTGTCACACAAAACACGTCTTAGAAATTTTAAATCAATATATTGTCTTATCTGAATGAGCAGTCAGGGTGATTTTCACATAGTTTTGGAGCAAATATTCTAGGCTATGTCATACAATTTTCAAAAGTCTTGTGAAGAAATAATCAGTATGGGTTTCATGGCCTATTTCAGTGAGAATTTTTTTTTGTATTTTCACAAACCACGCATAAATGTCATTATCTCAAAACTACAAACTTTTACATACATGCTGCTGATATATTATTGTAGCAGAGTTTGTGCTGAATACAGTGTAATTAGACTTTAGCCATGAAAATGTCACAAGTAACAGAAAAAAACACAAATGTCAGAGCATGTCAGACCACCTCCAGAGCCCAGAAAACAGCTCAGACCTCAGAGGGTTAACTAATGGTAACAAATGAGACCTTATTGTAAAGTGGTACCCGATTCGAAAGCTAAAACAAGAGGACTCAGAGAGTGTAGCCCTACATACTTCAAATCATGCCAGGTTCACTTATACAATGGTTGGCTGACACACTAAGGGCATCAAGTGAAGAGTTTTGTCCAAAATGCATCAGCTATCGAAAAATGCTCATTACTAAGTGCTAATTGGCTAGTTTTGATATCAAGGGAGTTTACATCCCAAGTGAATAGCTGACTCCTTTGGGCCACATTCACGGCACATGTGTGCATTTCCAGATGGCAAATTAATTAGCAGCCAGATAAAAGAGATGACATTTTTAGGTTTTAATAACAGATGGCAAGACTGTATTCATAGACCTTTTAGAGAAATTGCCAAAAAATAACACAATTTAATTAACAAACCTTCTTTATTTCAAAGAGACTTTGCAACTATTGCCTTTGATGCATCACCACCAGTACAGGTATTTGTCGTTTAAATGTACATTTACCAAAACAAAGAAATCTGTGAACAAATTACCATTGCTTAAACTAATCAACCCTAAATCAGAGGCCAAAGAAAATGAGATTGCAGAATTGTTCAGGAAAACTATCGACTTCCAATATTGAGTGAAATTGACATGTTTAACATTCTCTGGAGCTCTCCAGAGGGCTGAACTAGAAGCACAGAGATGTCCTAGTTTGGAAGTTCTCAAAAACAAACACTTGGAGCGTCTCTGAAAGTTTCCCCCTCCCTCCTCCCCATCAGGCTTTGCATGCAGGTCTCCGGTTTCACAACTACCATCAAAGCCCTCAATCACAAATTAGTCGTCGGAGTTGATGGATGACACTGGAAATATCCAATTCAAACTAGGAAAAAGGAAAACTGATGGATAATATTGTAAATTATCAAAAATATTGTTAAACACATTTCATTGGTGTCTTATACTAAGAAGCCAGGGTAATTATAGTCAATTAAACCTAAAATGAAACCAAAACTTCATTACTTCAAATTAACAATAAAGTAAACTTTTATTATTTCAGCTAGATGCTGAGGCAAAATGTATTATCTTAATTTGGTTTAAATTGGTGTACTAAAATAACTAAAACTGAAATAAAAATAAATAAAAGCTTTCGACATTGTTAAAAAAAGACCAAAAAATTATGAAATTGAACGAATTAAAATTAAATGGAAAATATAAAAATACACACTATATGAAAATATTAATAACAACTACAACAGCTGATGCTAAAATACTGAAACAAACCATCAATTTGCCTTTGTCTTATTATACAAATAAAAAAGTCTGAAGTAACATCAATTATAAGTTATTTTATAGATGCACTCAATTTCTTGGCAATTAAAAAATATGGTTTACACAAAGAAATTAATAATGCATTAGCATTAACTCTAAAAACATGAAATTGGCTCAAAAAGTTACACGTGCACATGAGCAAATGCAGGCACCTTTAAGAGTCAGTTCAGGTATACAGAAAATATCTCTGTACTGTAGGCATCATTTCACTTCATATCCTGAAAAATACAGGCACTTATAGTTATTTTATTCATACCACACAGACTGGGGAAGGCATATGAAACAAATAAAACAGGCTGACTGGGCATGTACGTGTGCAACAGTGCAAAGAATCTGTACAATAAATACAATTCATACATTTCATTATCAGCCGCACGCCTCATTTAACAAAAGCGCTCTCTTTGTGCCTAAAGAAACTTGCTTCTGTTGCTCACAGCGAAGGCACAAGAAAACAATAGTTTATGCATGCACTGGGACACTGGGACTCTAGATTGAAGTCTCAATGAATTAATCGCGCATGATACACGAGCCTTACACTTCCTCATACTATGCAGCTGCCAATTAATTTCAAGTATAATCATGGAATGCATGTTCCAAATCCAACACACGTGCATACTGTATACGTGTGTACAAACCATCAAACACCACAAATCATCAAGAGTGCTCCCAGCTTGAGCATATGGTTAATGCATGAGGTTAAGCATGGTGAAAATGAATTCTGATTATCATTATTAGAGCAACACATGTTTATTTAATTGCATTTGTGAATAATAAGGCTGTTCACAAATTGGTCTGCATATAAGTATATGCTAATTTCTAGAGAGGTAATATGAATAAACAGGTGCTTGAAAGACTTAATAGGAAGTGTCTGTGTGCGTGTGTGCGCGATGATACACCGAACAGCCATAAATATTACGTTGGCACAAACACAGAGAGAAATGGGGAGGAAGAGTGCGAGGAAGCAAAACAAGTTGCAATTCACTCGTATTATGAAAGCACAGGTGTGCAAAGCTTCTAATAACTATTTAATATCATATTTTTATCTTTTCAGTACTTCGGTACAGTGTAATTTTATTCAACTTTTCTCTCAACTTGGTTCGCTATCGTCGCAATGCATTATGGAATCATCTGCCTTGATCAAAATTAGATATCTTAGAAGGCAGAATAATGTTGCTGCCTACCTTATGAAGTATCCTTCTCATTACCTTAAAATACTGTCTAGGTAGGCATATTCACTAGGTTTTGGAACAGAGCAGTATACCTGCTAATTTAAAGAGCCAATCTAATTTAACTGCTGACCTAAACTGAATTTTGTCGACAGAATGCCAATAAATGCCTCACACTGAAGCCAAAAAAGACTATTTTGCACCATCTGAGAAGACTGTCTGAAAAGACTTTAAAATTCGTATTAGCCATCGAAAACAAACGGCTCCACGTTTTACTGTCTTCAGTTGACAGACTTCATTACATTCGTTTTTCAACTCATTTTCTGACAGGTTGTCAGAAATAAACAGAAAACAGAAAAACAGTAAATTAATGAGATGCGGATAAAATGTATTTTAGTGGCATGAGTGAGTACAGCTTGGAAAGAGAGAAAAAAAAAAGATAGGCATTTCCTATCTGACACATTACTGAAATAGAGTGTTTGTGTGGGTGCATGCTAATGCTCTGTTGTTTCTTTAAGCAAGTGAGGGCAAAAAGTTTAATTAACACACGATCAAATGTCACTGGTCTGACGCCGCAATTATAAGAACGGATCCTCAATAATTGATTTAATGAAGAAAGAGACGGTGGGGTGTGTGAAGTGATCCATGTTCAATTAATCTTTTTTCATAAAACTGACTAATTATGGGCTTTTGAGTCAGTATTACTGTAGTATTTGCTTTTGAAGAACATACACACACACACACACATACATACATACATACATACAGAGATACAGGTCTAAAACTGCATAAAAGAAAAGATACATAGAGTGATAGATAAAACAAACGATAGAGCGAACAAACGATATAGACAGAATGATAGCTAGAATTAATATAGAACAATGGAACAAATGAAAGAACGGTAGATATATAGAACGATAGATAGAATGACAGATAGATAGAACAGACGATGGATGGATGGATGGATGGATGGATGGATGGATGGATGGATGGATGGATGGATGGATGGATGGATGGATGGATGGATGGATGGATGGATGGATGGATGGATGGATGGATGGAGACCCCAACACCTGGTGCTGGGTGAGTCTCTCTTTCTCTCTCTCTGCATTTTACACACACACACACACACACACACACACACACACACACACACACACACACACACACACACACACACACACACACACACAGTCCACTCAATAAAAAGATGTTTTGAAATGGAACCAATGGACTGATTATTGGCATCTGAGACAACATCAAGATCTAAAAACATGAATAAACATGCATTAGCTTCCACATATTAAAGAGCGACTCCAAAAGTACCTGTTTGGGCAAGAATGTCTGGCACAATATATGGATGGAGAAGGCATGGATGCTGAATTCAACGTGAAATAGTGTTTGCAAATCATTTACTTCCATTTATTTCTTTAATATTTTCATTAAAAAAGATATTAAACTAGAAACACAGTAACTGCACAGTTACCCCAAATAACACCTGAATAACTAATATTTAGCTACAGGATAACAATCTTTTACAGTCTAGGTTAAAAAAAAAATAACCCAAAAAGGAAAGTCATTTCAGAGGCGTTATTACATTTTGCTGAAATATTATAATTTTTTTCCTCCTTTGGAAAAACATCCACTGATGAATCATGCGCAATACAACTAGCGACATGCATTTAGAAAGAAACCAGGCTCAATTCTGATTTCATGCTGACTTTAAGCATAAGTCTTGCTGAGTGACAATTAAATGAAGTATACTGTAAATATATAGTCCTTTTTCTTTGTTCAGTGTCCTTTACCCTTGAGAACATCACTCAAGTTATTAATTGAATTCATTTACTGAGTCGGCAGTTGCTAAAGCAATAAACTAAGCAATAAATTAAGCAATAATTCAACAAATAACAAACACACTTGATTTCTACGGCATATGGCTTTTGTGCCTGAAACTATGAGAGCAATAAGTTTGTGTGTTTTCTTCCATTTTAAAAGGTCAGTTACAATCAAGGTGACCTATTTCTAATGGTTATCTGACAAATTAAAAATGGTACCGTGAAGAAACTAGGAAACAAGGTGATATCTAGACTGCAATCTAGAGAAAACAGCAAAACTGAATATGTGACCAATTTATATATGAGGATAGGTGCAAACATTCCAATTTAAATGTAACCTGTTCAATAAAACGACAAGTTTATAGCTGGATATTTATAGTATTACTCACAGCGTAAGTGCATTACATAATTCTTTGTATGACACATTTAAACATGTTGTTGATTGAATTTTAGGCTATATGTGCTTCGCTCTACAGGGTTTTCCATGTATCATACGGGTGTTTATTGAAGAGGAAGGCTGGCTGTCATATGAGCCATTTTACAGGCTGTTACAAGCTATGATTTTTAGAAAGAGCTAACAAAATAGACATTAAACATATTTAAAGAGCTTTCTTGTCCAACCTGCTAATAAAAAAAACAGCTTAGACCAGCACAAGTTTCTTTCAATGTTGGACCAGGCAAGTTGAAGGTGGTTATGATGACATGAGAGTGAATAAATCTGAGTAAATGAAGACAATTTACATTTTTTGGTTGAAACAAACCTATAAAAAGTCTGGTAGCATCCAACACAACATTAGATAGTGACCAGCTACTTTAGTCTTTTCAGCGGGGTAGCATACTATACAATGCTAACATAAAAATGTCAACAACTATATTGAGAAATATCAGAAGTAAAAGTCAAAGGGGGAGATGCGAGTTTGAATCTGTTTGCATTTATTTACATTTTTTCATCCAGAAGTAGCTTTTATGCAAAGCAACTTACAAACAGTAAAGTCATCTCTATAATGTCACTGCCACAATGGCAAAAACACCAAAATGGTGAAATATTACTACTTTAGACTACAGCACAACACACCATTTTTCATTCAAGCAACATTTGCCTGTTTTAAAACTGACCTGTCTTTACTGAAGGACATTTCATTGAAGCTGAATTTAGGCAATTCACTGTGTAGAGTGTTTCTCAACATATAGCAAAAGTGATGGGGTTTATGTGCAGGTCAGTCGGTTCATTTTTTTAAATTGATTTTCTGCTCTAATCCAACTAGTGACAATAGCATTTTATACCAAGAATAGCAAAAACAAAAATGGCAAACCCTCCAACTTCCTATCACTCTCAATCAATGTTTGAGAATTTCAACAAATCTAACTCAGTAAACGTCCTAAAAAATGTATTTAAAAAAAATGAAAAAACAAACAGCAATACAAAGCGATTAAACAGCTGAATTAATTACCCTATAACGACCCGACCCAGAAAACTCATTTTCGGAGGAATAATTTGTTTTCAGCGGATACCAATTAAGCATTGATTGTGCATATTAAGGTCTACGCTTCATCCATTATGCCAGTATCAGTCACCAGCAGACAAACACACAAACAAACAAACACACAGAGCCATCAACTTTATTCTTTCTCACATAGTTTACTAAGAAAACAAGCCTGTATTGAACCTACAGTGTGCTAATGTTCAGAATGAGTGTCGTTATAAGACTGAAGATGAAAAAGAGATATGTTGCACAATGTCCGTGTTACTCATTTCCCAAAAAGCACCATAAAAATGTTCCATACAACATTGCCAAGACTTCTGGAGTCAAATAGTTGATTAACAGATCAAATTTAAGCCATTAATCCCCGAAGACCATTGCTGTCAAATCTACGTGCATTTGTTCAATTCAAAACATTCAGACACTTTGTGATCAGTCACATTAAGAGCAAGAACCATTATTGACATCAAACCTAGCAAAACACATCTTGATGCATGAAAGTGCGCATGTGTGAAAATTATTCTATACAAAATAATATAATAATACAAAAAATATATATATAATAAAAAAAGAAAAATCATTTCCAAACAGATTTCCTGATTTACTGTATGGACAAACAAGTAGTCCGTTCCAAAACCACACCACTGATTTTGATGTGGCTCAGACAAACACAGCAATGTTGAAAGTATCTCAACATACGAATGGTTTAATAGTCAGTGTTGGGTGTAATGCATTACTATGTAATTAATTACTGTAATTTAATTACTTTCCCCTTGAAAATGTAAAGTAAGGGATTAGTCTTAATATTTATGTCATTTAATGTCACTTCTTATGTAATTTCATTAAATATTGTATGGACTATAGAACAATTAATAAAACAATAGTGGATTTAACATCAAAATGTAACATCTAATGTTAAAATGTATGTTGATACATTGGTCAGTTTAAGAATAATTTATGCAATTTTATATTATTTATTTGAAAGAATTAAAAGATTTCATGTTTCATGTCTATCCTTGTGTTGTTCAACTGATTGATATGGGATTTAGAAAGTAATTAGTAATAAGGAATGCAATACTTTTTAGAGAGAGTAATTAGTACAGTAATTACATCTACACTGTTGAAGATGTAACCCAACTTTTTTTTAACCCAACACTGCTTATAGATACACATTAAACTGGTATATGAGAAAGTATTTTATTGCTGAAAAAAAAAAAAAAAGACACACATTGAGCCTCAACTGTAATATTCAATTCAGTGGAACAACGTAAGAATGGCTTCGTTCTGCTTTTGTTTCATGAGGCCAAGTCAAGTGAAAGTTTACTTCTCGAAGTTTATTCATCAAAACAAACTTCTGTACAGGGGATTTTTGTTCTAATCCTTTATCGTGTTTGGAGGTTTGTTAGATTTAACTCTACACCATACAGTAAATAATATCACATTTCCATTCCAGTGACACTGTTTACAGCGGTATTGTGTTCAGTCCTGTGCTTAGAATAAAGTATGACTCATTGCTGAATAAATCCACCATAGAGTAACCATGCTGATTTGAAGCTCCAATGCTTGAACCTTCTCACTGCTGGCTGAAAAGAGGGCTAGCTTCCTTATAAACAACCACAATGTTCAATCAAAAAACAACTAGAAAGATAACTGAGATTGATTGCCTTGGGTGTCATTCTCTTACTTACTCCAAAGCACGTTGCCCACAGCAGATCTTTGGCTGCAAAGTCATTTGTAAAACAAGTCACTCTCTCCCATTTGCTCCAGAAAATGTACAAATGACAAGAAGATGCCGAAATAGACCAACTCTGATGTTCTGAAGCAACTTGTGTAGATATGCAATTTTCAAACCCATTTTCCACTGCAAACAAACCATTTACATCTTTAACTGTTAGATGAGGCTGATCAATGCTGGGTAAACAGATCAAATGAACTTTTTGATAAAATAGATGAAAAGGTAAACAAACAAGAGAAAATAAATGAATCTGTGCACACAAAACTTTTTAATAAAACAGAATAAGTAAACAAATTATGAAAACATTATGGCAGTGTTTTTTTTGTGAAATCTCAAAGCTGTCGAGATCTGTGATGTTTCCAAAAGACATCTTGAAGCTTGTTTCAATTCTAGCTGTCCTTCAAAAAGTTCCAAAGAGAATGCAGTTTTATTACCATGTTCTTGCAGATCCTCTTTTTTAGTTGGTTCTTAAATTACTTCTTAAACTTATTGTGTATAAGGAATCATCACATCATCACACAGCTACAGTATGCTATCCTCACCACATGTTGGTTATCCAATGAAACATGTAACAATATTAGCTCCCTAAGACAGAGGAACCTCCCTCCGTCCTCCTCGGCCCTCATTTTCTGCCTCTCTTTATTTGTGTCATTTACACAGATGTAACCTGACATGGCGCACTCAGGTGCTTCATTCATTGCTGTACCCAGGTGACTGCCTAACAGATTGTAGAGTTTGCTGTAACAACACAATATAGTGCCCTTGACAGAAATTTACCAAGACCTCTGATCTATTCCAACACCTAGCAAGCTGCCTACCAAGAATTTTAAGGCATCATATTCGCTCTACTGCACCAACATGAAGGCGGTTCCAATATTCAAAATTTCAGCATGTAAAAAAAAAAATCATTCAAACTATAAAATTCAAATAATTAAAAATAAACATTTCATTCAATAACAGAAACATTTTTGCTAAAAAATAGTTCACTATTTTAAGGTTGCATAAACAGCACTTTTGGTGCGCACTCGCGTCCGATTGACATCAGTGTTAGGTTTGTTTGGATGATGTGAACGCTGTTTTTTTTCCAAACTGGGGTGTGCACCCGTACCAGAGGGTGGTCTGGGGAACGGTTCATGTGAACTCAAGTACAGTTTGCGGCTGATATGAACGCAATCTTACTAAATCCCGGAAGTGAACTGCTATTGATGACGTATGAATCGATAAAACTGTGTTTGAGTGTGTTCTCACTCGCTTTCCTGACACACCAAGTGTGAAAGCACCCTTAAAAACTCATCTAAGACTATATTTGAACCAAAATCTGTTATTTGCCTTACAATTTCTTGTTGCATATTTTGAGGGTTTGACGTATCTCACAATTTTGATTTTGATGAAGTAACTGTCAGTCTTTTGCTAGTCAAAACAGGCAAGATGGATTGTATTTTTTATGAAAACAGACAAGAAAACCGGGGAAACAGTATGTTAGAGAAATGGCTGTGTGATACTGTATCATGCTGCTTTTACTTCTTATGTAGGACTATTACTCATAGTAACAAAATGCAATACATTTCAACTAAGGCAGATTGGGCTTTAGGGGGTTGCTTGTATAATATAAATGCATGTTCTCTGTATGCATTCATATCATCTAAGCAACCCCCTAAAGTCTGACATGTGTCCACTGAAATGTATTGCACTTTGTAATTATTGCAATACATATTTCAATGACGATGTCGACTTTGCCTGGCTCTTTTTTTTTTGGTGGTTACAAACTTGATTTTTAAACTTTGCACATTCAATGCAGCTACTTATAGTATACAGTAGACCTACAGTAAAAATGAAAAGAAATTTTAAAATGCAATACATGAGTTTGGCCACTGGATTGGTTTTCAGTATTCTTTATGCGATATCAGCATTTGATATATTTATAGATTATGGTTATTGTTGTCAGACAAACTAGTGCTTGTCTATTGTTTGTTCCGGGGTTGTAAGTGCATTTCTCTGGGTGAAAGCATGCGCTAAATGACTTAATGTAAATATAAATTTAACTTGAATGAGAGACGGGGAGTGTGGAAGTGGTGGGGTGTTTATTGTAATGCTTTTAGTCCCATGCTAGCTATGTTGGCAGTAGCGCACGTTCAATGGAGCAAAATGAAGATAAAGAGCCTCCATTTCGAAGCTTTCTCTAAGCCACCGGGGCCTCTAATGCATCCCTAATGTGTGTAATGTGTGCTTCTGTTTTTGTGTGTTTTTACATGAGAGAAAAACTGTGGCTTGCTACTTAAAAAATGCACAAATATATTTTTGAAAAATATGTTTTGTCTTTAATTTTTCTGCTTTGGACCAATATTTGTAGAAAAACCAATCTATGATTATGATATGAGAATATGATATTTCCGAAAACAGACAGTCTTTCTACTCTTGATTGCCAGATGGTGTTCTGTAAGTTAAACACTGACAGCATTTCTCTCCCTCACACACACACACACAATGTAAACACACATCTCTGATTTTGAACAAATTATACCACTTATTTCTGAACAACTGTATTTTACGGAAAATGCATAAAGTCTAACTCTGGACTGTATACACATTTTCAGTTGAAAATGTTGGGATGAACTAGAGTTACTAGATGTAACTCTAAATTTCCATTACACAATTTAATAGCCTTCCCTGTCCTCTACAACCATCATGCAATCAAGTATTAATAGGATTTATAGTATATTTATGGTTTGTTTTTACCCAGTAAATGCAGAGAATTATGACTAAATTCATTCTTGAATACAAATACTCTCCAGTGTCACATAAAGGCTGACTTTGGGGTCTGCAGCAGAAGTTCAAGGACAATCAAATGAGTTTAGCTTCAGTAGAACAGATAAAATCTCTGCAAAACTGACATCAGTCTGTCTAATTTATTCAAATTTTAATTGATATTAAATTGATTTTAAAAAGTAAGAGAGGCTTCCAAACTCTTTTCAATAATCTCTTAAAGGAGTAGTTCACTCAAAAATGAATCTTCTGTCATTTACTCAACCTAAAGTGATTCCTCTACAAATGTCTCTATTTTGTTTAACACAAAATACATTTCTGAAGCATGTTGACAACACTCCTTTCCATACAATGAAAGCAATTCTTTTCTTGGACTTTCATGTTCCAACAAAAGCACCATAAAACATCACAAAAGTAGTCCATACAACACTACACTCTAAAGTTGTGATAGGAACAGAAACCGACTGTGCGGATGAATGTGGTTATCCTACTGCTCAAAAAAAACGTTCTCTACCTGGCTTAAGAGATATAACCAGTTTAGATGGAAAGGATCTCAAGCTGAGCTGAAGACGTGACTGTAGTTATACCCATTAATAGACATTGTACTTCCTTGAAAATAAATTCCAGCATAATGTTACAACAACCATAATGAAATGACCCTTCACAGCTGACAATGCTTTGCAATGAACTCTGTTAGAGAGCTACATATGGCAATTTATCTGTTCAATAAAACACCTTACTCCTCTGTTGAGTAATAAAAACACTATCTCTGCGTTGCTTTTACAACAGCGAGTTGTAAAGTTCTCCTCGCAATCTCTGAAAAGCAAAGCTAATGTTGATTCTTGTTTTATTACACGCTCTGTAGAATATATATATATTCTAATTATATTTCACAATGTATATATATATATATATATATACAAAAAATTATATTCCTGTGATGGCAAAGCTGAATTTTGAACAGCCATTACTCCAGTTTTCACATGATCCTTCAAAAATCTATATTTTATGCTGATTTAGTGCTCAAGTAAGTTCACTATTTTGTAATTCAAATGTATTATTTTACCCATTATTTGAGTATAATATAATGTATTTTTAGCTATATATAAGTATAATATAGTTATCTTAGAATCATGTTAATGTCAAACTATTTAAATCAATCAAATCGAGTCAATTTGTGTGACTAGAGTTTTTTTTAAATCATTTACTTTTGAGGTTTCAGCAATTTTATGATGCTGACTTAGAAGGCAACTAACTATAGGTCGTAAACAGTAAGTTATGAATCATAGCTTTGGCTTCCACGTGCCCAATTACTAAGAAAACAACTGACTTACACTGCGGCTAAAGCATTGGACGCCTGTGATAAGAATTGTAACCACAGAAATATTGATCAGAATATTTGCACAGATGCACTGCCTTCTTTTTAATCATGAAAGGATCCATTTATCTTTGGGTACTTTGTTATTTACTGTGTCGGTCATGTCATGTGGTGGCACTGTAAACACTTTCATCTGTGAGCAACTGTGAAATCATGAATCTCTTTCAATTAAGCGAGTGAACTTTGATGCTGGTTATGGCATCGTAGGTCCGTGGCTTTAAAAAGCCTGAGTAAAACTCATCTTTTAGAAATGAGCACAGGTCACATTTCATCATAGTCAAATAAAGCAACAGTTGCATTTCTTCATATTTGGAGCAAATATTTACAGGCCTCTCCTATCCCAATCATCAGAGACCTTGACTCTGAGAAAAGAGACAATAAAAAAACATTTAATTTGCTCATCAGCTTTTAGCTGACTGTGTAAACCGACATGTCAGTTTGCCCTAAATTTATTTTTAATTAATTTTTAATTAATGAGCTTGCAGTTCAAGTAGTGCATGGCACTGAAATAATTCCAATTCAGATAATAAACTACAGTAGTTCTCACAGACTAATCCTGCATAACCGATAAACTCACTCGATGACAAGCAGAAATTGAAAAGATGTTAATGTGGCACTTGCACAATCCTGCATAATACGAAACACGGCCTTCTGGGCTTCCAGAAACCAATGAATGGTATGCGCACATTGCAGAGGTACCACTTCTATTCAAAGGCAAAGTAGGCACTTGAACATGTAATATTTGGTACTAATCTCATCATTTAAAAACGCTGAAGAAAAAATCTATTGGTGTGAAAGCTGATTAGCAATGATGGAAAGGCCTCTGTCAAAACTCCAATGCTTTGACTCAAAGCCAATGCTACAGGCATAAACAAGTAACAAAAAAAGAGACAGAAAGAAACAGAAAAAGAAGAAACAGCTGAAACCAATTTCAGAGTGGAGGAATAGAACAATGAGGAAATTAAAGAAAGGGTTTCACATGTAAATTCAAATCTAAATTGCTCTGTGTGAAAATGTTCTTATGTCGTCTGGCTTTGATCTTATCCCAAATAAGATTCATTATTGTCAAGCCGACAAATGTGCTAACTTTCAGTTGAAGAGAGAGAGAGGGGGTGGAAAGACAGGATGTCGAGCGCATCTTGTACATGTAATGATGGCCTGATAATACTTAAGTGCGGAAGGCAGATGTGTTCAGACAGGCAGAGCGAATTAAATCCAAGTGTTTATTGCCAAGCATTTCCACAAAGCTCTTTAATTCATAGCTGTGAATGTGAGCAGTTATATTGTTGTTTGTAATGGACCACCTGTCAGAAAACTATCAAAGTTATTTTTTCTAATCATTCAAGATGATTACTATAATAAAAAGTGGTTAGCAATAAACTAATTAAGTCACTCATTTACCACTGAAATTAAGAGGTTTATACTCATTTGGCCACTTTAAAATAAAAGAGTCACAAAGGCTTTGGTTAATGACACAGTCTGGGTCGCGACTGGGGGAGGGACGGGTCTACAACCGGACAATACAAGCGAACAATGAAGGCACAACGGCTTCTGGGGCCCGATACGAACGTTGCAGTCATGCATAAACACACACACAGTGGGATAACAAGGCACCTCGAAATACTTTAAGAGAGAAACATGGTAAAAGAAGGTAAATGTGCAGAGGAAAATGCAGGGAAGAGAGCCAAAACAGAATAGATTAGGACCAAAGAATAGATTAGGACCAAAGCATATGCACACATCATTCCCAATACAGAAAATTCCAAATAGTTTCCATGGTAGGAAGTCATTTACTTCAGCATTGTGTGAAAAAAAGACACAAAATCCGAATGTGCAGTAGTTTGCAAATACATTGATAGCCATTTACAAGTGGAGTTTTTCATAAATGGTTTTACATAAAAGTAGTGATGCAGCACAAATAAACGAATAAAGCTCAAATTAAAGTTTTTTATTTAGCCGAAAACCAAAATCGAATATAAAGATTCATTACTTAAATTTGGTTAATTAAAATCTTTATGATGTTCAATGTGTCGTGTTTTTAGGTGATAAATTACACCAGTCATGGTTAAGTTCTTTGACAAAAAGCCGCCTTCAGTCGAACAAATTTTACATATTGCTACTCAAGCATAATTTTGGGTCACGGTGAAGTGTGTCCATCACTTGGCTTGAAATACATTTGGAGGATCTAAAATCATTATCCAAAACACTGGCTTTTCCCTATAACTCGTTTTGACTGCCTATTTCGTGCACACAATGTGGATAGGGTCAAATAGAAATACATGTTGTACCTAAAAGAAATCAACAGGATTTTTGACAAATGTTTAAAATTAGGTAACCTTACATGAGACTCCATCATATCATGGTGGCCTCCATGTTGAGGTCACATGTTCTTATTTTCTTTATTTTTAACATCTGAGGTAAATTAGAATGGATATTTCATTATGGCTATTAGTGTCTAGGGGTGGGAATCACAAGGTACCTCAAGATACGATACGATACACGGCTCACGATACCGATAATATCACGATAAAGCAATTCTGCGATAATCAATATCTAGACAATTCTATAATGATACATCACGATATCTGTCTAACTATGAAAACAAAATGCCTGTGAAAAGGTTAAGTGCGGGTTTTCTCTCTTTATTCAAGTCCAAACGGTCAGAAAACAGCACAAAAAGTTTTTCAGTCTGTAAATTAAATTGAACATTTTAAGTAAATAAAAAAATTTCAATGAGATCAAGGTGATGGCATTGCAAGTGGCTATGCATGTTCGTGGTATTGCCCGTGCACTTTACTTTTACCAGGCAGTTCTCGTATATCGCATACTCTTTGTCGATTTTGTTTGTCCCATCAATGGCATAAAAGCCGAAGGGAGTCCAAACTTTAGACTTAAAAGTGGCTGGGGCATTTATTATTTCACTCATACTTCTGTTTGCCATCCTGTTAAAAACCTCTTTTTCTTAGGCTAGTTACCTTATGTTCATGTTTCCCTCATTATATGTGTTGAGCGCCACCTCGAGAAGCCATGAAGTAGCGACACTGAGCATAGGGAAATCTATTTAGAGCGCCTTATTTTATTAATGAAAATATCGATATTTGCCGCCAGCATATCGATTCTTGTATTGCACGGAGGACAACGATATATTGCCCTATCGATATTTTGTCCCACCCCTATAACAGTGTCACGTAAATTATATTAAAGCTCAGATAAAACTATTTTAATATTGTACATAAAACATAAATGCCTGAGATAATCATTGAGCTGTCAACCACAACATTGCAGAAATATAAACCATTCAAAAAAAAAAACAGAATCTCCCCTATGTTGCTCTATGCCTATCGTTGTCACGGCTGGTTACGACAAACTCTGATTAACATGGAAAAGTAACCCTCTAACGAGATGTGGCATCACATCGCATCTGGTCTGGTAAGGGCTTCAGAGTCACCCTAGCTATTGAAGATTTTTACATTTTCTGAAGAAAATGCCCTTCTTAAAAAGAAAGTCTATAAGATTTTTTCACAATGTCTAATGCTAAACACAATCTCCTAAACAAGTCACATGACTTGAGGTATCACTCATATCCATAGCATGAACAGCGTAGACTGAGCTGCATGTCAATATTCAAAACTTTACTTTGAATAATAGCACTAATGAGCATAATGAGTCTTAATTTACTTTGACTTGATAAACAAACTGTGGAGGATTTGTTTGGATATTTATGGTAACTGGAGAGTTGGAAGGCAGTATGGGGTTTTAGTGTGCCAGAGGGAGCATGGCAGGGATTGTGGGGAAAGTGCAATACGTACTGGAGTGTGGCACTGGGTGTAATTCTGAGCAGTTCTTATTCAGTCCCTGCAGGAGTTTGTCATCCGGGATCAAAAGCCCATCTGACCAGAGCGGCACAGAGAGAGGCTTCAGACACAAGGAGCAGTTTTCATGCCGCGCCATCCCTGCCAGGACCCGCGCACACGGGCACGCGCGCACACAGACAAGCAATCACATCAATCTTGATTTCTTCCATCATGCCTACACTCTCTCTCTCTCGATTTCTCCGCGTTTTACCTCCCTCCATCATTATGTTCTCCTCCACTCCACTGTCTTTCCCTCTCTTCCTCTGCTTTAGCTAACACACAGGCTTTTCTTTCCATTTTGATTTGATAGACATCCCAGTGACCCTAAAACTGTCTCTTGTGATGGATGTAAAAGGAAGAGCATGGTAAAGAGATGCCAGTGCTATCCTCCGTAGAGATCTACCCATCCAAAACTACCATTCCATCCATCCTTCCCCTTTCTTCTTTCTGCACTGCTTCCTCCTTTTCACGCTCCACTCCTCTTTAACATCTGCACTCTTTCTGCTTGTTTCAGCCCACATCCCTTCTCTCATCCCATCTCTCTTGCACCTCTCTTCTTCATCTGATTCTCTGAGGGAGCTCGGTAGCGCATCAAGATGTCAGAGCGTTCGAATGCAAACATTCATCACTGACATGCATTGAGAGCGTACACACAAAAAGCCACTAAGCGACTGACATGCCTGGCAAGAGTCATAAATACAGAGAGCACAGCCAAACAACTCGGGACGACGTGTGACAGTTATCAAAAGTTTCAGCTTTTGGGACTGAAGCTTTTTAAAAATCGGTTTAGGATTAAAGGAAAACCCACAAAGACACTTGTTGATGCATGTTGTATGTTCAGCAGCTCTTTTCATTCACTATAAATGTAATATTAGTTGTGGGGGGTTTTTAAGATGGAAGAAAATAACATGGCCTGCCTCCTATTATTAACAGCTTCGTGACAGAACAACTGGAAGAAATCTGATTAGGCTCGAATTGCATTGCATAGAACACAAAGTGTCCCACACGATTCCCACAACTTTTGATCAATGAATTTCCAAGAATTTGTGTCTCGTCAGTTAAGACTTGGGATTATGGCGTCATTTACTGATAACAGAGCAATTTCTTGCAGAAAAAATGGTTCAGATCTTTTCATGACACTTATATAATATGAAAATTGTAATCATTTTAAAACTTATTTGTCATTACTGTCAGAATTCTGCTCTCAGATAAACAGATCTTACTATCTTTTTATTTTTAAATCAACAACCTTCAAAAATAGTGTTATTACATGCTGAATTGCTGCTTCACACTTACTGTGAATATCATATTACTGGTTTCCAATTTTGTCTATAATAGGCTCTAAATTCTTTCCATGACAGTGATTTAGAAGTTGCGCTTACGTTGGACATTTTCTTGCAAGTGGCCTGCTTCTAAATATAACTTCTGAATAACAAATGTTCAATTTTATTCAAAACTGAAGCTTTGCATGATGTGAGACACAAATTCTTGAGGGATTTCAGGTTTAAAAAGAATAAATTTGATTAGAGAAAACTGATGCTTGCACTGGAATAAAACTAGTATGATGCTTGACAAAGCAGGATGACTCTGTTTCTGCCATTCTCTGATGGGATGTGATCAATAACCTTCTGACCTCCTTAAGGTTGGGGTTTGGGCCACATCCAAAGCCATACCGAGACCTTGACATTAACACAGGGAGAAAGCTGAGTCTGCAAGCACGTAGAGAAAGTGAGAGAGGAAAAAGTGCCAGCCACCAATGCTGAAGAAAAGTCACAGGAGTGGGTGTTCTTGTAACTGTTTTGAGTCGAATGCATTCATGCGTTTGCATTAATGCAACCTTCAAAAGAAAGACATATGAATTTCACAGCCCCAACACTGAAAAGCCCACGGCATCTCCATGCCAAATGCGCTTAATACGGTGAGGCGTCGCTTGCAATACAATCATACTTTTGAATCTTTTAATCTTGCTGCCATTTTAAAGACTGAGATGCTCCCACGCGTGGCACGCAAAATCTGTGCTCTGCTTTAAAACATCCTAATTCAATCAGTAACACACCGCCCCCCCTTTGAAAAACAGCCTGCCGGGTACCAGAGCGACCCAGCTGGCACCGTATGCAGTCTACAGCCTGATGAAGCCGATTCCAGTCAAGGCTTAACTGAATTCTGCTCTGAATCATAATTCTGAATCTCAGTGGGTCATGTCCTTTCCTTCACACCCTTTCTCTTTCACACGCCTGCACTTCGTAAATGCATGCATCCTGCTCCCTCTACTTGTCAGTTTGACGTTCAGTCAATACGACTTGTATGTGACCTGAGAAAATGTGCGTGTTGACAGCATATGACCTTTACCGCTTTTGTTGAGACACACACAGGCACGATCGCCCACCCCTCTCTCTCTCTCTCTCTCTCTCTATGTCCCTCACTCTGTTCATCTCTCTTTCTGTGTCCCCATTTTCTTTCTCTCTTTATATGTCCCTCTTTTCCTTTCTATCCATCTCCCCCGTCTCCTTCTGTCTAGCCTGTGCCCCCCTTTTTCTCCCTGCCCCTCTTTTTCTCTCTTTCTAGTTCTCTGATACCCTTAAATGGCCTAAATGCTTAAATTTACCCCATCTCTAAATAACAAGTAGCAAAATTGTATTAAAAAAAACATCCATTATACATGCAATGATAATTACAATCAACTTTTAAAAACATGGAGTTTAAAGGGTCTTGGTAAAATCTTAAACATTTCAAAATGAAAATTGCAAGCAAGTAAACAAGTTATGGTATATAACTCTAAACTTACCTTGAGCGCGCAACATGTGGGTATTCCAGAGGAACACAAGGGCAAAAATCCAACCCCACACCCCGCACCTCGCTTTCCCCGTCATCGCCTTCCTTGTATTTCCTTGAGTGTGAATAATCCCTTTAACTTTGCCCTTGGTAAGAGGGCTCTGACACTCGGAGAAGCTGGAATCTGTACCCTCGGCAGATGTGGAGGTTTGTGAGAAAAGAGTAAAGTGCGCGCTGCGCTTCACCGCATTTACGAGGCGATTCTCATTCATCCCGCACGCCGGAGAGTTCAGCTTAGAGTCCGCGACTTTCCCGGTCTCTTTACTTTCATGTCTCATGGCTTTCTGAAAGCCCTCATTCGCGCATTTAGCACTGAAAACGATACCTTCAAACCAAAAAGACCAAGTCTCCGTACACTGCTCCAAAATGAACGCACATCCATTCGCTAAGCGCGAGCTGCTCTTCTGTGTCCCGAGACGGCTCATGATGTTTCAGTATTGATTCCAGTTAAGTATTAATACGTTTGAGTGTACCGGATTTAATTTATCCGCTTAGAGCGCCAATATCTCCTGTAAACCCACGTTGTTTTGACGTATTCGCAGTTCGGATTATCTACCCGATCATTTCGAGCAATTTCACGGCATTCAGCCAGTCTTGAAGAATCTCTTACAATCCATATCGGTGCTCATTAGATGTGCCTTTATCCATTTGTAACAGACCGCGGGAAACTGCTTGATTAATCTGGTTAAGTGTAATGTTACCCAGAGGACTTTATGTATCCAACAGGTTAACCATGCAGGACGCAAAAAGAATCACATAAGTCAAGAACGTCCAGTACAAATTCCAAGTAAACGAATAAACACCTGTGAACAGAAAAGGCAGACGTCATGAGTATGCAAATTACAAATGGTGTAATATGGCTTGAATCATAAACCTTCTGAATAGCTAACAAATTATAGCCTACATTTTTATAGCTGCATTTCTTGTAAAATGTGTTTACTGAGATGTTTTATTTAGCCTACTTTTCATAAATACAAAACAACCCCAAAATAATGTATAGTTTGCCAGCACTAGTCAGCTACATTGATTAAGTCGAAAATAATAACTTGCAGTTCCGTTATGAGTCGAATTAATTTAGTAACAGACTGATTCATAAGTGTTTTGATTCACTAAAGAGAGCCGACACTTAAGAGTCACTCCTTTGGGAGTCAGATTACACTGGACGCGCTCTGTGTTTTTGATTCACTAAAAATATCCGACTCATAAGAATCATCCGATCAAGTTCCAAACCCTGGCAATAGTAAACATATTAGACAACAGATACACTCACCTTCATCAATTGATAGATGTTTTCCAGCAGTTAGTGCTTAAAGTTCGGGTACGCAATGAATCGACGTAATTCGTAACTCTGGAAGTTGATAATCCTCACCTTACGCTCTTGCGGTCTGGTTTGGGAGAATGAATGCATCAAGCGAAGAGAACTGCAGCTCCGTGGCGGTCACTGAACACCTGCTGCCCGGACCGAAGATAAAACTTGCACTAAGGCTCCTATCAGGAAATGTAAAGTTTAGTCGGATGCTAGTAAAATTGCCACTTCTTTAAAAGGCTTTGAAAGAGCCGTTCGAGTTTCTCTTCTCAGGAATAGTAATATGTACAGGGCTGAATTTGAAGTTGAATTCAGCATCCCACCCGCTCCGCCCTGCTCGGCGCTGATTGGTCCGCCCTCTGCACACTACAGCCTATATTATTTTTCATGGAGAGCACGTGGAAAAGGAAAAGCTTCTGAAACACGGTGCCATGCGCCCCCAATCAGATAGAAACATTTATGCTCGAAAGTCACACCGAAAATGTACGTTTTTCAGATCTCTTTTAAAAAAAAGTTAATGTTTCAGAAAGTGTCCTATGTTAGTCATTACGTAATAAATCATGCTGTGGAGTTTTGCATTGTGTTGAGTCTTAAACACACAAACAAAAATCCAATCCTGACTGATTTTCTTTAAGTTCATAAAAAAGTTCATACAACTTACACTATATTCCAAGACTTCTGAATGATACACTTGAGCGAAGAACAGAATTCAATTTATGTGGTTATTTGTTGAAATAGGCAACTTCATATAGCCTATATTCATGGGAGACACATCAAGCTAGAGGGGCGGAATTAAATGCTTAGATTAGTCTTAAAAATTAGTCATCTATTTTTCATTTATTTTTCAAGAGTTGTACTAACCTTTTAAGTGAGTTGCATAAATAAAAAGGTAGATCGGTCAGAAAAGTAAGACTGATTACCTCTTGACTATTTTCTAGTTGGTCAAATTAATTCTGAAGACAGAGTCTTAACATAGTGGCTAAGTTTATGCAACTGGCCCCATGTAATATGAATGTCAAATCTGTCTTCTTGATAGGGAATACTTGTGCTGATTTGAGAGCTATGATTTAAATTTAGGCCTGGCCCTCATGCAGGGCAATCAAATTTAGAAGACTTAATACATAACAAACGCTCCATGGGCCAGTTTTGTGATAGCCTTCTGTACTCCTTTTTTTCTTCTTCTTATTTTTTTAATTATCAACATTAGTTAGTAACATTAAGAGGAAAAGTAGACATTTATACATTATACATTATTTATACTATTCCTCTAATTTCTGCAGGAAAAAAACTGCTTGGTAACTAGTAAATTAAGAAGTGAATGAATGAATATCCATACACTCTAAACAAAAATGGTGCTAAATAGCACTAAAAGTGGTTCATTGGCTTGTAATCATAGGGGAACCACTTTAAGTGCCATATAGCACCTATCTTTAAAGGTGCTATACAGCACCTTTGTCAAATGGTGCTATGTAGAACCATAAGAGGTGCCATATAGCAAAAATGGTGCTCAACAGTACCCAACAGTGGTTCTTTGGCTCGTAATAATAGGGGAACCTCTTTTGGTACTATATGGCACTTAATTTTCTTTGAGGAATGCAGCGCTCGCGCTCGCTCACGTGCACCTGACATGCACAGTGCACACTAATCGGCGCGTACGTTTTTATTTAATTATATATTTATTTATTATGATTTTTTTTTTTTTACTTTCAAAATGACAGAATTCAACAACAAGTTCTTGACACATTTTCAAATTGTGTAAGTATAAATTTAAACACGTTTTTAAACATAACTTCTCTCGTCACTCATTTGTTTAGCCTAATTATTTGACTAGGCCTACACAAATAACAAAAAGCAGTTAATATATGAATATAGCTTTTTATTGAAGTTTGTGACATAATTTCAGTAGGCTATATATCTGACTTCACATCCACACAAATTTTTTCTGTGGTCAAAAAGTCTTGTGTGGGGGCCCTGGAATATATATAGGCGGGACTTGTATTCAGGAAAATCACTATATTTTAATGTCGTTTTTCTAATCCTATCACCAACTAAACTAAGAGACTAAGAGAGCCTTTAAATAACTGTAGGTGCTTAACAGGTTTTTTGTATGGTAATGGTGCCATATAGCACCTTAACCACCCCAAAGAACCGCTAAAGAACCGCTGAAGAACCAAACTGGGCTTAACAGGTTCTTTAAATGGTAGTGGTGCTATATAGCACCTTAACCACCGCAAAGAACCCCTGAAGAACCGCTGAAGAACCATTTTTTTTTAGTGTGTATATGAATATTCAGAGCAGTCAGAGTGTCAAGGTCAATGTGCTAATATTAAGCCAGCATACATTTTTTTTTTATTAATAATGGTGTGTTTTCATTAAATGATACATTGATCAATGAAACTAAAAATGAAAAGACACTGAGGGAAATGGAGAGGTTATTAGATGTCTGAGACATGTTTAATCAATAATACTATACATTTTAGACAACTCAACTTCATTAGGAATTCAAAAAAAGATATCAAGATGTTTATTAGCATCTAAAAACTGTCATTTCTGCTTCCATGAACAGTAACTCTCCAAAATCATTCTCCTTAAACTCTACAGAAGTTGCTTTTGTTGAAAAGCTAATGAAAGCCAGGTTGTGGCCATAGCAATTGACCAGTGGTGGCGGGTTGTGCTTGCTCCCGTCACTGGGAGCAGTTCCTTCATTTCTCAGTGGCAAAATGTGTTAATACTCTGGCCTCTGCCTGCTGGTCATTCCTTGGTTTCTATTTAGTATGTAATTGGAACAACTAATTCCAAAACCAATTTGATTTGCAATTATGTCCATCCCCATTCCAGGGCACTATTCATTTAAAGCCTGTCTTACTCAGACAGCGATAGTGGACTGACATGAGGACACAGGTGCACACACACACACACAGATACCAATCATCTGCTCTGCCTTGAATTAAATGTTTCTCAAGTCACATCTCTTAATGTGTTTTTTTTCCAATGTATAAATGGTTTCCACTCACTTCATGTCAGAGGTACTTGTTACATCCAGAAAAAAAAAAAGAGTTTAACCAACCACAACCTGTTAAAGGAACAGTCGCTCAACATTAAAAATACTGCCATCATTTAATCACCCTCATGTTAGTCAGAACTTGTATGAATTTCTTGCTTCTGAGGAACACAAAAATTCAAAATGGATGCAATAGTACGCAATACGCTATATTCCAAGTTTTAAGATGAACAGACCGTACTCTGACACGAATAGTTGTTGTAGTAATGTGGATGACGAAGAAGATAAATAACCAAAACAGTCTTTATTAAATCCACAAGGAATACTCAGGAGATCGCAGGAGAAAAATAAACACAACCACGCAAAACTAAGACGGGAGTAAGGTCTACTAAAGTCGTTGTGCCTACGATAACAGACCGGTGTGCATCTAATAAATTATTCATTCAAGAAGGTTGTGCAAGTGTACTGCTGGTGCTGCATATTTTTGAAAATCCAGCATTTAGTTGATCCTGATAAGCGTTCATTGTCACAGTTGTAAACATGACAGCTTTCTTCTTCCATGAGGGGGTTTGGCTTCACGACGGCTTTGTTTCCAGGTGGACTGTTAAGATGACAACTTCGAAATTCATGAAATATTTCCCATTTTGTGAGCCTTATGCATTCAGACGTTCAGTCAACGGTCCCGTGGGTGTGACGTCTGAGACTCAGACTAGACAGCAGCTAAATCCATATTTGTGTGGTCCGGTATTCTGCCAGTTGTAGTAACGAGCACGGTGAAGGAAATAAGTAAAAAAACACAGTCTTCATTAAAAACGCACGGAACAATCAGGGGATCGCAGGAGAAAAACATAAATAAAACCACATAAAACTAAGACAATAAGGGACAAATGAACTGAGGAAACTTAAGACATGGTAAAACGGAACAGGTGTGGAAACTAATTATCAACTAGAGAAAACAGGCAGGCAACACAGGGAAAACAGAACGCAGTGAAAACGAAACCCAAACAGACTACATGTGACATACAGTGAATTTAAATCATTATTTAGACTTGTTTTGTGAACCAGAACAACTGGTTTTTACAATTACTACTTCTTTCATAGAAAAAAGAAATAGAAATAATAATAATAAAAATGTATCAATAAGCTATTTGTAAATTGCCACTACTAATTATTTTAAAATATAACAAATAACAAATCATTAATAACTGAAAACTTTAATTTAGTTTGAGTTACCTTTTGGCTTCAGAAGACGTGGAATATAATGCACAAGTCATATAGGCTACCATTTTTATGACACTTTTGTGCTAAAATTTTTGTTCAGCAGGAAAAAAAGTTAGCTATATTCAGATTAAGAGAAAGTGGAGAGTGAAAACTGATATCAAAGCAATCCAAATTCAATCAAAACACTTTTCCCAGTTTCAGTGTTGGCATAGTTACTGCATTTGTAAGGCAATATTGCTTATTTTAGCTCATCTGATAAAAGTTTTCATAGATTATTACATTTGATTTTAATGTTGTTCCAAGAAAAGAAAAAAAAGGCTGTTGTTCCACATACTATTGGACAAAATCATGGCCACCGACAAATAGATACTTTAGTCTACAAATAGTGCTACCTAAAATAACATCTAATGAAACTCAACCTGGAATGTATTCAGTTGCTAGTCTTTGAACTCTCATACTTCTGTCAATCATATTTATGAGCATGGAAGAAGATGCCTTATTCAAGACATTCTTAAGTCAACATGCTTTCTGAGACGCCGATCAGTTTTGTGTTTCAAGGGATCAGATCACTTTGTGAAGAGTAAGAGTTTACCAGATGGTGTAAGCACATGTTTGTGTGTATAAGATGCGCCTGCATATCTTTAAAGGGTTAGTTCACCCAAAAATGGAAATTCTGTCAGTAATTACTCACCCTCATGTTGTTCCAACCCCGTAAGACTTTCGTTCTTCTTCGGAACACAAATTAAGATATGTTTGATGAAATCTGAGAGCTGGCTCACTCCTTTAGGCTGATAGGTAATTGATATCTGCCAGCCCAGAAAAGTTAGAAAAGACATCGTTAAAATAGTCCAAGTGACTACAGTGGCTCAACCTTAAGTTTATCAAGCGACGAGAATTCTTTTTGTATGCAAAAAACAAAACAAAAATAAGGACTTTATTCAACTATTCATTTTCTTCTGTGTGGGCCTCTGAGTGAGTTCACGTAGTGTAACAGTGCAGCGCTTCTGGGTTGTACGTCAGCACGTAGACTCACTATTGGCCAGCATCATACACATGACCAGCGTCGGCATAGTGAGCCTACATTCTGACGTACAACCCAGTGCAGCGCTTCAGGGTTGTACGTCAGAACACTATGTCAACAGTTTAGGGCCATACTTTTTTCCCCTGGGCCATACGAACTGCCAATACCTATACGCTGATTTCACGCAGCTGCCATTTTGAAATCGAAAGTGAGGCTCCGGTGGGAAGAACCCCGGAAGTAAAGATAAACAACAATGCCTTGGATTACCAACCTGAAGCTGCTGCCGCGATTTACACTATTGGATGTTAATATTCAATATAGGATATGTATATAGTTCATTCCTGCTTCTTTTTTTACATTCTGAATTATATATAAAAAAATATTTTATTTATAAATGAATTTCACTGTATATAGTCTAAAGTATGAAAGAAATGTATGTACATTTTTAGAATTGACACAACATCATTAAACACAACAATATGCCATCGCATTCACAACTCTCCTGTGATTAAAGGCCACACTTCCGGTTTTCTTCCCACCGGAGCCTCGCTTTCGATTTCAAAATAACGGCTGCGTGAAATCAGCGTATGGACATTTGCACACATAAGCCCGCCCCCCCTCAATCACCCCATACCCCATGAAGAGCAGACAATTAGTGCAATTAGTCCACCTCCTCCTACCTGCACTCTGTAATAACTACAGACACTTTAAGATTTTAACGTTTAAATGGATTTTATGTATATATATATATACATGTAAATATATATATATATATTGTCTTTTTTATTTACATTTTAATGAGAGAACATCGTTCGTTTAGCCTATTTGTCTTTTGTCCTGATGTATGTTGTTTATTGTTCCTTGTAGTTTTTGTTACCTTTTTTTGTGTGGTGCAAGGGTGGCTCTGTGAGAGCACCCTAAATTTCGTTGTACCTCCACAGTGCAATGACAATAAAGGCTATTCTATTCTATTCTATTCTATTCTATTCTATTCTATTCTATTCTATTCTATTCTATTCTATTCTATTCTATTCTATTCTATTCTTAGGAGAATGACATGGAAGAGAAGAGATGGTTGAATAAAGTCGTTATTTTGGGGGGGTTTTGTGCACAAAAAGTATTCTTGTCGCTTGATAAACATAAAGTTGAGCCACTGTAGTCACTTCGACTATTTTTTAACAATGTCTTTACTAACTTTTCTGGGCTGGCAGATATCAATTACCTTTCAGCCTATTGTAAAGGAGGCCAGCTAGCAGATGCTGTGCGAGTAAAGTCTTTAGCCTCCTTGTTAGAGCGCCTGACTCTCACGCTGGATACCCGGGTTCGAGGCCCGCACAGAGCGGGGCAAGAAGGACCCGGGTGGAGGGGTTACACTCTGACGGAGTGAGCCCAGAGCCGATCCTGACCTACCTGGGGCCCTAAGCAAAATTTTGTTAAGGGGCCCTCCTACCTGACCCATGACCCATGAGCCATGTAAACCATTTGCCATTGCCACACAGTCACACCTGACACCCCAGTGCTCCCACTACAATTCTCCCTCCTTTAACTAGTACTAATGAAAATAATTCCTGATATCAGAAACAGACATTGTTACTAGAAAAAGTACATTCTTAATATCAAGAATTCACATTTTAAATAGTACAAATTTAATTATTTATATCAAAAATGCATCCTGTGAATGAATAAAAGCTAAAATTGCTTGCCATAGCATGTCACTGTGTTTTAAATGATAAAAACAATACTTGAGACTTGATGGTTATTATTTACTGAGGGATGTGCAACCATATTGACCAGTATGTCCAGCCAATCAACATTTTAAATGCAATATAGCCTATAAATCAATAGTCAATGTCAATACATGCTTCCATTTTGCTTTATTGCAGAGTTGTAACTAAACTGACTTGGAGACTAGATAATCATTGTCTTGTTTTAAAAGTATGGGCGCCTATAATGAAGAGTGCCATCACCCCATTGTACTGGTCCCCACAGATGTTTTGCTGGAAAGTGCGCGTTTCATTTCGTGCACGCGCATATGAACGCATGTTAACGCGCGACGCGGTTATCTTTTCCGAGCAGCAGTTTAAACAAACACCGTTGCCCTTTGTCGTTTATCAACATAATAAATAGTTGTATTTCACTGTCACTTTTTTTTTTTCAGGCACAAAGTCACTGAACACAGCCCTGGAAGTGTCCGGCATTAGCAAGCAAGACACAGAAAGACCAAAAGATACACTGCCCAGCTGGGTTAGCAAGACAGACAGACTATAGTGAGAGATGCACATCAACTTAATTTTACTGTTCTCTGCTGACATCAAGCTTGGAGAGGAGAGAACACAAGTCGACCTGATTGCTGTTCCCTCAATTCACTCAGTCTCATGGTGTTTTTTTTGTTGTAGTTTTTTTCATCTCTTTTCTCATCAATGTTGACACGAGGGGGAGGCGGGGCCTTGAGTAATTTGCGGGGCCCTACGCATAGGGCTGATCGGCTCTGAGTGAGCCAGATCTCAGATTTCATCAAAAATATCTTAATTTGTGTTCCGAAGATGAACGAAAGTCTTATGGGGTTGGAACAACATGAGGGTGAGTAATTACTGACAGAATTTTCATTTTTGGGTGAACTTACCCTTTAAGCAATTCATTCTATGTTCCCACTGAAGGATTGTCAATCAAACCAGAACACTCATGGGAAATGCTTTACCAAACAGGCTAAATCAATAGTTGGTTAGAATAAGGTCAAACACTCAGCGACGGAATCTGATAAGCTCTGGTTTAAGTAAAAGCCTACCGGCTGGATACATTTACAACTTGAAATGCATAAATGTTTTCCTGCAGGACACATTTCCCCAAAGGAAATATGATCTATGAAGCATAAAAATTAAATAGTGAATTTAAAAGCCATAATGGTATTATTATACCTATTTGTTCACAGTTAGCAACCAATGTCTGTGAATAATAGTCCAGGGTAGGGCAAAAACTTTCAGGAAGTTGGATTCTCGGGCTTTGAGGGAGCCTGTGTTTCTCATGCCTTGAGGCGAATACTCTATTGCATTACAAAAGAGAAATCTGATCCCTCACCACCACCCATTAGCGAAAGAAAGATGCTCTTACGCTTCTGTTACTATCACTGGAGTAAAGGAAAACGAAAAGGGGGAAAGGCTGTGTGTGTGTGTGTGTGTGTGTGTGTGTGTGAGAGAGAGAGAGAGAGAGAGAGAGAGAGTGTGTGCTGCAAACCAATACAGTGGGCAACTCTTGAAAGAGAACAGGAGAATGAGAAATGACCATAGAGATACAGGCCACAGATGAACTGTCAATGACAAAACAGAGGGGAGAGAAAATAGGTGGGTGAGAGAAAAGACACTTGCAAACGGAGAAGACACTGAAAGTAGAAAAGAGAGTACATGGCTGTTTCTTGGCATAGGTGAACTACACTCTAAACATAAAAAAAAAAAAAAAAAAGGCACAATGTACTGTATTCATTTAACAATTTATTTTTTATTTTATTTTTTTATGGGTGTTTTACCTGTAGGCCTATTTTAAATTTTGCACGCCATTGTGTTTTAGGTTAGACACACTTTTTTTTTTTATGGAATATTGCAGTATTTATTATAAATGATTTATCTGTGCAAATTTTTTTAAATGAATGTGCCTTCGTAATCTTTAAAAATAACTTCCCCTACCTCTTGCAGCGACACCTCTTCTCTTCTCTGATGACGTGTTTACTGGCGTGATGGCGGGACAACCTGTCTCTCACATGACATCACAGCAATAGCAAACAACGATTCAACGATCCAATCAATTCCTGACGGACAAAATCAAGTCCCGTCCTACATTTTTTTATTGTTTGAGAATCGTTTCACTCAGTTATACATCACAGTTGTGAACAAAATAATATCACCACTTCCGCTTCATGTTGACTTTAAATACTACTTAATGATGTGCACTGATAAATCATTTATAATAAATACTGCAACATTCATAAAAAAATAAGAATTGTCCATTTTCATTTCATGGTGACTCTAAGCTGCAAAGGGAAAAAGGGATAGGGATCCCCAATAGAAATTTCGCCTAGGGCACCAATATGGACAGAAATGGCACTGAGAAAGTGATGGATAAGCACAGGTGGGAAGATAAGAGAGGTCTGTAGGTGGTACAGGTATATAATACCCATGCATTACCTCCCGTGAGCTTTTTCAGAGGGGTGTCTGTAGCCTCAGGATAACAGAGATGTAGTGTGTCAGACTAAAGGATTGAGTAAGTTTGAGAGTGCTGGTGTTAAAAGAGTTTTTAAAAAAGAGTAAAGGGCAACAACATTTATATATTTATACAGACAAGAGTATTTTAATCAAAGCAACTTGTATTGCATTCAAGGTATACATTTTTATCAGTTTGTACTCACACCTGTGATGTTGGTATTGCTAGCACCATGGCATGCTCTACTGTTTGGGATACAGCCAGGAAAGCATACACGTTTTAATTATTGTTGTCAAGTAAAACATGAGCTCATGAATGAAATTTAATCAATCTACTCATTTATTCTAACCATTATGCTTTATTCTACTTCTGAAGTCTTCCAGAAAAAAAATTAGTTTAGCCTATACACTGTCAGAAAAAAAGGTACAAAAGCTGTACAAATATGTACCTTTGAGGGACTAATATGTACTCTTTAGGTACAAAAGTGTACCTTTTGAAAAGGTACCGCCACAGTGACAGCTTTTGTACCTTTTTTTCTGAGAGTGTACTGTATGTGAGGTTACATTTAAATTAAGTTTAATGGTGTAATGCTCATTGATTTGGTAGTGGGTAAAATGTAACTAAGGGTGTGTTCACACTTGGCATGCACCAAACAAGTGGACCAAGATCCCTGAAAAGGTGCAACATGGAAAAAGACATCTAAACGATCCAAAATCTTGAATTTAGCCCAGAACACAGCATTGTGTTAGATGTTCATTCCATCATAATATAAGTTTTTTGTATCTTTTAGGTTCAGTCTTAAAAATGACAGTGTGAATGCTAAGCGAACCAGGACTAAATTTATTATTTTATTGTTTTGGTCCAGACCAAAAGAACCAAGAGAACCGAACTACAAGTCTGAACACACCCTTAGAGCTAATTTATGCTACAAGGCTACGTTTAAAATTACACACAACTGGTGCAACCGGCCCCTGAATATCATGACTTGAATGCACTGTAAATTGATTTTGGATTAAGGTGTCATTTAAAAATAGAAATGTACATGAAACCATATAGCAACATGTTAAAATCAGCTCAGATTACATCAGCAATGACCTGTAACCCCTAGCATGTCAGTAACTTTTGTACAACTTTCTTTAAACATCTAGTTTGGCATGGGTTTGTACATTCCCGCGTGATTAACTTCATACCACTGTATATGTTTTGTGTGTATGAGTAGGTGATAGCCTTGGGTAATATGAAAAGCCATGCAGTTGATATCCATGATCACAGTTTTTTTTAAAGCTCCAATGCTCACGGCCACAGGTTTGTGTGTTTTTGTACCCAGACCTAGAGGCTCAAAGCAGGGGTAAGCTCAGGTGAGCTGCCGTTTCCTGAAACCTTATCTGGAGCACTCATTCTCCCTCACTATAAATCACCAAATACTGAAGACACACCCTGAAAAGAACACAAAGAGGACGTGAAAAGAGTGAAATGACACAAAGAGAGAATAAAAGGAGAAACTGGTAAATTAGCTTTGGAAAATAGGTTATTATTCTCTGATTGTGTATTAATAAGATTTGTGAATGCTCAAGGACAGGTAAATAAAAGCATAAGTATACAGTATATACATACTTTTATCACTCACATCAAACTTTTGAACAGTAGCATTATATATATAAACCCAACCCTGCATAACTCCAGTCTTCATTGTCACATCATCCTTCATTAAATGATGTTTTTATTAAAGGGATACTTCAGGATTTAGCATTAAGCTTTGTATCAGTAGAAAACCCGTAGTGTTTTCGAATTAACGTGCTTTCCACCCTCATATCCCCCTGAGACGAGAGATTTATGAATTTTTTGTCTGGAAAAAATCCTCCGATGACGCAAAAATCATCATTTTGCGTCATCTGAGGATTTTTGGGCCAGAGGCTAAAGACTACAGCCAGTAGTAGGGGCTGTTCTGCATGTTTTCATCCCGCCCATAGAGGGTGGGATCTCACTCACAGAATGTATACATAGTGTCAGCCGTCTTTCTTTGGAAGCTAAGCTAGCAGGCTCTTGTTCTGTGGAGAAAGCTGAGTAGTAGGAGAAAGCTGAGTAGTAGGGGTTACCATCCTCTTTTTCCCGGGCATGTCCGGTCGTCGAGATTGTCCAAAATGTCCGGGATTCAGCTTTTGCTCTCTGCAGTCTCCATTCATTGTTTACATGCACACCTTTTGTTTCAATCTAACTGAATTCATTCCGATTGGTGAATCTGAATGTAGTGTTTACATGAACGCTAAACAAGTGATCGGTTGATGTGCTTTTGAACATTGCTAAGAAAATTCCCGCTCCTCCGTTGCTCATCAGTAATCACGCCATTTGGGATTTGGGAATCGAAATCCCGGGCAGACTCGTCACGGAGACTCACTAGTAGCCTAGTCTTGTTGTTTAACTGCGCGCTCTTACCGGTAGGCGTGGCTTGGGAGTGGCCTCGTAGAGCAGCGAAGCAAGTGCATTCTGGGAGTTGTTGTCTTTCATCCACATAAGCCAAAAATACATTTTCTGGCTTTTCTCAGTCTAGAAGGCTCCAAATTAAAAAATAATTTCACATTTCTACTACATAAATGACCCATTTTAAATACACATTCATCTTTCCAGAGGTGAAGTATCCCTTTAACAAAGTTCGGGAGGAGCACGTTCAGATAATTGACACGAGCAGAGAGCACTCAGCAATCAACGATAAGAGGTGTATATGTATTCAGCAGTCTCACCTCAATTCGTTGACAGTTTAGCAGCATCCCTCCACCACCCCTTCTCCACACTTCTAGTCCTAACCATTTACATACGGGGGCGGTACTCTGGGTTCGGGCCGAACTCCGAGCTCGGAGCCCTCCCCCCGGACAGCACGCCAAATACGCATTCAACTTTACTCCCTCTAATTGTATGTAAGTGTGAACTTGTGAATCACAATATGCTGATTTGCTGCATCCACCCTCAACAGTGACACCACATCCAATAGCAAGTTTTTCATGGGCAAGCGACATTCATATTATCTTGAGAAAATGTCTAGTTGACACCACCTGGAAGCAGCTCCACACCAGGTGGTACAGTGATTCAGTGTCCATTGTTCGACTGGACAGCACTAACACCTGGACCCTAAAGAACCCCTGAAGTGCATGAAAAATTGCCAAGGTTACGAAATCTGATGTTCGTTCTCCTCACTAACAAACACCTACGAGTACACATTTACTTCAGAGTGGCGAATAGCCTCATGTATCTTAACTTGCCCTGTTTAAACCCTCTCATCCCCCACACTGGAGGTGCTTAGGTAATGCAATCCTGTCTCACTCCATCTCCCATAATAGATGAACTCTGTTCACGTCAGCTCCTAGTGTGACCAATTCATCACAGGTGTCTTGCGTTCACCCCCTAACACACACACACACTCTCAGAGGGAAATAAATTTGAGCAATAAATAATGAAACGTCCCGCCGTCTCAAACAGATGTATCAAAGAGACCGTCCCTCGTCAAATGCGCGAGAGAATGGCAATGAGAATGAGGCAGAAAGAATCAGGCGTGGTAAGATTCAAATGAGGTTTTGTTGATAATACATTTACATAACAGAGAAAAGCTCATGTTTAATTGATTTAGTCTGAATTTATTTGGCAAAGCCCTAAGCCTGCAAGAGCAGCGCTGGGTAGATGAGACCACAGCAAAGCGCCCTCAGACTGCACCTCGCAACTGCAAGATTAGGGCATTTCTCTTTTTTCCTCTTTCTCAAATGAATGTCGCTTGCTGAAATATGCATTTAGAATCTTAACAGGTAGGCTGTCATGTTTTTACTTCTTTGCTTGAGGCAAGGCCTCTGAAGCGCTCAAACAAAGGGATGGATTGAACAGGTATTTTTAAGTATCTCATCCAAGACGTCCAAAGAAAAACATAGCTTTCCCAGCAGAGTAACATTTACCCAAAGCAACTTTGCATTGCAGGTATACATTTTATTTGTTCATGCATTCACTGGGAATCGAACCCATGACTTTGGCGCTGCTATAGTCTCATGCTCTACAGCAGGGGTTCTCAACTCGGGCCCTTGAGGAGGCACACTTCCCTTCAGAGTTTAACCCCATCCTTGATCAAAATCACCTGCCTATAACTTTCTAGTAATCCTGAAAACCTTCTGTGCATCCGAAATTGTGTAGTATGAATATGGATTGTATGAATGAAATTCGGACGTACTACATCCATCATGTTGTATACGTCATGTGACCTACCAGCGTCAGTTGCGTTGCTTCACTGCCATTCATAAATCCTCTCCCGTGGCCTCGTGGGATAGTAAAATGTCCACTGAATGCGTGCTTCAGAATCTCATCGGAAGCAGTAGGTCATGCGGTTACTTTTTGCCTTCTGTTTTTTGAACACTATGAATTTGGACATACTACTCTGTTGGCATACAGTTTTTCGCTTACTATATAGTAGGGAAGTATTCGATTTAGGACGCAGCACTTGATTAGCTTGTTCAGGTGTGTTTGATTTGGGTTGGAGCTAAACTCTGCGAAAAATGGACCTCGAGGGCAAGATTTGAGAACCCCTGCTCTATGGTTTGAGCTACAGGAACACAAGAGTTACAAATAGAATACATTATCAATTCAAGTCAACTGAAGACCACATTTAATAATGTAAACTGTAAAGTCAACGTGAAGTGGAATTCACCACCCATTCATTTCTACCTGTATAATGTGGTATATATCCAAAATGAAACACAATTGGTAATAAGTATAATAAGTAATATTAAGTATAAATATATATAAATGAATAATTAAATATAGAATATAGAATACATTTTTAATTATTATTATTTAAATATTTAAATAATGCCTATATGTAAGCATTATATAAATTCATTTTATATGAATTTTTTATTATTTATAAATTTTATTTGGATATGGCTGAAACGTGTTATATTAACGTAAAGTGGAATACAATTACTGTGCAAGATTATTGGCAAGATTTAAGTAATACCTTGTTTTAAAAGTTGTCTAAATCACTGCCTAAATATAGTTATTTGGCTATGTATTTTCCCCACCAAGCCTATGTAATGTGCATTTTTTCCTTTGAATTATGTGCAGTGATAAATCACAATTAATGCATAATAAGACTGAAAACATGTATTAAAAAAGTAAAAAGAATCCAAATGAAATTTCACTGTAGCACAAATGTTCTATATACTCCAAACCCTTTTTGTGAAACGACCTATTTAACCACTTTTCAGAAACTAATTTATATATACCTAATTGCCTCCAGTGTAAAATTCAATCACTGACAGTTAATTCAGCAAGAATGTGCTGGTTTGTGTCGACAGAGAGAGAGCGAAAGAGTAGAGCATGGCTTCCCTTAAGAGCAATAATTCTGATAAAGAAAAAGACTTCAGAAAGAGTAGCAGTTTGTTGGAGCAGTGCTTAACCAAAAGTCTCCTCTGTGTGTGTGCGCTTCTGTGCACGACACATTACTTTTTCCTTCTAAATAATTGGTTTCAGTCAGTCTAAGCTTGCTCCAGCATTAATATGTCAAACTGACACTAAGCTTCAGGACCGGAGGTTAACCGCTGCCATCGACTAACTGAGCTCTATAACCTTCAACCCTTTGGTCAGAGTTACCATGTCCACTTTTTATAAGCTACTTTGGTCTTGTTTGTTCGTGAAGTTGGTCCAAGCTGCATTGTGTGGTCTTATTTCCAGGATACACTATGAATTGACCTGCAAGTCCGCTAAACTCACCTGGCAGATACATTTTGTTGAAGGCACACTCTATATTGAGTAATTTTTGTATTATTCTTGCTCATTTTTTAGATTTTTTGTCAGATCAGGTTGCATGTTTTTCTTGTGGGATCTGGCAACACAGTCCCGGCCTGTCCTACCGTTCTCTCTACTCTCGTATTGTTTCTGTTCCCTAAGCCCAAACAACAGGAATTTTTCCTGCTAAATTACGTCGTACAACAACAGGGGAGTTTAAAATGTCAAACTACTCTTTCCTGTCACATCATACAAATGTTCTAATTTGTAGACCTGCAGTTCTGTGCTCTCTTTATGCAAAACACATGTCGGTATCTTCACAACCATCATAATAAGAAAAGAAAATTAATTATTTTTTTCACCTTTAAAAAAAGCACTGAGGTGTGTTCTGAATTACAATTCATATTTTTTTCTTCTTAGTAAAATCCTGTTTCTCTTTCAAACTTTTTATTTGGTCTTAGGAACTAGTGATGCAATGCTGATCCAACTTTTGATATACTGACTGACTCCAAAATGGGTTTTTTTCTGCTTGTTTAATTTAGTTCATTAAAATCATTGTCACAAATTCAATCCATTTCGATTTGTAATATTTAATATGTGTGTATTGGGATGAATAATTTTAATTGGCCATAACCAGATGTATGAAATCCAGACATATGCGTTGGGTATTGATGTAAGCATTATAATTTTTAAGGGTTAGTTCACCCAATATATATATATCACTGTTTAACTGTCTTTATGATTAAGAAAAAAGCAGCCCTGGCGGAGACTTCTTTCAAAAACATAACAAAAACTTTTGTTTGGTATAGTGTGAAATCTCTCAAATCACTCTGCAATTTGCACACTGGTTATACATTAACAAGAAAAACATTCAGATGTAAAGCAAATATCAAAGGTCTTGAGTTATTATGTTTAAATGCATGTTTGCATGTGTTTGTTACCTCTGAATTAAATGGTATAGGGTTTCATTCAAGGGCTCTTATTCAAATATGCATTAATATAGGCATTACAGTTCATGCACATTTGTGACCTGGACTGAATGAGTGTCTGTGTTCACCAATTTTGCAACACCATGCAATTTCTGGACTAATGTGTCTGTGAATAGTGAGTTGATCAGGCTGCTGCAGGTAAGCAGGTCGCAGCTGTTTGTTGTGAATCTAATGCGATCTAATCATGTCAGCTACACTCAGCCACACACACCCTCATCCTCTCTCTCTCTCTCTCTCTCTCTCTCTCTCTCTCTCTCACTCTCACTCATCCACCCTCTTGTCTCTCTCTCTCTGGTGTACAAGCCCCTAGTCACTCGTTCTAAGATGGAGAGATACACAGCTGATCTATTCTATCCAATGCAATGTACGGGAAAGCTATACTGTTTTTAATCTATCACTGTTCAAATGCCAAAATGTGTTAATATTTAATTACAAATGATTTAATTTCATTATGCTCTTTTTATCCAAAGTGACTTGCAAATGATGACCATCGATTGCAATTTATCATAAGGGCCAACAATATCTGCAATGTATACAATGTCAAGTTTCAAGCGCTGTTTAAGCTAGATTAGTATACAAGCTTGAGCAGAAGTGATAAACGAGATAAAACAGTTTGTTGTTATTTTTGTCGATAAGTTAAGTGATTGTGGAGATAAATGCAAATTAAATAATTAATGCAAATTAAATAATTAATACAAATGAAACCAATTAAAAGTTAAATGTGAAGCAAATAATAAAGAAACATAACATTGCATTATCTAAGGTCAGTCACTGATTGATAGAACAAATGTCAGCTTTAAAGAAAATCAGAAATCTAGTTTTAATGTTCTAGCAGACTGCATGAAAGTATTTGGAAATGAGAGACATTAGGAATAATACCAGACATAAATATGAAATAAAGTGAATTACTTATTATAACTATTGTTTGATAAATATTTATATTGAATTGTATTGTATTTTTACATTTTCATAACAAAACAACAATAATAATCTGTAAATACTTTAACATTTTAATAAACATTTTACATTAAATATTACAATTTTAAGTATAAAGTATACTTATTAGTAAGTATAAATATGATAATATTATAAATAAAAATGTTTACTTGTGATTTTTAGATGAAACATTACCCCTGCGAAATTTATCCAACAATGGATTTCATACTTAAGATCAGTCTTACTGTGATATATAGTGATATACTGTGATATTACTGATATTACTGTGATATACAGTCTTACAAGCACTAAGCTGGTTCAAATCATACCTATCTGACCGCTACCATTTTGTCTATTTAAATGGAGAAAAATCGATCATAACTCCAGTAAACTATGGAGTGCCGCAGGCATCTGTATTAGGCCCTCTGTTATTTTCAATATATATGATGCCACTTGGAAATATTATAAGCAGAGGTGGGCACAAATACATCAAAAACTATTTTGTTACAAACTACAAATACTGGCTCATGAAATGTAACAAAATAAAATACAAAATACTGATGTGAAAAATGTATTTAAATAAAATACAAGTAATTAGTATTTTGAAAATACAAAAATACTCCCACAATAATCTTAAGTCTTTTTTTTTTTTTTATTACTGAAAGGTCAATAACACAAATAGTAGCAATAACACAAATATGAGAAATGTGTAAATTCAAAATGGCGAAATAGCAAAATAAAAAAGCATGGGCATTTCACTAAATCTCTACAGGGCCTGAAATAGCTCCCTCTGACGTAAATGGCATGTACAGGTGCTGGTCATAAAATTAGAATATCATCAAAAAGTTGATTTATTTCAAGAATTCAACTTAACAGGTGAAACTAATCTGGGGGGATAGGCTAGTACTTCAGGGGGAAAAAAATAACAGACCGAGAATTTTCGTCACAAAATCAAAATTCCATTTTAATCATAATATATATGATTAATCATATTAATCATAATATGTGTGGGTTTGTTTTACACACGAGACTCTAACTGCCTAGCCTAGAAATCTAGATGCACCCTAGCGGCAGCAAGATGTATTTTTGGCAAACCAGACCTACATCAAGATGTTAGGTCTGGCAACTCACCATAGACACGGCTCAGTCAGAGGGGCAGGATAAACAGCTGTCTTTCAAATTCACTCTGCACGCAATAGGACAGCGCTTCAACCAACCAGAGCGTTTTCCCAACAGCGGAGCTAACGTTAGTTGAAAGATTCAATTTTTGAATCTGGCCGGCAAAACTACGAACACATCTTCCTTTTTTAAGAATGACTTAAGTGCCGTTCTTTGCTCTTTTCTCAAAGAAAAGCTTAACTCCAAGTCCTCCAGAGTCGCGGCCAAAGCCGGTTCGAAAGACAGCAGCCGCCATTCTTTGTTTTCAAGTAGCAGGGAACCGTCGCAACTCTGTCGTCATTATGTTAAGCCCGCCCCGCCTACTCTATACACGATGTGATTGGCCTGACCCAATTTAGGTTTTTACAGCTCCGAAAGTCAACGGAGAGTTGCTAGACTATAGCCTAGAAATCTAGACGCACCCTAGCGGCAGCAAAATGTATTTTGCAGCCAGGGTAGTCTAGCAACTCTCCGTTGACTTTCGGAGCTGTAAAAACCTAAATTGGGTCAGGCCAATCACGTTGTGTATAGAGTAGGCGGGGCGGGCTTAACATAATGACGACAGAGTTGCGACGGTTCCCTTCGACAGCGCCACTTCTTCTCCTGTGTTCAAAACTCATTCACTTCTTGGAGGGAGCCCGGTCTACAGGGTGTCACGTGATTTTTGTGCATCTAACCTGGACATTGCTATTGCCAACATCAGACCGAAAATCTGACCAATCATTTACTATGGTGATAAGCATAATTTATGGTGATTTTTCTTAAGTATTTAAGTATTTGAAATACTCTAAATACACTCCCTCAAAATATTTTGTTACAAACTACATTTAATTTTTTCCACACCTGCAAAATACAAATGACAAAATACACTAAAGTAATTAAATACGTATTTAAAATACATTTAATTGAAATACTGCCCATGTCTGATTATAAGGAAACATGGAATTAGTTTCCATTGTTATGCTGATGACACTCAAATATATATTTCATCACGGCCGGATGAAAACGCTAAATTTTCCAAATTGACAGAGTGTGTTAAAGATATAAAAGTAATTTTCTTTTATTAAATCCAGACAAGACAGAGGTAATACTTATCGGTTCAAAAAACCGCCCACAAAACCTTGCACAATACAACTCTAACATCATAGGATGTCCTGTTACTTTATCCTCTACAGTAAAAGACCTGGGTGTTATACTCGATTGCAACCTGTCTTTTGAAAATCATATTTCATATGTTACAAAAACAGCCTTTTTCCACCTTAGAAACATTGCTAAGCTACGTAATATGCTATCAGTTTCTGATGCAGAAAAGTAAGTTCATGCATTCATGACCTCGAGACTGGATTACTGTAATGCTTTATTAGCTGGTTGTCCTGCATCCTCAATAAACAAGCTACAGTTAGTCCAAAATGCCGCCGCTAGAGTTCTTACGAGATCAAGAAAATATGATCATATAACACCGATTTTATCATCACTGCATTGGTTACCTATAAAGTTCCGTATTAATTACAAGGTATTGCTACTGACTTATAAAGCCCTAAACGGCTTAGCTCCAGTCTATTTAACGGATCTTCTATCACCCTATAATCCATCGCGCTCTTTAAGATCACTAAATTCAAGGCTTTTGGTCATACCTAGGATATCCAGAACCACCAAAGGAGGGAGAGCATTTTCACTTTTGGCTCCAAAACTCTGGAATAGTCTTCCTGATGCTGTTCCTTGCTCAGACTCGCTCTCCCAGTTTAAAACTAGATTAAAGTCGCATCTCTTCAGCCAGGCATTCATATAATCCTACAGTTCAAACTACAATCCGGCCTCTAGCTCATAAATGCCAGAGGAGAACTGGCCCCCGACTGAGCCTGGGTTCTCCCAAGGTTTTTTTTCTCCATTAGGTCACCTGATGGAGTTTTAGGACACCATTAGGTCACTTGATGGAGTTTTTCGGTTCCTTGCCACTGTTGCCTTTGGCTTGCTCAGTTGGGGATATTTTGGGGATATTTAATTTAATTTTATCAATCAATAAATTCCTCTTGAAACAAACTTTGTTGTATTATTTTAATTTAATACTGTGAAGCTGCTTTGATACAATCTGTATTGTGAAAAGCGCTATACAAATAAACTTGACTTGACTTGACTTGACTTGATATATTCAGAGCTTTGTAATTGCTCTGGTGTCTTTCACATTCATTCAACAGAAACTAATGTAGACATTTTAGAGTTTCCTACTACAATTGTAATGGTCACCCGCTGGAGTGCCCTTGAAAGCCACCAGAGGGCACTCCACAACAGACCATTGTCATTCCCTCACAAACTACATCTCCCATAATTCTCTGCCTGGACTCATTAGCACTCATTGTTTTCACCTGTGTCTCATCTTCTTGTTTGCTCACCCTATATAAGCCTGGTTCTTTCTGTCATTCCCTGCAAAGTCTTGTTTAGTGTCACACTGCAATTCCAAGCATTCTCCTGGTTTTCTTTATCTTGTTTTTTTTTATGCTCTGTCCGGTTTTCTTGGTTTCCTCTGTTTTTGCCTGTGCCCCTTTGACCCTGTTATTGTTTGGACTGATTACCCGGTTTTTATGACCTTTGCCTGTTTTCGACTACGATTGTGGATCTTTCAGTAAAACTGTATTTGGATTCTCAACCTTCGTGTCGGAGCAGTTTGTGACAACAACAGTGTCTTATTCTTAAAAATGTATTCACATTAAAGTATTGCTTTGTTGCTCACTTCTAGGTGGGCAGTTTTTAACAATAACAATAATAATACATTTTATTTATAATGTGCCTTTCTCATACTCAAAGCACTACAACATAAATTATACATAGTATGTAATAACAAAAGTTACAATAATAATTACAGATTAAAAACTTTACTAAAAAGATGTGTTTTGAGTAGTTTCTTAAAACAATAAAAAGGAGCATTCCTAATAAAGCAGGCAATGAATTCCATAACTTTGGAGCAATGCAAGAAAAAGCATCACCCTCCCATGGTTTTGAGTTTACAAAGGCGCTGATAAAGAGAAAGAGAACAAGTAAAGCGGAGAGTTTGAGAAGGTATGGGTGGTGTACCCAAATTATAAATGTAAACAGAGCCAACCCATGTACTGCTTTATAAGTTAAAACAAGAATTTTGCGTAAGAAATCTAGCCTGGGTTTTCCCATGCTGCCTTGCGCGCAGCACGATTTTATTCACGCTGCTAGGCAGCCTGGATTCCATGGACCAGATTTTCGCCTCAGCGAGGGGACCAATCACAGAACGGTGAGGGAGCAGCAAGACGATGACGACGTCTATGCGACACACCGAAGCAGTTTGTTTATGTCTATGGATCCAACATGGCAGCAGACGCGAAGTTACCTCATGTTTGTCTTGCACAAACGGCAATAGTCGCTGAACGCCATCGTGTACACATAAATCTCTGACCCATCGTCTTCTTTCTTGTCGAATTTCTGTCGCTTTACATACGTCATCTGGTATAATTGAAATGATTGGCTATGAGCTACGTACAGGCGCATTTGATAGACATTCGTAGCGCCCAATAAACGTCTCTGGGCATTCGTAAACCACGCCTCAAGTATGAGAAAATGAACATGTGGTTCCCAGACCACGTCTCAATGAGACGAGGTCTGACGTTAGCCAGGCTATAAGGAATCAGTGTAGTTGAAGAATCAGGGTTAATGTGTTGGAGTAAAAATGCTTAAGTCAAGACACAAGCAGCTGCATTTGTATATATCGCAAGAATTTTCAGGTCTATCTGCAAATTATTGCAATATATACAAATTCAGGTGAATTACAGTAAACTAGTCGAGATGTAATAAAGGTTTGAATAAGCCTTTTTTGCATCAGGCCTCGAGAGAAAGGGTCTAATATGGGCAATATTCTAAAGATTAAAAAAGGTCACTTTAGTAATATTTTTAAAATGAGTATTAAAAGTCAGCTGAGCATTAGAAAAAAAAAAAAAATCACACCCAAACTTGGCTCCTTGATTTATTACATATATTAACAATAGTTGGAGTGCAATTTAATTAAGGAAAATTATGTTTCATCCAGGCCTTTATTTGAAGAGGCAGAACTGAAAGCAGTATAAATCTGTGTATCGTCAGCATGGCAATGATATCCCAGACCATTCTTCTGGATAATCTACACAAGAGGCAGCATATACTAAATGGAGTAGGACCCAATATTGACCCCTGAGGGACACCCTGTTGAAATGGCACAGTCTGAGATCTGCTAGTACCCAGGTAGACAAATTGGGAACGAGTTTTTGTAAGCAAGCAGAGGATTTATTCAATGCCGACTGTGATAGTAACCCACACAGGACACATATGATTTTTTCATTAGCATTGCATTTCTCTACAATTCACTTCGGATAGCAGCATGAATTAGTTGAAAATCATTCTTATATCCTATAACAGTAATAATATTTAATGTACTTTTAATATTTAATGTACTTTTGAGACAGATCCTGACATGCAGGCCTGTACTGCTGGTGCTTTTGCTCGATATGCTTTACCTCCCCACATTGTTCTGTGTACAGTTTGCATTTCCTAGTTTCTCTTGTACATCCACGAGGCCTCCAAGCTTCTCGTTTTTATTTCCTTTTTTATTTATATTCCACCCAGCCTCGGTTCTTCAGGCAGAACCACTTTCTTTTTTTCCAAAAGCGCGCGCATACCACCTTTCTCCTCTAGAGCAGAACTGCTCTGAATTTTTTCCTGTGAACATGAAAAACCTAAGATGTTATAAAAGAAACAAGTAGTTACCAAGTAAAGTATAAGCCCCGTCTGGGAGCTTGTTAGTAAATCCGAAACAAATGAGTCTCACTGTAGAGTTGCGTGTTTTCGTGAAATTCTTACCATTTGCTTATTCTAGCTCATTCTAATGATTCCTCGGTGTCTCCCTCGCGTGCTGTAGCAGAGGGAAGAGACTTGTTGCTCTCATTTGCAAGTGTGCAAATGCACGGCTTGTGTTGTTTTATCTGCAGGGAGAGGAACACTTCTCATAATTGAAGAAGCAGTGAATTCATTTTCAAAGACGTGTTAAGAATTGCTCAAGATCAAAGCAGTTCAGCTATCTGTCTTCCCCACCTGCTCTCTGTGATTTCTTTCTTGCAGTTTTTCCATAAAAGGAATGCATGAATTGGAGAGCAAAGGATTAGCAATTTTGGGGCAATCTTTAAGCTTCTTTCCCATATGTGATTCTATACAGTTTCCAAGAAGCAGCATGTTTAGATATTGTAATGGATTCACATGACAAAAATGTTTAATCGTTACGTTGACAACATGACACTTATGTTCATTGTGGCAAAGTTTTAACTTAATTTTATTACACATGCCTGGAAAACTTGATTTTAATCAATCATGGAATTTTGTAGTCAGAGATAAGAGCACTAAACTCTGACTCTTTGACCATTGTTTAAGGCAACCAAGTTCCTACATAGCTGTGTCAGTTGTATTACTCTTCTTTTTTATATATATAATGAAAAAATTCAACTCTAATCAAAATGTAATGACCGTCTGGCAAGTAGCCATGTAAAAGGCAGAATAATGTGTGTGGTCAGGTCGATCAGAACCACTGACAGTGGATTACTTTAAAGATTCTGCTAAGTACAGTACATCATTGCAAAATGTATATATATATATATATATATATATATATATATATATATATATTTATTTATTTATTTATTTATTTATTTATTTTTATTTTTATTTTTATTTTTTTGCAATGATCTAATATATTTGATATACTGTATATATTGTCATGTTTGGCTGTAGAGCACACGGTGAAGAGTTATCCAAAAAACAAAACATACTTTATTAATGAACAGACTAGGAACACACAGGAGATTGCAGGAGTAATAATAATCTTAGATAAACAACCAAATCAACATAGATGACACAGAACAATGAACAGACAAAACAAAGGGTTTAATAAACAGAACAGGTTCAAGAACTAATTAACAACCAGGGAAACTAAATAGGGAACAGAACTCAGGCAAAGCAGAACAGGGAACAGAATGAAAACAAAACAAAACACACGCACACACACAGTTTTTTTTTCACCCAAGGTGCATTAGGTTGTGTAAAAGGTATGTTTAAAATGGTCTTAAAATATCAAACATGTTTGATCCCCGACGACAGGATGGAATTATAGGCTGAATCTTTTATACACAATGTGATTTTCTACTAAATCCGTTAACTCGAGCTGCCCAAAATCTGCATATACTGGCTCTGACTTTGGCCAACTAGGCAGACTCGTCTAGACTGAAAATTGGGGCAAAATTCTGTACAAAAGTAGTGTATAGTGCATTTCATCTTTTCGGTAAGTATACAATGTTTAACAACACAATGCCACAATCGACTAATCAGAATCAAGAATATTCCAGACAACCAATAAAAAGTCAAGTAAATCTTTAGATAAATATTATTTCTACAGAGACAAACCACAGACTTCAGACAAACCATTTTACAAATGGACTTTTGGAGGACATATTTCATAGTGGGACAACCTCTGAAGCTCATCAAAAGGACTCAGTCACATTTGACATTGCAAAGGTACATATTCTATCTGTCTCTTTATAAGAGCAGCACACACACACTCAAACACACTCATCGCACAAGCTCTTCTGAAGGAGGATGGAGAATGAACTCTAAGTTCAGATCATTAGTGTGCGTGCCATGACATAAACCATTGTAATTCTGTTTGATAAATCAATTGTCCTCTGGGTAATGCGATAGTCCCGCAGCACGTCCTTCCCGTCGACCGGCTGTTCATCAGGAAATTAGGTGATGCTGAAATGAAAAGATGGCCTCATATCAGAAACGGGTCTGGGCAGTAGGAGAGAAGCTGAAGGACAAGCACATATTAGGCTTTAATTGATTAATATGCAAATGTAATTTTTGGTTAGTTGTACTTCCTAGTGCCACGTATGACGTCTTTTTTGAACGATGTCCTGGCTGTGGTATTAAAACAAATGGTTTAATTTAGAAAATCCCTCCGCTATACAACCTATTTAACAATAAAGGTAATTACTTCGCTATCACCCGACTACGGGAATAAGAACTCATGCGGGGAGATTACTGTACTTAATTAACATTAAGTGGTTTTAATCCAATCAATCCTCATTGTGGTGAGAGTTTCACAACTTCATAAAACTGCAGTCAAAAGGCAGTCTTGCACAGCTAATGTTGAATAAACCACTTTCAGCCTGTAAAATGACAAACCCAATTTCAAATTGGAACTGCAGGGGACCTTTCTGTGAAACTGTGACAATGCCACTGCTATAATGTTAATGTAACTGACATTAGCTTGACTAAAGGACAGTCGTTTCCTAAGGCACTGCGCAGTGCTCTTCAGTACACAGTCTAATAATAACATTTGCCATGACTAAAAATTATCAGATCTAACTTAAAATGAATCCCTCGACAATGGTTAAAATATATATAAACAGACAAATAATACAGTGGGCTCAAAAAGTGTCTGGATGCTTAAAGGCACAGTATTTAAGTTTTGACGCTAGAGGTCGCTTATTTAAAACAATAACAAAGGCAAAGCTTGATGATGCCGTTAATGAGCGTAGAATCAATGGAGTTGTCGGCTTCACCTTCACAGCTGATGGAAAGCAATCCGACGGGGCAGAAATCATGTTTATGGATGAGCTAATGTATTAAAGCTTTATTAAAGTTACTGTGGTATGAAACAGGCTGGGACTGAAAGCCGTGGGAGCGGAACGAGCTCAGTGGTGCGAATGCTACTGAGAGACACCTGCGCGACACATCGGTCTAGAGTCCCATGGAGGAGCTCCGGAAGGATATAAGAAGGAATGACTACAGTGAAGGGCGAGAGAGGACCAGGCCTGGGACATTTTACGTTGCCATTTATATTCTGCTTATACTCCGTAGTTGGCCACTGCTGCTTCTTTCATTATGTTGTTTATGTCTATAACAATTAAAGTTACGTTTAACATTTGCCAGTTCCCACCTCCTCTTCCCTGAACTTGAACTTTGAATTTTTCTTTCATTCTAATGAAAAAGCCGTAAATGAATTACTACTCATACGGATCACTTTATTTGACAGATTCAAATTGTAGGGTAACGCAGCGCTGTTTTAGCCTGGTAATACCAAACTCTGCTACTTCGCTTTGCTTCGTAGACAGAGTCTGGAAGGGCATACTTGAAAAGCGTTTTCTTTCTCGCGGGGGCGGCGCTTGTCTGAAGTTTAAAATCATTGGTTACCCGCAAGCCAATCACATAACGTTTGGTTATGACGTGTGTTATGCGCTGGCTCAGCCGCATTGAACTTCCACTGTAAACACATGTATGATGCGAAAACAAAACCACTGAGCGAAATACCGGAGTGAACATGGCTGTGAACGACTTTTGCAGATTATGTGAAGTAAATCTACGCATCCACGGTACAATCAGCGTCGTAACCCGAGACGTTCCCCTTCGAGGGAACTCGCACTGCGTCGTCGTCGTGACGACACTTCGGGGAACGTAATGCCCACTATGCCACACCGTAATCACGCCCGCCCTAGTATGAAGCTGGAAGACCAGGCATACCTAGGACGCGAGCACTCTGGCGCCAGGCGTCACAGGGAGTTGCAGACTGTAGAAACGTATGAAGGTGTGCGGGGTGGCCCACCCAGCCGCCTCTCAAATCTCCTGAAGCGAGACACCAGAAAGGAGGGCCACCGAGGAGGCCATGCCCCTGGTGGAATGAGCCCTCACGGTCATAGGTGAAGGCAAATTACGCACCTGATAAGCCGTGGCTATAGCCTGGACAATCCAATTGCTGATTGTCTGTTTAGATGCAGGCAGCCCTTTCTTGGGTGAACCAAAGCACACCAACAACTGGTCTGACTTCCTCCACTGAGAAGACTTCTCCAAGTAAACCCTTAGGGCTCTGACTGGGCAGAGCAGGTGAAGTCTCCCCTCTTCCACCGTCACATGAGGTGGAGGATGGAAGGCCTGAAGAACCACTGACCGTGCCACACTAGACGGCACCTTGGGCACATAGCCCGGTCTAGGATGTAAGATGGCCTTAACTCCGCCAGGCGTAAACTCCAGGCAAGTTGGCGTTATAGCCAAGGCCTGGAGATCCCCCACTCTCCTCAGAGAGGTGATAGCAAGGTGAAAGGCCACCTTGAAGGTCAGGTTCTTTGCCTCAGCCGACTCCAATGGCTCGAAGGGGGCCTCAGCCAACCTTCAAGTACCACCGCCAGGTCCAAAGTTGGGACTCTGGAGTGAGCCGCAGGCCTCATCCTCCGAGCCCCACGGAGGAAACGTACAACCAGATGGTGCTTTCCCAAAGGCCCATCACCTACAGGCAAGTGGAAAGCCGCAATGGCAGCCACATACACCTTAAGTGTGGACGGGGCAAGACCGGCGGATCTTGCAGGAACTCCAGCACTGAAGCCACTGGGCAGTTAACTGGGTCCACCTCACGCTCTCTACACCAAGTGAAAAACACATTCCACTTCAGGCTGTACAGTCTCCTGGTAGAAGGAGCCCTGGAGCTGAGTAGGGTCTCGACAACACCTGCTGACAGGCCAGCCTCTAGGTACCGAGCCCCCTCAGGGGCCAGACCCAGAGGTTCCACAGCTCTGGCCGGGGGTGAAATATTGTGCCCCCTGCCTGCGACAGCAGATCCCTCCTCAGAGGGACCTGCCACGGGAGGCCGTCTAGCAGTGCTACAATGTCCGAGAACCATACCCGGGTCGGCCAGCGGGGTGCTACTAAAAGTAGGCTGATCCCCTCCCGGCGGACCCGTTCCAAGACTCCCGGGAGCAGAGCGATCGGGGGAAATGCGTACAGACGCAGCCTCTGCCACATCTGCATCATGGCGTCCAGCCCAAGCAGAGCTGGATACCTGAGAGAGAACCACAGTGGACAGTGGGACATCTCTTGAGACGCGAACAGATCCACTTCCACTGGGCCGAATCTCACGCACATGGCCTCCACCACCTCGGGGTGGAGTCGCCACTCCCCGGGCCTCAGCCCCTGCCTCGACAGGACGTCTGCTCCCTGATTTTGGTCCCCGGGGACATACATCGCTCTGAGAGACGACAGTTTCCCCTGGGACCACAGAAGGATCTGGTGTGCCAGTCTGCATAGAGGGCGCGACCTCAGACCCCCCTGATGATTCAGATACGCGACTACAGATGTGTTGTCCGAGCGTATCAGGACATGGTGGCCACGGAGGTCCGGGAAAAAGCTCCTCAGAGCTTTGTAGACCGCCAGCATTTCCAGGCAGCTGATGTGCCAGGAAGAATGCCGGGTCTCCCACAGACCTCTCACAAAGCGGCCGTCCATGACCGTGCCCCAACCAGTGAGGGAGGCATCTGTTGAAACGGTTTTCTGGCAACATGATGCTCCCAGCACCGGTCCTTGGGACAGGAACCAAGGTTTCCTCCATATGACAAGGGAACGAAGGCATCTGCGCGTTACCCTGATCATACGGAACGGATTTCCCCTCGGGGAAAACCCCTTGGCTCTCAACCACCACTGTAGGGGTCTCATGTGTAGCAGGCCAAAAGGTATGATGTTGGACGCTGCTGCCATGAGCCCCAGCAGTCTCTGAAACTGCTTCACAGTGAGGTTGCGGCCTAGCTTCGCTCTGGAGACCATCGCCGTATGGACCGTATTTGTGCCCGCATCGTCGTGGAGTCCCATACAACTCCCAGGAACGTTGTCCTCTGGGAGGGCGTCAACACACTCTTTTTTGTGTTGAGTCTCAGCCCCAGGCACCTGATATGGGCCAGAACAACATCTCGATGCCGAACTGCCATTTCGCGCGACTTGACCAATATTAGCCAGTCGTCGATATAGTTGAGTACACGGATACCCTGGAGTCTCAGCGGAGCCAGCGCTGCATCCATGCACTTGGTGAAGGTGCGAGGGGAGAGAGCTAGGCCAAAGGGAAGAACCCGATATTGGTACGCTTCGCCCCCGAAAGCGAACCTCAGGAACTTCCTGTGACATGGAAGGATGGATATATGGAAGTATGCGTCCTTCAGATCTATCGTGACGAACCAGTCCTTTAACTGTATCTGACTCACGATGGCTGGAATTGTGAGCATCTTGAACCTGAATCTCCTCAGAGAACGATTCAAGTGCCTGAGATCTATTATTGGACGCAACCCCCCATCCTTCTTGGGAACTATGAAGTACCGGCTGTAGAACCCAGACTCCCTGTCTGGCAGAGGAATACGTTCTATGGCCTCCTTGACCAACAGGGATTGGCCTCGGGTGTCAACCGAGACTCGTTCCCGACCCCCTGAAGCGGCTGACCGGCAGGGAGCAGTCGAGAATGATTTTCGGTGTGCAGATGCGTTCGCTGCCCAGCCACAGGTCTTTCTCGAGGTGGCTGGAGCGGCGCGCGTGCGCGGGAAATCAGTGTGGCCCGAAGCGTACTGGACGGCGGGAACACAGCACTGATTTCCCGAGAGCTCCGGGAGGGAGGCGACCTCGATCGCTCCACCCCGGGGGGGACAGCTCTCAGCGGTCCGGCCGCAACTAGGACCGCTTGGAGGAAGCCTTCTTTGCCTCGAGAGCGCCGCCTCCTTTGCCAGGCTCCCTCGGGAGGGGCGCGGGCGGCGACACTCTCTTTTTGCACCTGTCGGTGCGAGGAGCTGGCAGACAGCCGAGGCTGCCCTTTTGAGGCAGCCTTCCCCGAGGAGCCAGAGTGGCGAGGGAGGTATTGATGGAAAACCGCCGACTGCTTTTTCACCTCCTGAAACCTCTCGACTACGTAACTAACCACGCCGCTGAAGAGGCCAGAAGGCGAAATCGGGGAGTCAAGAAGAAAATGTTTTTCTTTCTCCTTCATCCCCGACAAATTTAACCAAAGATGTCTCTCCACACACACCATACCAGCCATGGAGCGGCCGATGGCACGGGCCGTCTCCTTGGTGATGCGGAGAGACAAGTCGGTGGCTTTCCTCAACTCCATGATGTAATTTGGAGAGGGACCCTCGCCCTCATCAAGCTCCTTGAGGAGGTCGGCCTGATAGGTCTGCAACACCGCCATAGTATGCAGGCAACTACCAGCCCGCCCAGCCGCCATATAAGCTCTGTCCACCAGCGTAGATGTATCGCGGCATGGCTTGGTGGGCAGTACCGGGGCCTTATGGGACAATGCTGTCTCGGGAGAAAGATAGCTCGCGAGAGCTTCCTCCACCCGAGGCATTTTCCCATAGCCACGCTCAGCCGCCCCCAGCACATTAGAAAAATCAAGCACTGGGGGTTTGGAGAGCCTGGCTGAATATGGTTTTTCCCACGACTTGCACAACTCATTCCATCAGGGAAAAACGGAAGGCCCCGGCGTGGAGGTTGAGACCGGCGCTTATAAAACCTTTCATCCAGCTTACTGGGCGGCTGGATTTCTGGCTCTTCTTGTGGCCAATCAATTCTTAATTTGGCCACAGCGCGGGTCAAAACCTCCACCAGCTCCTCTTGAGCGGGTGCGTGAAGCGGGGGATCGAGCTCCACATCACCCGCCTCGATGCTTAAAGCATCTGACTCCTCAGAGCCAGATAGCTGAAGCATCGGTTCCTCCACCTCGCGGGAAGCCGCATCGCATCCAAATCTTCAGACGAGGACCGGGAAGATGGCGAAGCAGTCCCGTGTCCCGCTGAAAGATCCATCTGTGAGCCCCACGATCTGCGGCACCGCGCTGCCTCGGCAACGGCGGGCCCAGAACCGCGGGGCTCGCGAGCTTGGCCGCTTTCATCAAACACGGCCAGCCGTGAGCGCAACACTCTGAGCGGCAGCTTATCACATTCGCTACAGGCGGCTCCCTCGAGAGCCGCCCTAGCGTGCTGCACACCCAGGCAATGCACACACAGCTGGTGTGTGTCCGTGCCCGATAAATAGCGCGGACACGGGTGCACACACGGTCTGAACTGCTCGCTAGACATTATTGCTTGTGTAACTGGGACAAACAACACTAAATAGGACGGACAAATCAATTTTAGCTGAAGAGCAAAAAGCTAACGTGTGTTTGTGCCAGCGTCCCTTTGTATCTTCCGGTTATGCCGTCATCTACTGCGTCATGACGTAGCACCAATCAGGATTGGACAGATTTCATTCATGCTTCAGATGCGCTACGCTGGGCGTTCCCCGAAGTGTCGTCACGACGACGACGCAGTGCGAGTTCCCTCGAAGGGGAACTGGGAGATAGGTCGCTATCTCAGACTGAGTACAGAAGCGAACTGAAATTCGAAGTCTGACGTAGTCAGGCTAGTGCTGTTTTACTTAGTCAAAACAATCATACTAAGATACATTTGAATGTGTTGAAAGTTATGTTAACGTTACCCAGTGCGTTCGCTTGGTGGCTGGTATGAGACACTTGTAGCACATTGCCGTAAACTATCGATATTAGAATATCATATTGATAAAAACTGGATGACTTGTGTTCCTAAATGGCATACTGAAAAACTGAGACACGTGGCTAATGAAGTTTCAGCTTAATGAATTTCATTGCTTAAAACTGTTTTCACGGTCATGACAAGAAATAATCCCCTACTGCTATAATTCCTGCATGGGTAAAACAATGAGCTGTGTATAATAGTGTAATTCATGCTGAGGGATTAGAGATTACTATTATTATTGTTAATAATAATCAATGTGTGACAGGTTGAGTTCAGATCCAGACGTCTCTGACCTTAATCCATTTGTTTTTTGCTGGGTTTTTTTTCCATCCGCACTGTGAAGAATCCCACACAATCTCCCCACACTATATCTATCTTGCACGCTACAGTCTCTCTCTCACACACACACACACACACACACACACACACACACACACACACACACACACACACACACACACACACACACACACACACACACACACACACACACACACACACACACACACACACACAAATACTGTACCTCTCTCCTTAAATCCCACTTTACATCCCTCCCGTGCTGCCGATCTTATTCGCTAACTCTGCTCTAGGCAGTGACTATGATGTTGAAACACTTCCCTCTGTGCTGTTGAATTAGCAAAATGTCAAAGGTCCCCCTCGCTCCCTCCCTCCATGGTTTCTCCTAGTATCTATGTCCCACTCATCCCTCAGGTACAATAAGAACAAAACAAAAGTCAATGACAAATGATGTTGAGGACTGTGATGTAAAAGATGAAAGAAATGTCACACACACACACACACACACACACACACACACACACACACACACACACACACACACACACACACACACACACACACACACACACACACACACACACACACAGCCTGCAGGTAAACATTGCTCTTTTAGAAGTCATATTATGCTAAAGAAGAGGGTTCTCCAATTAAAATGGCCTTTTTTAACTTCTCTTGCTCTTATAATCAAAAGAAAAGGTTTTTCATCAGCTATTTTATTTTACACAGATCTGAGTGAGCATTAAAATACTGTCTCTGGATTGCTGATGGATGTCTAAGATGTAACTTGGAGGTATTCAATTTGCACATGGCTTTAGGAAGGAAAGGACCAGAGAAAGCAACTTGTAACACTTTATGTGATTGTGAAGTCTTCATTTTCAGACTTTTTACATTTCTATCTTCACAGTTGGGCACTATCTGGGACAGTCATATATAATTAGCATGAACTATAACCAAAACCTTTTCGTTTTTGTTTTTACTCGAAACAAAATAAACATTAACTAAAAATAAAATAAAAAATGTAACTTATTTTACTTCAGCTATAGTTGCCAAGGCACAATTTCTCATTTTCGTTTAGGTTAACTTGAAATACTAAAATAAGTATAGCTAAAACTAACGAATAAAAATGACAAAAAACTACCAATTTATTAAAACTAAAATGAAACATGTATTATTATAGATTCTTAGAAAATACTATATAAAAATAAAATTTAATTCAAATGATTAACAAAAACTATTACTATGACACAAAATTAATATTTAAACTGACAATTTAAATGAAAAAGGATAATCAATTAAAATAATGTTTCCAAAAACATGTTTTGTTTTGATAGAAATTACAATGTAAGTCTAAATGTGTGTGCTTGTATATTTGTGTGTGTGTTTACATGCATGGGTTAGTATGTGTGAAGGGGAAGGTGAAAGAAGGACGAACAGAACATTACGACGTTCTTCTTATATGAAAGACCTTGACGAGATGTATGTCCCGTCCCGCAATGACAAGAAGCCCCTGTCAAGCTTTTAGTAGTTCCATTTAAGAAGAGCTCAATGACTTCCCTTCTTTTCAGCACTTCCACCTTAATAAAAAGTAATATGGCGAGATCTTTTACTGTCTAACCAAATCAATCATGAAAGTTGAGAAAAGTTCTTTCAAAAGTATTGAAATTCAAAACACATTGTCTTTGAGCATTCAGAATATGTCCTTTCAAGGTTGAATATATCTTGCTGCAATGAAGTTAAAGGGATGAAGCAGTGGAGTTAACAATAATCTCAGCCTCAGACGGTACGCCCATGGACCGCCCTTAGTCCGCTTACTGAGCATCTGATGCATACTGCATACCAAACTGAAAAGTATTTGTGGAAATCGTAAACTCAATCAGTTTGCCTGAAAAACAAGGGACAGTTAAAAATAAAAAAAAGCAAATAAGATCAATGATTCATATATATATATATATATATATATATATATATATATATATATATATATATATATATATATATATATATATATACATATATACTGTATATATAGTGTCAGGTTTCTTTTGTCTCCCTTTCATTATTGATCTGATTTCCTAGTTTGTCGTCTAGGTTACCCATTAATTAATCATTCTGTTCAGCTGGTCTTGATTAGTTCCCTTTGTTTGCTCCTTGTACTTGTGTTTTATTCTGTTCCTTGCCTGGTATTGTTAAAAGTGTAGTTGAATATTGAAAAAGGTTTTCTGAATTCATTCTGAGTCTTGATATATACGACCTCATTATGACTACCTGCCAAATATGCTGTTGGGACTCTGCGTGCTTCCAAAACGGTGCCGTCCTGCCAAGGCATGGACTCTACAAGACCCCTGAAGGTATCCTGTGCTATTTGGCACCACGACCTTAGCAGCATATTCTTCATTCAAGTTGTGAGGTGAAGCCATCATGGATCAGAATTACTGGTCCAGCACAGATGCTCAATAGGTTTGAGATCTGGGGAATTTGGAGGGCAAGGCAACAGCTTGAACTCTTCATTATGTTCCTCAAATCATTCATGAACAATTTGTTTATTATCCTGCTGAAAGAGGCCACTTCCACCAGGGAATACCATTGCATGAAGGGTTGTACATGGTCTACAAAAATCTTTAGGTAGGTTTCACATGTCAAATTGACATCAGAATGAATGCTCAGACCCAGGGTTTCCCAGCAGAACATTGGCCAGACATTCACACTCCCTCAACCAGCTTTCATCTTCCCACTGTGCATCCTGGGGCCATCACTTCCTCAGGTAAATATTGCTCACGTACACGGCCATCCTTGTGATGTAAAAGAAAAGGGCAATCATCGGACTAGGTGGCTTTCTTTCACTGCTCCAGGTTGATTTCTGATGCTCACATGGCCATTGTAGGCCCTTTCGACGGTGGACGGGTCATCATGGGCATTCTGACTGGTCTGCAGATACATGCACAGCAGGGGTGTAATGCACTGTGTGTTGTGTCACATTCCTCCCATAACCATCATTAGAATTTTGTGTGACTTGTGCCATAGACCTTCTGTCATTTCACATTGCTGACCAGGAGCAACCCACAAGCCTTGCCGTTTCAGAGATGCTCTGACCTATAGTCTGCCCATAAGAGTTTGACCCCCGTCAAAGTCTCTTAGGTCTTTACTCCTTTCCATTTATCCTGCATACAACATGCTGGCTATAAGAAAACATTACGTAATGTAATGTAACATATAGACTGACTAATCGATCAATCGATTGATTGGCCAAAGAGAAGTGGCTGTTTAGATTTAAATAGGCAAATGCTTAGTCTATGTCTGGAACATTATTGCGGTGATTATAATGTTTCTAGCATGTTACATGTTTGGCAACAGTTCTTCTAACCCTAATTGATGGAGTGTGTAGCTTTTCATTTCTTAAACAACCATGTAGGAATATGTATCATGGCCATATTCCAAGATGACAATGTCAAGATTCATCAGGCTCAAATTGTGAAAGAATAGTTGAGAGGGAGCATGAAGAATCATTTTCACACATTAATTGAGTAGACTTTACAGAGTGCTTGACTTTTGCATTGTCAATACAACATAATGACCAAAAACTGATGCACCTCTTGATGGAAATAAATGCTGTGATGTTATTTTCATCAAGAGGCACATACATTTTTGGTAGACTCTTAAGCATTTCATATCATTTCATATCATTTTATATAATTTAGGTAATTCCTGACATCAATTACATATAATGTAAAATAATAACAATATAGCTTCAGCAACTATATGAACTTTTTGGAATTACACTCAATTTAAATTTTTCTTCCTTAAATTCAAATTGCAATTCAGAAGCCTATTTGCCACTCCAATTCAAATTCTGGGGTTTAATTGGATGGTAAAGGCATTCTCAATTCAATTCTCAATAGTGCAGAACCCTACACACACATACACTCACACTCACCCCGCGGGCGACATTACAGGGAGTCATAGTGGACAGCATCCATCTTTGGGCTGATGAGGTGTTTGAAGGACACTGTTGTGCAGTGAGGTGACAGTGACATAACACACACCTTCAGCCAGCAATGACTCAACCAGATCCTGTCCATTCAACTGAAGAAATCATTTTCCAGACCCTCACACACACATTTCTATCATGTCATCTAGAAAGGTGACTGAGGAGGTTATTAGCGGAGTGGCAGGAATGAGATTTGTCCCAGGAATATAACTACTTTTGTCCCTTGAGACTCAGATCTGCCATTTCATTTGGAATCAAGTTTTTATCTGGTGTGGGGAAGACATGAACATGTTGTTCACACACAAAAGTAGCGGCAATGCTGAAAAGGTAATGTCATCACACAATGGCCACTGAAGCAATACTTTTCAAACAGGAAATACCTCCATCACTGAAGAAAAAGCATCTGTAATAGAACTGTCAGTGAGTAATAGGACTTGGCTCAAGGGCCCTTTAGGATGCGATTCTTTCTAAGCTTATCAGTCAATCAGTGAGCATATAAAGGAACGTGTGGAAATTCAAGCATGTTTTCAGAGACACCTTTTCAGTAGATGCACAAAGGCCTATTTAGATGTGAATCGCAGGAGAAAATAGCAAACAAGACCATGAAAAGAATTCAACAAAGCTTAAACAAAAAGCTTAAGACAATACAAGCATCTGAGAATACACTTTTTTTAAATGCACAATTGTCGCTAAAATATAACTGACAATTTTGATTCCCGTGGAATGCAATAAAAGTAAAAATAGGATGTTTTAAGAGTATCTTTATTTCACCATTGTCATCAGTTGCTTGCCATTTCATTTGTTGAGACAAAAGTATTAACAGCTTGATTTCTGGAATGTCGGTCTCAGACACATGATTATGCTTATAATCATGTATAACAAATCAATTATTTCATCAACAGTAGCTACCACTGAAGTAGAAGCCTACATAATAGGGTGGCCATAGCTGCACATAACAATGAAATGTTAAACAAGCAAAAGACCACAACACAAATGGAAAAACTGTCAACCAGTAGAAGCAGTTGTTCCCAGATTTCTAGCAGTGCCACAGACATATAATGAAAGACTCTATTCTGCATTGTGTAGATTTGTGGAGTTAGACATGGGAGAGCAGGTGTTGTTGGTTCTATCGTTCCAGATACAAAAGAACGAATAAGCAGCCTCTTTGAGTGAATTGCCCTTAACGTTCTCTCTCCCATTCAGTTACAATGCAAAAGGGAAAGAGAGTAAAGAAAAATTAGTATACAAGAAAAACATAGAAAACATACCTGATATAAAACAGCCTCTTTGAGTGTGAATCACCCTTGTTTTCTATAAAATATGATGTGCACTTATTTAGCAGAAGACAAAAATCTAACTCAAAAAGGGTCAAATAATCTCACGGGTAGGAAATATTACATTATACACATAACTTGGGATGAAAATGTAAACATACAAGCAATAACTACAATAAAGATTATATTAAGATTGAATGGAAGAGGTAGGTTTCTTTTGACTTTTGATAGTTACAATGCAAAAGGGAATGACATCACAACTATTAAAGGGGAAAGTGCTCACTTCATTCAGGTAACAATACATAAATTTACAGAACAAATGATATACCTTTTACATCAGGATGGCTGTTCCAGAGTTTAGAAGCCAAATGAGAAAACTCACTCCTTTAGTGGACTTAGATATCCTAGGTACTACCAAAAATCCAGAGTTTTGTGACCTTAAAGAGCGTAATGGATTGTAGGGCGATAGAGGGCCCTATCTTGCACCCAGCGCAATTGACTTTGTACACCGACGCCTGTATCATTCCTATTTTGCACCCGCGCACAGCAGACTTTTCCCTCCACAGACCCATGTCGGTAAACTAGGAAATACACTTGCTATACAATATGCTATTTTAAGGGCGCATGCTTGGCCATAATCAATGTAGCGTGTGCACAACGCGCATGCACTTTGCTTATCTCATCTACACAGAAGCAGCAGTTTTCATTTTTGCAAATCATACATTATTACAAGGAAAAATATTAGGTCTTGTAGGTCTTGATAAGCCTAAAGCTTCTACCTATCCCTTTTTGAACAGTGTGATTATTATGGTAAAAAAAAAAAAACATTTCATTCATTCATTCATTCATTCATATTAACACACGAGGGAAATCATTGTTGTGTCCATGAAGATGTGAAAAAATAGGCATAAATCTAGCTTACACATTTACCCAAATTATCATACGCCTGTTTAACCGAAGCTAATTTGGATGTGTTTCTCCATCCCCAGCCTGGCAAATCCGCCGTTATAATATCAATCCGCCATGGAACAAGCGTGCCCGCTCTTAAAGGGAATGTGATATGTCACTCTGATTGGTTTATTTCACGTTACGCCCAAACCACACCTATGAATAATGAAGCTACTTCAGACCAACCCATTTTAGATTTGCGTCGGGCGCAAGAGTCATTTATCCCGCCGGTATAATAGCAACAGCGCCCAAGACCCGCCCACAAAGTTACTTGCGTTTCGCGCTTGATACTTGCGTTTCAGATCGTTAAAATAGGGCCCAGAGTGTTACCGATCGGTTAAATACACAGGAGCTAAACCAATTAGGGCCTTATGTCAGTCGCAAAACTTAATAATCGATACGGAACTTAATAGGTAACCAGTGTAGAGATGATAAAATAGGTATTATATGATCATATTTTCTGGTATTGAACTCATTTTGGACTAATTGTAGCTTGTTTATTGAGGATTAAGGACAACCAGCTAATAATGCATTACAGTAATCTAGTCTAAAGGTCATGAATGCATAAACTAGCTTTTCTGCATCAGAAACAGAAGGTTGTTTCTGATGCAGAAAAAAAGGTTGAAGAAGGCTGTTTTTGTAACATATGAAATATAATTTTCAAAAAAACATGTTGCTGTCTAATATAACACCCAGGTCTTTAACTGTAGAGGACGAAGTAACAGTACATCTTTCAATGCAAAATGCAAATTGTATTCTAAGGGATTCTGTGTGCAGGTTTTTTTTGGTCCACCAAGTCATACCTCAGTCTTATCTGAATTTAATATAGAAAATGACAGGTCATCCAATATTTTATATCTTTAACATATTCTGTCAAATAGGATAATTTTGAGATTTCATCTGGTGTATCATTGGCATAACAGTGGAAATTAATTCCATGTTTTCTTATAATATTACCAAGTGGCAGCATATATATTGAAAATAACAGAGGGCCTAACACAGATTCTTGCAGCACACCATCATTTACTGATGTTATCTTCCATTTAAATAGACAAAATGATAACTGTCTGATAGGTACAATCTAAACCACCTTAATGCCTGTCCCTGAATACCAGTGTAATTTTGTAGTTGATCAAAGAGTATTTTATGATCTATAGTGTCGAATGCAGCACTAAGATCAAGTAAAACTAGTACGGAGATAACAGCCTTGGTCAGAAGCAGAGGTGTAAAGTCCAGGTTCAGAAAGTAAAAGTCATCCTCAGTATTTTGTTCCAATCACCTGGATTTGCTGGAGTTCATGGGTGGAATAAACATATGGCAGGACTTTTACTTTCTGACCCCTGGACTTTACACCTCTGGTCAGAAGCTAGAAGTAAGTCCTTTGTAATTTTAACAAGCGCAGTTTCTGTGCTATTATAGGGCCTGAACCCTGACTGAAATGTTTCATACATATAACTGTTTTTGTACATATAATTGTTTTTGCAGGAAGGAAACCTGCCCCCTTTAGTTACTGTTGCTATGTCCGCTCTCATGCCACACCATGTTCTCACGCAGTGCTGTACGCCTCACAGAAGGGAAAACCTTTCAAAAGATGGCGCCGTTGTATGTGGCACGCCGTCTGCTGCTCTCCTTCTCACTCTTAAATTCTGTCTTTTTATATTTTTATGTTTGTTTTTATGTCTGTCGCTACTAATTTCGGACTGCAATATGTCATTTGTGTATGATCGTCAAACATTATTAAACATCCGCATGGCTATCGACTCAACCAAGGGTGACGTTGATGATTGCCGATTTCCCCCACCTGCGTGCGAGCACCTCCCTGTACAGCGGCGCTGGTGTCCCGGTGGTCTTCTTTGGAGGCGACGGCGTCGGAGGATGCGTGGCAAGCGGGGTGGAATTGCTACTCGTTTAAAGTCTCTTGCACGGTCTTCACCAGTGTGTGTTGGTCCTGTGCTAACCCGTGAGCGTCGCCTTGCTGGTGCCTTTGCGTGGTCTTTCTCTTCTCATCGGTGGCTTCAACCTGTTATCGGATGCCCTTCGTCCGCACTTTCGCGCGTCATCTCACCCAGCTTTCGACGTCGTGGAGTAAATCATTCCAATCTTTGTTCGCTAACTCAAACAACACAGCTGGAGCAAGCTGCACTGCCACTTAAAATGGCTTTGATTAACGCCCGGTCAGTGGTGAACAAGACATTTTTAATAAACAATTTCTTCACGACGCAGGATTTGGACATTTTATTTATCACTGAGACATGGATTAAGCTGGATGAGTTAAGTCCATTCACCGAACTTGTCCCACAGGACTGCTCTTTCTTAAAGGTCCCATGACATGCTACTTTTTGTAGGCTTTAATATAGGCCTTAGTGGTCCCTAGTACTGTATCTGAAATCTCTTTCCAAAAATTCAGCCTCGGTGCAGAATTATAGCCACTACAAGCCAGTCCCAGAATGAGCTTCCTTCAGACGGGCCGTTTCGGTGTCTGTAGCCTTAAATGATAATGAGGAGGAGAAAGGCGGCGCAAGATGGTTAAGGCCACACCCACCCTCCAACGGTACCGTGGCGTGCATGTTTACGTTGGATATAGCAATGGCACGAAGACACGCAGTCTTTCAAGCATTTCAGTTTGACCCAGAATCTGATCCGGATGGAGAAGCAACGGATGAAGAAGTTGCAACTCAGCGGCTCCAGCAGGACGTTTCCGAATGGTTAGTTTAAAATATTATGTTTGGATACGGTACTTTATTCGGATGGTTTACAGTTATTATCATGTAGCTAACGCTAACCTACTGTTGCCTTTTCATGAGATCTGTAACGTCTGTAATATTACAATTACATCAAGCTCTGCGATCTTGAAATGCGGATATCGCGCGCGCCATATAACCAACAGGAAAACGGTTATCCAAATAACAAAGACGTGTACAACACTCGCGTTACAGTGTGTGTATTCACACACCTAAACTGCATAGCTGCATAGATAATGTTACAGCCACATTCTACGTGTAACAATCTAACCATAAACAGTAAAGCAACACACTTATATATCATTAGTTGACTTACTTGTCCGAGGTGTGTAACGTTAGCTGAGAAGAGAGTGATCCAGACTTTAGTTTCAGACGTTCAGCAAGCCCAGCTCTGTATTGACCCTTTGGTGTTCATTTGTACATCCAATTATTGAGCAATTGTTATGCTTCGCTCGCTCAAAAGCCATGATATCTCTCGTGGACAAACTAAAATCGCGCGCGCGCATTCCTACTTCCTAGCGCATTTTCTCATGGGCGCCTGCGGAAAATATTCTCTGGGCGGGCAAAGCAGAGACAGGGGAGTTAACATTTCCTCCTTATGACGTCATAAGGAGGAGATTCAAGATCAGCGCGTATGAGCCTCCATTTTCTCAAAGGCAGAGAAAGATAGCAAAAGCTCGATTTACACCGATTGAAATTTCTAGAAACTTGGGGACCATATACAGGCTAGGGGAACTCATATTAATGTTAAAAAACCTCAGAAAGTGAAAATTTCATGTCATGGGACCTTTAAACTCACCGCGGCTATCTGGCCGTGGAGGGGGCCTAGCGTCACTGTTTAAAAAACATTTGCCCTGCCGCAGTCTCACAACTAGCCCTTGTCGCAGTTTTGAAGTGCAATTGGTGCAACCTACAGCAACAATCTCTCAGGTATTTGCCTTGATTTATCGTCCGCCTCTGCCAAATAAGGATTTCTTAAATGAATTTGCTGAGTTTGTGGGAGATCTTGTTACGAGATATGTGTAGGGCGTGATACTAACCTACTCTCTTTTTGAACCTTATTGCCTCTTTTGACCTGGATCAGTGGGTGTCTGGTCAAACTCATATCCAGGGACATACCTTAGATTTAATCTTAACACGTGGACTACATGTATCAGACATCAGCATCAGTAATACTGGCTTATCGGATCATTTTCCGATTCTGTTTTCTCTGCCTTTTAATACTTCTATACATAAACCTCATACTTATTCACGGACAACTCGAATTTTTAAAGAACGTGCTAAGGAGGACTTTGTGGCACTATATCCTGGTTTACCTGCGAATCAAGCCATGGTTCCACCATTAAGCTCCCTAGATGCTGATAACCACTTGATATGTTTCAATTCTATTTGCTCTGATGTTTTAAATGTTGTTGCCCCTATCAGAAAAAAGAAAAACAAACTCAATCATGTGGCGAAACCATGGTTAAATGACAATGTTCGTTCTCAAAGACAGATCTGTAGAAGGGCTGAACGCAAGTGGAATAAGGACGGACTACATGTCTCCTATGAACTTTTAAAGGAATCACTCGCTGCATTTCAGCGAGTTGCTAAATCTGCTAAAAACCACTATTTTTCGGAATTGATCAGACTTAATAGTAATAGGCCTAATGTTTTATTTTCAGTAATTGACTCTGCTCTTCATCCCACCACTAACAAATTCCCAGAGATGTCCGACTCTCTCTGTGAAGACTTTGTGATTTATTTTAAAGAAAAGATCTCACTGATTAGATCTCAAATGCCTTCGTTAACTTCTATGCCACTTGAAGTGCCCATATGCTCTTCTACATGGTCTATCTTTGAGCCTGTTACTCTTGACTCTCTGACTAGGATTGTCTCAGTTTTGAAACCTACCAGCTGCTTTCAGGATGTGATTCCTACTAGATTTTTTAAGCAAGTCTTTTGTGCTATTGGTCCTGACTTGTTGTCTATTATCAACAAATGTCTTCGTACTGGGGTTGTTCCAAACAGCCTGAAACATGCTTCAGTTCTGCTTAAACTTAAGGGGTCTAAATTGGACTCGTCAATCCTGAGTAACTATCGCCCAATTTCAAATCTGCCCTTTATCTCGAAAATTCTTGAAAAAGTGGTTCTGAGTCAACTCCAGACTTTTCTAACTGATAGTCAGATTTATGAGAAATTTCAGTCCGGTTTTAAATCACGTCATAGTACTGAATCTGCACTTTTAAGAGTCATGAATGATATAATGCTCTCCACTGATACTGGGCAATCTGTAGCTTTGGTCTTGTTAGATCTCAGCTCTGCAAATTGGTTCCGCTCATATTTGTCTAATAGAAGCTTCTCTGTTCACATCGGGCAACAGTGTTCATCCAAAATGAAACTGGGGTCCGGTGTTCCGCAGGGTTCTATTCTTGGCCCGGAATTGTTTAATCTGTATATGCTACCTCTGGGCTCCATATTATCTAGACACGGAGTTTCCTTCCATTTGTATGCTGACTACACTCAAATTTACCTGCCTCTGAAGCGTGACGACAAGTTTGCTTTAAAACCTCTAATGGACTGCCTGGACGAATTGAAACTATGGCTTTCTGGTAATTTCTTGAGTCTAAATGAGAGGAAGACGGAATTTATTATGTTTGGTCCAAACGATCGTAGCACACATGATTTTGACCTCCAAACGTTGTCATCATATAGCACCACCTATGTTCGGAACTTGGGGGTCTGGATTGATAATAACCTTAAATTCGAAAAGCAGATATGTACTGTGGTAAAATCTTGTTTCTTTCACCTCCGTCTTTTAGCTAAGGTTAAGCCATTTCTGTCTGCTAAACACTTTGAGATTGCTATGCATGCATTTGTAACATCCAGATTGGACTATTGTAATTCTCTATACATCGGTATTTCGCAGAAATGCATCACCCGACTACAACTAGTCCAAAATGCAGCTGCACGCCTCCTCAAAGGGAAGCGTAAATTCGAACCCATCACACCAGTCCTGATGTCGCTACATTGGCTACCGGTCAAATTTAGAATTGATTTTAAAGTTCTGTTATTTGTTTTTAAGTCGCTACAGAAACAGGCTCCACTGTATTTATCTGAATTGCTCCATCCAGTATCTCAATCAAGATCACTAAGATCGGGGGATTCAAACTCTCTGTCTGTCCCACGAACCAGATTAAAAAATAGGGGTGATCGTGCATTTGCAGCCTATGGACCCAAGCTATGGAATAGCTTACCGCCGCATATTAGATCTGCACAAACTTTGTCACTTTTTAAATCTCCCTTGAAAACGCATTTATTTTCATTAGCTTTTAAAATATCTTGATATGTGTATTTTCTGTGTGTATCTTTGTGTACTATGTTGATATTGTGCTTGTTTTCTATATCTTTTGCCTTGTTAAGCACTTTGGTCAACGCTAGTTGTTTTTAAATGTGCTATACAAATTAAATTGTATTGTATTGTAATGTACATTGCGCATGACCGCGGAGCAGAGAAAACATGGACAACGCGTTAACAGACAGGACAGACAGGACAGACCAGGTTACTTTTAATATGAAACAAAATCTCAACTTTCAAATTTTTTTTTTTTGAAAATTAGAAATTTAAACAATAAATACCGTTTTGTGACTCTTTAATGTGTCAGACTGCTGTAGAGCCTCAGTTAAAATTGCTTGTGAACCAATCATCTCTTCCTTCTAGTTAATTTATAGCATCAAATAAACATAAGAAGGAATGTTGTTTTAACCGGGGAAAGATGTCAGTACACTCCGTTTTTCAAGTTCAAATCCTCCAACGTTAATCTACTAACTCTCCTGACTGCTTTGTCGGACAAAAATGGCGGATTCGGCGGATGGCGGATTATGATTGGTCAGATTGCCTGTCAAACAAACTCCCTGCAAAGGGTCAATTGAGCGGACACAACTTTTTCTAGTATTTTAGAAATTTGAAAGACTTCCTTAAAATACTCAAAACTTCACAATACAATAATATCTAATCCAAAAAGCATTTAGTTCACCTACTGATATTAAGAGCCTGTTGTCTTCTTCTTGAGTTTCATAGGCTTTTGGTGCATTACTGCCACCAACTGAACTGGAGAGAGGAAAGTATTGTGAAAGGATATATCGGATATAGGTACACCGGTTCAACTGCTCGTTAACGCAAATACCTTATCAGCCAATCAAATGGCAGCAACTCAATGCATTTAGGCACGTAGACATGTGCTGCATCCCAATTCACATACTACCCATCCTAAATAGCCTAGTATTCAAAATTAGTGTGTCCCAAATGGTAGTATGTTGAAATGAGTATTGTAAAGATACCCGGATGGTCTACTTTTTCCGGTTTAATATTGCCCACAACGCATTGCACATTGGACAAGTTTTTTTCACAAAAACAGTACATACTTTTAGGGTATAGTATAGGCCTAAGTAGGCGAATTGGGACGCAGCAATGGTCAAGACGATCTGCTAAGTCCAAAATTGAGTATCAGAATAGGGAACAAAAAAGTTATTTATGTAACTTTGAACGTGGCATGGTAGTTGGTTTGCAGAAAAAATTGTAGCAAAAAAAAAAAAAAAAAAAAAAAACACACTTAAAACTCCTTAGAGATCACAATCTGGGGCTTCTTGTTATAGACTTTTAGATCCTTTATGTAAATTTATTTTAAGGGAAAGTGCATTCAAGACATAGGCTATGATATCAATTTGAATTGAATTCATTACTAGAATGCTAGAAACAATGCTAGAATGGCTTGTAGATATTCAAATCCAAATTATGTTAAGAAAAAACCTCAAGGAAACTGTTTAGAAATGCATTTATTCTGCTGTAATATCAAACACAGCAAAGCAAAACTACTTTGTTTTCACATTATAAAAAATAATGGACATTTATATATCTTAAAGTTTGCCATAATATACGCATTATTAGTAAGTGTTTGCTGAAACTAGCCTACATACATTTAATCACAGGGCACAGGCCAGTCACAACAAAAACAACAGGTGAGCAATGAACAGCACCGGCTGCATACTGAGCTGAGGATCCGTGGCAAAACATTTCCATGCAAATCATCCCATTCATCACTCTCCGTGTCACGCGCGTGCGCATGCAAACACATAATACACATACGGCCTCATGCAAACATGCTCGCCTTTCTGTTTACTGAACTGAAGCCTGCTGCCTGTATGATGAATGGGGTTTTTTAAGAAAGCTCTCCAGCAGCCTCTCCTCCGCCCTGTTCTTCCCTGTCTTTCCCACTCGCCCCTGCAGCTCAAGTCTGTCTGCCTCTGCTTTTGTATTTTGAAAGTCTCCCTGCTCATTAGTATTTCGCAAGTCTCTCCAGGGGTCTTCGTTCTACCCTCTCGACAGACTGTCTGAGAAGCACGTTGCCGTCCACTCATTTATCACAAACCCGTGAAATATCAGGGTATGGTTTGACTCGATCATAGGGCTGAAGTGTGAAAAGTGCTCATTTAAAAAGTGCTCATACCGAGGTCGGACAACAGAAACCTGGTTTTATAATGAAAAGGGGTCTGATTATTCCAATAAAATGGTAAACTAAAAAAATTTAAGGCTATCGGTCGTTTCAAAACTTTAACTGAACTAATTAAATGCTATGTATGAATCAATCAAATCAATTCATCGTGTATAAACAATATTTGCTGAGAATAACCTCAAAAGAAGACAGTGCATTATGTTATTTTGGCAGACTTGTTGACTTTGGCAATGTTGTAGACATTGTAAAAAGTGGGTTTAGAAGTCAATGCATTCATAATGTTTGTTTTATTTCCATATAAATGAAGATGATCAGTTCACAGAAACCTATTTTGCTATCAGGTTTATCAAACTGTCAGTATAGTATAATTAAGCCATTCTTTATAATCAAATGCATTAATTTGGCATGTTAAAATGAAAGCCCTAAAAAGTATACAAACAATTTTCTGATCAGCTCTATGAAAATGACAGTTTGAGAAGGTTAAAACAATGGTCTTTCCCAATTTATACACTTAATATGACCTTGAGGTCATATGGCCTTTACTCTTGTGCGCTAGTCCACAAAACCGTAGGGTCTCATTTGTCATTTTATGATTCAGTAAGTGCTCATAAAAGCCCCTTTTACTGCTATGATTCACCCTTGATGCACCAATTTGTGAAGTCTACACAGTGGGCTACTACCCAATATCCCATGAGTCCAAGTGTGGACTTGAAAGAGGACCGCATGGGCTGAGGGTTGCATTTGGAAATCAGATAAGAGTATAAGTGCAAAACAGACACAAAGTTTTCCATTTCAAGGATATCGTCTTACATATAAGTGGTGTGTGTAACACTGACACTGCAACTGTATACAGAAAATACAGTGATTTCTGGGTTACTAAATTGACTATTTCTTTTAATAATGACCATAAATGATGCAAAATCGAAAAGGTAACATCGTAACAGTAACCCATTTACACAGAAGCAAGTGTAGCTATAAACTGCAATAAATCATCAGGATTCCCTCGTTTCTGTTTAGGTGACTGTCACTACATCTTTCTTCAAAACAAATGGGTGAGTACTGCTATAGTCTTAATATGCTGGGCATAAGATCCTATAATTTGTTGTTAAATAGGTTTATAGTGCAACATTTCTGTTTTCTGTTGAGTTCAGTGGGTTCCGCACTTAAATTCTTCTTGGACCTATGCAACACTCTTTAAAAATAAAGTTTCCAAAATAAAGTTTTTATTTTTTTTATTTATTTTTTTTTTACGTGTATGTTTTGTTATTGCCTGAGCTTCTTCCCTGTGATTCTCCTTCATGTTCCTAGTGGAATTTAACTATAAAATGCCCACTGAAGTGCTTTGAAATGTGCAGCATTATTCAATGTATTAATGTAATTTCCACTGAAATAGGAAGACAGGGTGGGACATTTCAAACAGCCTTCCAGTCTCCGCCTCCAGCTGCTGAGCCAATCTGTCCACATTGGCTCCTCCCTCCCACCGGCTCCACCTGGTACTATCGCCCCTACGGCTTCACCGGGCTCCCTCGTCGCACTGTCTGTGCAGAGGACTTCCGGGCCATCAGCTACACTTTGTCCTCCTCCAGAGCCCCCTCCCTCCTCGGTTGGACTTGCGCCTTCTGGCAGGAGGGACTAATGTAACTTGTACGTTCTGTTTTGGTTAAGTTTCTTTGTATTTTGGTTCTGTTTTCCCCGTTCTGGTTTGCCTGTGTTCCCTAGATAGTTTCCTTGGTTGTTAATTAGTTCTACACACTGTTTCTGTTTAGTTTATTACCCTCCCTTGTATTTAAGCCCTCCGTTTTCTTTGTTTCTTTGTTCGATATTGTTTATGTAAAGCATGGTTATTTTCTATAAAAAAAACATAAATGCTAATAAAGAACCTTTAGCAGGATGCAAATTGTTAACTCTTTTCCCACTAGCGTTTTTAAAAAAAGTTGCCAGCCATTGCCAGCATTTTTGACAATTTTCACAAAACTTTCATGGCCCTCACTATATATATATATATATATAAAGCAAAAGCAAGACTTTGAACAAAAAGCTGAAAAAATCTTGTTTTTTGTCGAAGACTACATCTGGATAGAATTCAGAAAAGTGATCAAAACATAGATTGGGAAGATTGAGTCCATCAATCCCCCCAAAGCTTCTCAGTCCTATACCTCTTTGTGGGTTCAACATTTCATTCAGCAACGTTAGTGATCGCATTATTTTACATGTGCGTAAGCAATCTTCTATCGTTTGTTTCTGCTTCTTGTTCGCCTGTGTTTTGATCCGGAGATTCAGTACTCTTCAGAAAATCCGTAATAGTGCCCCCCAACTGTATAACAGTGACTACATGGATTGCTATAAAAAATCGTTAATGGTGGAGAAATAGTTAAAATGGGCACCAAAATGAATATGTGCTTACGTGCCGTTTTTGCAGACAGTGTGAAACAAGCTTTAACGTGCTTTAGTTTGAGTCACTTATAACGTGCATTTGAAAAAGCAACACGCATAAAACATCTTTCCAAACATGAGAAGCATAAATTAACCTCTTGTCCAACAAAATACAACATTTAATAACATGCTTTTACTCCAAACTCACTTCATAACGACAGTTGAGCATCCTTCTGTGAGATGATGTGGCTTACACAGAATAAAGAAGTCGTGTGTTTATTAGTCATGTTTAATCAAAGTGTTTCAATCTTCTGTTTATTCGGCTACAGATAGTATAGGGATTTCCTGAAATGATGTGTTATCGTACTTCTGCGGCGGCATATTTGGAGTGTCTGCGTGAGAGCGCCCTCTGGCGTTCAGATGGAGCAGCATTTACTACCGATCAGCCGTGCTTCACTGACAAGCTGCGCATAAAATAATCGCAGGCTTTGCTAAATCGCGTGCGGTTTCATTCTGATTAATCGTGCAGCCCTAATGGTAATATTACACTGTAGAATATCAGTGCATCACTGTGAACTAAAGCCTAACAAAATGTGAGTCAGGCCAAATAGCAATGATCCTGAATGCATAGATATTTAAATAAAGAAAGGGAGTATGGCATTAATGCACTTTATACTGAGATAACCAACTTCACAAGAAGGCCAGTTCACGTTTTAGTTTAATCAAATGCAGGATATATAATTCCAGAAGGTCAGTGACTCCATCTTCACCATTTCTGACAAAGGCCAGATTATTAGAAAAGTTCAATTTTAATTGTTTCTCACAGCATAAGCGGTAAGCAGTAAATCACACAACAGCTTACACAAACCCCAACATTTTACTGCAACCTAATTTATTCCCCAAACCGTTTCCATGCCCTGTTACTGGGGGTGCTTTTCTTTTTTCCCTTTTTTTTTAAGATTCAAAGGAGCAGAGACTTGCAAAATGATTTGTCTTTGAATGAAAGCATAAATCCAAACTGCACTCATCAGCAGCATCTCAAGCACCTAAATATTCCTTTGATTTCTGACATAGTTCCAAAATCATATGCCTGTGTGGATCCAGATGAAGCTCTGTGGGTGTGTGTGCCATAGCACACTGAAGATGATCAAACGGCAGAGGGAGATGTATAGAACAACGTCCTGGATCCTCACACAACTAACATGCCTTGTCTTTGTCGGAAAACAACGAAAAAATGCTGTTTTTCGAAGGGGGAAAGGAAGACTTGAAGGCATATTTGATTTAAAAATGTGTCATATTTGGTCATATTTATACATGAAAACACAACGTGTGTGTGTGTGTGTGTGTGTGTGTGTGTGTGTGTGTGAGAGAGAGAGAATCAGCAGTTTGTTACCTAGAAATAAGCTCTTAATCATTAAATATTCGCAGACATAGCCCCTTAAATGACCCCTTTTCATATTATGTGTTTTGAGAATTTTAATTTTAATTTTAAATTAAAGTAAAATTATCAACAATGCTTTAAATTGGCTAATCTTGGACCTTCACCCTAAAGGCAAAGTTATTTTTCGTCCTTTGTTCATTAAACAGAAGTTTGAAATAGCAGAGCAACTATAGCATAGTTTTTGCGGAAAATTCACACTGGCGAGTTCCAAACCACTGAGAAGTGGCCAAATTTAAAAAAAATTATTTCACAAATCCCGTTTGAAGTATATCAGTCCTTTTGAGGGGATTTTTCTTTTTTAAAAGTTCAGTATGGAATTTTCTTAAAGGGTGGCTGTTGTCCCAAGTTTATATGTAACAATCTTCTTTGCTGTCATAATTCAAAAGATAAAAAAATATCAGTTGATCAATGGTACATGCTGTCAAACATAACACTGCCTGTGTTTCTTTTTTTTTACAACATTCCAGAGAATGCTGGATCGTGGTATTCCTCTAAATATTTACACTTCCCTCCAAAAAGAGGAGGTTAACATTCCCTGTTGAATGCATCGTATCACATCTATAATTCAGAATGCTATCACAGCAGAAAGCCAGAATAAAGTGTTTTCTATAAATACGCATTCACAACTTGACATGGTTTGCAACTTGGAAGGAAAAGTTGTGGTGGGACTCTTGTTTTCCCATTCTTTCCTCTGCTGCGGCTTATCAGCAATTCTGTAAGAAGCTGTTTTGAAGATGCTTACTCAGGCGAGGAGTTTTGTCGTCCCGTGGTCATTGAAGTAATCATCAACACTCATTGCGGGAATTTGATTGACATGTTTGCAAAAAGTGCTTTGCTAATCTAGAGTGATAGTTACAGTGTCATTAGAGGCTACATTGCTCTGAAATGTAGATGAAAAACAACAACACACTGTTTTGGAGACTAAGAAAATCCTTTGTTTTTTAATTAAATGAATTTAAATATCACTTTATAAAGCTGAATGAAATGCAATAAGGATATTTTTGACATTTTCTCAATGATTACAATATATTATTATACAGGGTGAATTCAGGTTTATTGGGACACTTTTTGCCATTGAAATGACTGGGAAAAAGTGTCCCAATTAATCTGAATTTATATAAAACTATACCCTGGTAATCCAGAGTTCTCGCGAGAGCAGAAGTTGAATTTGCTCAGCGAGTTACTCTGGTGTCGAGTAATGAAGCTCATTAAATATGCCCCTCGATCTGAGCTGCACCAATCACATCGGGTTATCTGATATAGGCGGGCCAGAGGCGAGCTAAACAGATGACGACAGCGCTGTGACGTCGAAGTCATTAGTAAACATTGCAAGATGGCTATGGATGAATACCAGTTGTTTGAAACGGCTTTGGCCGCTACAATGAACGAGTTAGACTTGGCTTTTTATCTAAAACAGGAGACGCTGCTCGAATCGTTCCTTTGCAAGAAGGACGTTTTTGCTGTTTTGCCGACCGGATACGGTAAGAGTATAATCTAGCACTTAGCTCCGCTGGTAGCTAAGCGTATGGGGTTTATTGTTGTGATTGGTCGTAGTGTTATCCAATTGCGTGCAGTGAGATTTTCAAATGCATGCTTGGTGCCGCCCCTCGAGCTGGGCGATTTTCATTAGTCGACGCCAGACCAATCTTTTAGATTTAGGTCTGGATTTCCAGGCTAATAAAACTAGGCTATAAAACATGAACATGTCTATGAAATCTTTTAGCAAAAAGAAAGCTTCTTAAACAATCTTCCTTCTCAGCTGGCATCATCAGGCACCACATAAACACACATCGTCCCAAACCTTAAAAGAAAAATTATTTTGAGTGTAGCACACCGTGAAAACAAGTGTCCCAAAGCATAGTATGTTGAACTATATTGACTTCATCCAGCACTCTTTTGGTTTTCTGTATTCTAAAGTGTCTAGTGAATGGTTTGCAGAGTGAGAAACCGCTCCGAACTGTCCGAATGACTCGGAATCGCGAACCGATTCAGACCGCTCTGGTAATCTGTTTAACTACTTCATGACAATAAACCGACCCAGAACAAGTTAAATAAACTTTGAGTACTTCTCAAATACATTCCTGTTAGATAAAAGAAAGTCCGGCCCATTTTTTTAAAGAATATCCTATTCCACTCATCTGATTATAATAATAAATGATTATATATATGTATGTATATCTCATTTCATTTTAGCTAAGTTAATTCATAATTTTGCGACTTCTACAGCCAGTGATACTGTAGATAAAATGAATAATTTTAGATGATTGAATCAAGCTTTGAGGGATAAGCATCTCAGAAATGTATCTTCAAGACCATGACGAACTATTCGTTTCAATTTGAACTTTCTATGGTATTCTGTAAGCATAGGGAAATGCCTGCCTACTGAAGGGAAAAGCACCTTGATGGATCTGGTGAAGGATTTAGTTTGGAGAGGAAACTGATTACCTTCGTGATGGTGAATGTTCTCTTAAAAATGATGTAAAAGTACCTGGTCTGTTTATCACAAGTGCTAATTCAAGCATAGTGACAGATCATTGCCTGGACATTTTCATGTTGTCCTGTTTAAAATGCTTCTCTTCAATTCAACAGCTGCATCCCAATCTTCCTGCAGTTGCTGTTTGGGAGCTGTTGTCATGGTGATGCTCACTGGGTTCCTCCTCACCTGGGAGTATGAACCAAGTATGAAATCAGATATTTAAGGCTCTGCTCTGAAAACAGATGTATAAGGCTCTGCCACAGTTCTTCAGAAAAACCATTGCATTTTCTCCAAAATTATGCAGTGATTAAGGGGCAACTTTTTATTGAGTTTGAGCCTCTACCAATTTTTTTTTTTTACGTCCTTTACCCTAAATTTATTTTGTTGTCTGTATCCGCATATATGTGACCCTGGACCACAAAACCAGTCACATGGGTCAATTATTTTAAATTGAGGTTTATACATCATCTGAAAGCTGAATAAATAAGCTTTCCATTGATGTGTGGTTTGTTATGATAGGACAATATTTGGTCGAGATACAACTATTGTAAATCTGGAATGTGAGGGAGCAAAAAAAGCGAAACATTGAGAAAATCTCCTGCATTCACTCACACAAATACATGTTTTATATATTTACGGTAGGAAATTTACAAAATATCTTTATGGAACATGATCTTTACTTAATATCCTAATGATATTTGGCATAAAAGAAAAATCGATAATTTTGACCCATACAATGGATTGTTGGCTATTGCCACAAATATACCCGTTCGACATGTGACTGGTTCTGTGATCCAGGGTCACATATATGAGTTTACACTAAATATTGCTGTATGTGCAAGTGCACAGCACTAAGGTGTTAACAGTGTCCAAATCGTTTTGTGATCAGATCACTCAAAGCACATTCAGAGATCATCAAATATATAAATCCAGAGCATTTGGAGTGTAAAATGAATGCCTGATGCAGCAGCGAAGGGCCGCCTGTACCTGTCAGCCATACACTGTAGTAAAACAAGAGTTTTAAACTTTTCTGGTTACATACAACATGCATTGATATCATGTGAATCATGCACATCCAAAGTAAATTTAAAATAGTAATTAGAAAAACATATATTTGGAATAGGAGGATATTTGATTGGATCACTCGAGACATAATTATTATAAAACTAGGACTAAACAGGGAATCTATCTATGTCCTCTTTCAATTTGTCTACACGCAATACTTTCTTTATGTCTCTTCCTTGTTTGGGTTTAGCCCAAAAAGACTAGCTGTGCTAATTAGATGAAAGAGAAAATGTAAAAAATAAAAAATAAATCTTTCTTTCCTCTCTTCTCTTTAAGCCACGCTTACCTTTGATGCATATTCGGCATGTGCTCAACAAAAGCACCTATCTGCTCCATTGCAGCACTCTTCATATGTGAACTGTTAGATCAAAGAAAGTGGGTTGCTGGGATTGATTTGAAAAGGCAGGCCCATGTTAAAGTTGCTCCCAAAACACTGTAATGTCACTAACAAACGCTCTATCTCCCAAAAAATTTAATGAATGCAGACCTAGTCGCCACTGGCGGGAATTATTGGATCTCTCATCTACATGTTAGACTCAAGATTATACATTACAAAATAAATACTCATATATTCATTGCATGATTATCCTGCCTTCAAGTCCGTCTGGTAAATTCCTAATTCCTAATTTTGGGTTGGAGTTAAAATGGACTCCAGACAGTTTTGTTGTTAATTTTCAAACAAAATCCATTTTCATCCACTACAATTTTTTTAATTCACACGCCCCCAACTTGAAAAGTCGGGGCTCAAAGAGAATCCTGAGTTTTCCACATGACATTTTGGTGCCATTCGTGTGCGCTCATATCATATGATCATTCCAACATGACCTGAAGGCACCATTAGTTCTTGTCTAATGTGTAAATAATGATTGTTCTCTTATTGGATATTGAGATGGATTGTTTTTGCACATAACAAGAGAAAGGCTCTTCAGTGCCTCTTTCAATAATGTGATTTATGTTAAAATATCATAACATTGCTCTCTATATAAAAAATAGTATATTGTCCTATGGGCAATTTTAGGAAATCTTTCAATTAAATCAAACAAATGAAAACAGACACCTTTTTGTTATATTTGTTATACGCCTAATGAAAATATCAGTTTTTGTCCTGCTCGATGCAATAGCCAAGGCTTTAAATTTCAATATTTCCTATTAGGTTTTATTATTCGTTTTTTTAAGGGGACAGATGGACAGCAGGCAAGCCGAGGAGGGACTGAAAGAGATTGAGCGAGACACAAACAGAAGGAAAGAGGGAGCATAAATAAATGCTGAAATATAGGTCAGAGACTGGTGGCAGCCGTGCCTTTGTCATCAGGGAAGACCAAAGCAATCTTCATGTGAATGAGTGTGTTTGTGTGTGTGTGTGTGTGTGTGTGTGTGTGTGTGTGTGTGTGTGTGTGCAGTCATGCAGGAGGATAATCAGTGTGCATAGTGTGTTGTCATGCAGAAAACAATTGAATATAAAGAATGTAGACATTAATGAAGGCATGTCAACACTGAAATGTCCAGCTCAATCGATATGTAGTTGTCAAAGTTTCTGTTTTAATCTTTGAGCTATAGAGGTACAATCAGAACTGGGTGAGATTGCTTTGAGGTTGCTTCTTCATAGCAAGAGATTTGATAGAGTCTGACCTTGGTCTGATATTTATCTCTTAAAGGAACACGTCGACTTTTTGGGACTTTAGCTTATTCACCGTATCCCCCCCCCCCGAGTTAAATAAGTCCATGCATACCCTTTTCATCTCCGTGCGTGCCGTAACTCTGTCTGACGCACCCTAGCCTAGTTTAGCACAAACACTAGAGGTAAACGACTCCAGCTAGCAAACTTCTCCCAATAAGTGGCAAAATAACGCCAACATTTTCCTATTTACATGTTGTGATTTGAATTAGTCACAGCGTGTACAAATAACAAGGTCACATGAGACACAGCCATCTTCTAACCGTACTGGGAACTATATTCTCAGAAGGCGAAGCACTGCTACTTGGGCGGAGTGATTTGCTTGCAGCACCTGAGAAGCCCCGTGGTGAGGAGCAGAGAGTTGGAGTAAAACACTACAGTACTAGCAGTGCTTCGCCTTCTGAGAATAAAGTTCCCAGTATGTATACGGTTAGAAGACGGCTGTGTCTCATGTGAGGTACACGCTGTGACTATACAAATCACAACATAGGAAAATGTTGGCGTTATTTTGTCACTTATTGGGAGCAGTATGCTAGCTGGAGCTGTTTACCTCCAGTCTTTGTGCTAAGTTAGGCTAGCGGTGGGTGCGTAATACAACATTTTTAATCATTTTCGTGAATCTGTGGGAGCGGGGATCATTTTGACAATGGTGTCATCTGTATATGAAAATTCCAAAGTAAAAACATTTCCGTTTTTAGTACATTGTTGTCATGTAAACGTACCCTGAGTGTGCAGACAATTCGACTGATGGCATGAAAAGTAAGTTCTATGCTAAACTTTAGTATTGTTGCTCTAAATTTATCTCAAACCTTTATGATCTCTATCCTATTTGTATGACTGGATAATTAGACTGCATGTATTTTGGGTGGTAGAATGGAGCCTATCAAATTGAGAATCATTAATCTAAGAGAGAAAAAAAAAAGAGGTATCATTGGCCAGTCTTAATTACTAGATTATAGAGCTGAACTGATTTCAACTCTCGCTGGCCATGATAAACATAAATATTGAATGTTATTCAAATGTAGATGTAACCACAGACTCTAATGCTCAAGACTAATAAAAGTTGCTATCGAGTTTGCAACTGGATCATCAGTGGATTGCACAAAAACATCAATTAACTCCCTGTCTGTTTGTTTTCACACACCGGAATATTAATGAAATGATAAAGAAAATTATTTTAAAATCTGCTTTGCAACCAAGGTGTGATTTGCAAGACATCAGGTTAAAAAACTAATCAGGATGGGTAGGGTAGAATCCTGTGTAAGTATGCAGGGCAGTGTGCATGCAAATACAGATATAAACACACACGCACATACATATCAATTTCTCAACCTTCCTCTAACCCCCAAGCACAGTAAACTGAATATAATTAGTCTTTAATGCAAAGTGGAATTCTTGATTTCTTATTTTTCACCCAAAATCTGCTTCCTATTGGGTTTATCGCAGACAAACAGAGCGGGTGGTAATTAGGAGGGGAGGGGGGGCAGCGTGGTTCCCTCGGGTCTGTGTATCTCCGTGTCTAGGTGTGTGCGAGTCCCAACCTCCAGTCTCATTGTTAGAGTAAAATAACATGTGATCTTGGAAAGTTATTTACTTCCTGTAATTGCGTTTCTTAATCAGCCCGTTCAGTTTTTCTCAGTGTGTATGAGAATTAAACTGATCTTTGGTGATACACGCAGACAGAGATGAGCAAATAAACACTGACACCCCTGATTTCACTGATGCTCTAATGTTTATTAGAGATTCATCGAAGCCTGATTCCAGATGTAACTATTCAGCTTAATATGGAGAATGGGACTGGATGAAGTGGGTGGATTGGAATCCACTGCTGCTTCAATATGAGTGATTATAATCAAGGTATTAATCAATATTTTTCCTTCTAAATATCAAATGAGTTGAATGACTTCTCTGGAGATTTTACTTTGTTATAGAAGTTACCAGTGTGATCACTGAAATGTTCTTTTCATGTATTCTTTAATGTCAGTATTTGATATCTGAATGCAGTAACAGTGCTTGCTTATTTAGCCCGGCTTCCAGAAATGAAATAGGGACATTTTGTGTTTGAGAAAGGTCTTCAACACATAAAGGGGTCATTAAAGTCTATTGTCATTGTAGTTTAAGGGACTGTTATGGTCTACAGTGTTTTTCCACCAGGTGGCGTTGTTCTGTGTTCTGGAGTGAGTGACAGGAACAGGTGTGGTGGGTTACCGGTGATTGCGCTTGCATCAAGAGACAGCCAGTACAAAAGGAATGACGGAGTTGGACTCAGGACTGCCCTTCCTCTTCAGTTCCAGTTTGTTTTTACTTACCAGATTGATTCTTTATTTCTTTGAGTTGTAGTATTATTATTATTCCATGTGTGGCCTCCCCGTTATTATGTTGCTTCACCTTGAGCCAGGTGGACGTAACATAATGGGGGCTCGTCTATTAAACTGAGAGAGGCTCAGTTGAAGAATTTAAGCATAGTTGGTGAAACAGTTATGTGAGAGAAAATTGGATGAGGTTGATTATTTGGTAAAGTAATAATTTGATCCAAATTATTCTTTGGGAAAAAACATGATGGAACAGTTTTGATTGTTTTGATTATTTGGTAAATATTTGCTGGGGCTGAAGAGGAAAACATTGTTTGGCAGTAAAAATATTGGAACTTTGACCGGTCGTTTCCTCATGTGCATGAGAGGTAAGGCAGATTTGAACTATAATTGCCGGGAGGTATTAATGAGACTGGTTAGACCAGCCGAGCCACGTGAACTCTTGTTATTTTAGTTTGTTGTTTTTGGTACGTCGGACGCAGGGAGACGGATTAGCCGTTGAGCTGCATGTGGGCGTACTGAAGACCAGGGTTGAGTTTATTTAGTTTATTTCTTAGTTAGATATGGGACAGCTCTTAATTCTTCTGGAATTGTGGTGCTGTCTGCCTTGCGCTGGTCGTTGTGAGTTTCGGTTTTTCTAAACTGTGATTCAGGAAATTGGGTAAAAAGGGAATGGTAGGCTAGTGTTTGACTTCGAAAAAAAATAAATAATAATAATTGGGTAGAGGTGAAATTTGGATAAAATGGATCAACTACAAGATTTTTTGGCTGCTCCTACAGTGGAGAAATTGAATGGTCTTTCAAAAGATCAATTAGGTAAAGTAGTTGAACATTTTAATTTCGAAGTAGCAGTAACAAAGAGTATGAAGGTAAAAAAAATTCGGGATATGGTAAAAGAGAAATTAGTTGAGAGAATGATTTTGACTGCAGATGCCCCATCAGAAGAAGTGGTTTCACCAGATGGTACGTCCAGAGCCGATCCTGACCTCCCTGGGGCCCTAAGCAAAAAAAAAATTAAGGGGCCCTCCTACCTGACTCACACTAAATCAACAATAAGTAAAATTTACTTTTTTTTTATTTCACATGCATATTTTTTAAGTTAATTTCACATATGGAATTAAGTGTTACTTAACTAAGTTAGGTGAAAGTATTTTAACTTGGCTAGTAAAAGGTTGGGTAGTATCAATTTAGTTGAAATTTCCTTTGCATTACATTTCACTCAAACAATATAATATTAAATTATACCACACATTTATGGTATGTGCTTTACTTGGGAAATCCATGTACTTTATACTATAGATGTTTTGCGAGACACCATATCTACATGTCAGATGTTAAGCATAATGTGAATGCAGAGACCTCAATACTTGTAGACAATACACAATGCCAATAAGATTTTTTATAGAAAATGAACTCCAAATGTCACAAAATGGCAAGTTACTAATCCTGACAACAAAAGCAATGATAAAACTGTATATACAGCTGGAAAACAGTGAAGAATTAACCTTGTTAATTAATCAAGGTTCAGTGCATGATTGGAACCCCAATATCAGAATTTGTATTTTATTACGTAGATATTTACGCTTTTGTTTACTTGCTGAGTAATAATATTATAAAGGTAATATAATAAAGGTATATGTGTAATATTAAGTATTCACACTTCAAATACAACAAATTGAATTCTTGAAATCACAAATGCATCCTGTGCTGTTGAATGAATAAAACTAGCTAAAATTGCCACAGCATGTCACTGTGTTTTAAATGATAACAGCAATACTTAATACTTGAAGGTTATTATTTACTGAGGGATGTGCATCCATATTGACCAGTATGTCCAGTCAATCAAAATCTTAATTGCAATATAGACTATAAAGCCAATACATTGTTTTCCATCTGGCATTGCAGAGTTGTAACTTAACCTTGACTTGGAGAGTAGATGATCATTGTCTTGTTTTAAAAGTATGTGTGCCTACGCCTATAATGAGGATTGTCATCCCGCTATTGTAGTTTATTTTGGAAAGTGCGCGTTTCATTTCGTGCACGCGCATATGAACGCATGTTAACGTGCGACGCGGTTATCTTTTCCCAGCTGCAGTTTATAAACAAGCAAACTCAGTCTACCTGATTGCTGTTCCCACAATTCACTCGCATAGTGTTTTTTCCTCTTTCTTCGTGACCAGAAGGATAGTTCCGCTTCATTTTCTCATTTCTCAACGATGTTGTAAACTTTGATTGACGCGCTTTGACACGAGGGGGAGGCGGGGCCTTGAGTAATTTGCGGGGCCCTACGCAGCTTGCGTAGTGTGCGTATAGGGCGGATCGGCTCTGGGTACGTCCACGCCGTTTGCTATGATGGGAGTACAGAGCGGGTTTACGTTTGAGCAGCAGTTGGAAATTTTAAACATTCAGAGTAGGGAACGTGACCTGGACAGACAGCATGAATTAGAAAAAATGAGATTTGAAGAACGAGAGCGTGTAAGGAACTTTGAGAAATTTAAGTATGAGCAGCAGGTTCAGGAGGTTAAGTTAGCTCAGGAAGCCGAACGCTTAAAGTTGGATGCTGAGGGGAAAATTGGGAGTATTAGTGGTGACTCCTCGGGTGATCAACTGGTTTCAAATAGGACATTAAATATTGCAAGTATGACTAAGTTGCTGCCTAGATTTAACAAAAAAAATCTTGACTTTTTTTCTCTCTGTTTGAAAGTGTTGCTGAGGATAGAGGTTGGAATGATGCCGAACGAACTCTTTTACTTCAAAGCGTTTTTGAGGGTAAGGCTCAAGAAGCGTATATTTCACTCTCCGCAACAGGTCGAAAAGATTATAAGATTGTGAAAGACGCAGTTTTAAAAGCTTACAAACTTGTCCCCGAGGCTTATCGTCGGCGGTTTAGGGGATGGAAAAAGGCAGAAAGGCAAACTCATGTTGAAGTGGTGTGAGAGCTCATGACCCACTTTAATCGTTGGTGTGATTCTTTAGGAATAGATTCTTTTGAAAGTCTTTGTGACTTGATAATTTTGGAGCAGTTCAAGAATATTATTCCTGAGCGGATAGTGACGTACATAAATGAACAAAAGGTGAAAACCGCAGCTGAAGTTGCAGTTTTAGCTGACGAATTCGTGTTGATTCACAAAAATTCTGGGTTTTTTCAAAGAGATCATTACTTTTAAAATCTAGACGGACCGACGTTGTTAAAGGCAGAGTACAGGCCTAATAGAAAAATCGACCCAAATTCCATTTGCAGGTATTGCCTGGAAAAGGGCCACTGGAAAAAAGAATGCCCGGTGTTGAAAGGCAAGTATAAGGCCAGTACAAAAGCTGTTGGGCTTGCGTCAGCATTTATTTCTAACGAAATCTCATGGGTTGGGAGAATCCCTGTTGGAGGAAAAAATCTAAACGCAGATAAGAACGGAGAGTCCCAGGCAGATTATGGTCCTTTTATTACAACAGGACATGTTTCTCTAGTTGACTGTTCAGTTAAAGTACCTGTAAGGATCCTGCGCGACACAGGGTCTTCTGAATCTTTTATTTTAGACTCAAAGTTGAATTTTTCTTCTGGATCTAGTACAGGAAATAGTGTTCTGATCCAAGAAACCAATAGAAATATTCTCTGCTCCTTTACACAGGATTCAGTTAAATTCGGAATTGGTGCGTGGGGAAGTTGAAATTGCATTGCGACCTTCGTTACCCGTAGAAGGTGTAGATGTAATTTTAGGAAATAATTTGGCCGGAAATCGTGCGTGGGTGGGTGGGTGGGTGGGGTGGGGTGGGGTGGTGCCTCCCGTTGTGAAAACGAATCCAACTTTGTCTGCAGAGGCAGATAAGAGTGTCCAAGACTTTCCAAATGTTTTTGTTTCCTGTGCTGTAACTCGAGCCATGAGTACTGGAAAAAATGTGTCCCAGATTAACGGTGAAATAGAAAACTCTTCTTTTGATCATTTGGTCAACTTGTCTTTGTTGCCTTCATCGATTTACCGTGACGAGTTAATTTTGGCTCAGGGCAAAGACATGGGTTGACAACGCTGTTTGCGTCTGTTAAAGGTCCCGTTCTTCGTGATCCCATGTTTCAAACTTTAGTTAGTGTGTAATGTTGCTGTTAGAGCATAAATAATATCTGTAAAATTATAAAGCTCAAAGTTCAATGCCAAGCGAGACATTTTATTTAACAGAAGTCGCCTACATCGAACGGCTCGTTTGGACTACATCCCTCTACTTCCTTCTTTAATGACGTCAGTAGAACAGTTTTTTGACTAACCTCCGCCCACAGGAATGCTCCCTCAACTCTACGAAATTCGCTTATGTACTTGCACACTTCTTGTTTACTCAGCTCTTACGGTGATTTTCTGAAGTAAAACTGATGCTTCATCTTTTGTGTGATGTACAATAAACTTTATTAAACTCATCAGTATATGTTTGATCATCATTCGGACCTGGTCCGAAACAGCAGACTTGTAGGCTATTAATAAATAATGGATACATACAAGCAGATGACAAATACGTTATAATAACCGTAATTAAACTACTAAACTATACCTGTTCCATCTCTATACAGCACTCTGACTCTGTAGGCATTATTGTCCGACTCGAAATGAACACCGTTACTGAGAGTTTCTGATATTATCATCATTCCGTGAGATGAAATTGTCCTGAGAGACTGAGCGCTAGCTCATGAAGCTCCGCCCCCTGTGTCGTCCAGCAGCAGCTTATTTGCATTTAAAGGGCACACACTAAAACAGCGCGTTTTTCTGAGCCCCAAAAAATGACAATTTAAACATGCTGTAAAAAATGATCTGTTGGGTATTTTGAGCTGAAACTTCACATACACACTCTGGGGACATCAGAGACTTATTTTACATCTTGTGAAAAGGGGCATAATACGGGACCTTTAAGTCCAATAAAGAACTTGAAAGCATGGCTTCTGGTTATTTCCTGAGTAAGGGGGTTTTAGTTTGTAAGTGGACGCCATGTAATGATCGTGCTGTGGGGGAACCCATATTTCAGATTGTTATTCCGGATGGGTTGCGTGATTTGGTGCTGAAAACGGCTCACGGAGATATAGCTGGGCATTTAGGGGTCAAGAAAACCTACAACAGTGTAACGCGCTATTTTTTTCTGGCCTCGATTAAAAAGAGAGGTGGCGAGTTTTATTAAGACGTGCCACACCTGTCAAATGGTAGGAAAACCGAATGAGGTATTGGCTCCGGCGCCGTTGTTTCCCATTCCTGCTGTGAGCAATCCTTTTGAGTATCTTACTATTGACTGTGTTGGGCCCTTAAAACCGTCCAAAGCAGGATCTAACTACTTATTAACTGTCATGTGTCAGACAACTCGTTATCCCGCTGCTTATCCCCTGCGAACGATTACTACGAGGTCTGTGGTAAAAGCTCTGTCACAGTTTATTTCAGTTTTTGGTATTCCAAAGGTTATTCAAACTGACAGTGGAACCAACTTTACTTCTCGTATGTTTGAGCAGATTTTGCAACAGCTGCGTGTGAAACATCATAAAAGTAGTGCGCATCATCCTGAAAGCCAGGGAGCTCTCGAGCGTTTTCATCAAACGTTAAAACAGCTGTTGAGGGAGCGTATTGTAATGAACTGAATAAAGACTGGGAGGAGGGACTTCCTTGGTTGATGTTTGTTTACCGGTGATTGCGCTTGCATCAAGAGACAGCGAGTACAAAAGGAATGACGGAGTTGGACTCAGGACTGCTCTTCCTCTTCAGTTCCAGGTTGTTTTTACTTTTATTCTTTATTTCTTTGAGTTGTAGTATTATTAATTTGACTTATGTTTCCATTAAATCTTTATTTGTTAAATTGAGTTCCATGTGTGGCCTCCCCGTTGTTCAGTTGTTTATTAGGTACAACGATAACCTTTCTTAGGGAGCACGACGCGACAGCCATCCATAACTCTTGATAACTTTTTATTGCCTGCACACAAGTACCGTAACACACTTAATATATGTTCCACACATTTCCTATGCATTCCAATGCTACCGTATAGAACCTAATACTACATCCCCCTTTCCAAATAAGGCTCCTTCTCTTAGGGGAGCTAAATACATTTTAAATGAAGAAACAGTTATCTTCTCTAAATAACAATTCTGTAAAATTTGAACAATACCACAATGCTTTAAAAAAAAAAAAAAATATATATATATATATATATATATATATACAACCAAATGACAGCAAAACATGTTCCATAACTTTTTCTCTCTATACTAGAAGGATGGGGTAGGCTGCCAAAAACCTTCAACTGAGTGTGGGGATTATTCTGCCCCATTGACCACTCAGTATTTATCCGGGGTATCTCTAACTACATTCAAAGTCCTTTAGATACCCAGGAGGAACTCTAACCCTGGAAGGATAACGTCTTGAACATTGTGAAGACTGTGTCACCCTCCATTTTGCCTAAACCACTGAAGAGTTTTGGAAACTCCCTTTCCACTCTATCTTTTGTGATTAAGCTGACCTCATCCAGCCTGGCTACCAGCTGAAGTGCTGCGACTGCTGGTCGGCCTAGCAATGGCATGTGCAATCCTTCAACAACATAAATGTGCTGTTTTGTACATTTACTGTGCTTGCTGAGGGTCGCTGTGAATTTCCCTTTAACCTTCAGTGACATTCCACCTGGCCCCTGAAGAATTTTCCCCGGATGTTTCAGCTTGTTGAACTGGCCTTGGTTATACAGCGTCATAGGAACAACTGTAACATCAGCTCCAGTGTCAATTTTGAACACTGCATCGAAATTGTCAATTTTTATGTCAATCATCCATGGGCTTCCTTCCACATTAGCCGTTACTGTGCCAAGGAATGCTATATCCTCATTGATCCCCTCAGTTGGCGTGGCTACACTCACCTCGTATACTTTCTTTGATTTGCACACCCTAGCATAATGTCCCTTTTTATGACAATGATTGCATATTGCATCTCTAGCTGGGCAATGCTGCAGATTATGGCCCTTTGTGTCTCCACATCTTAATCATTAATAATTCATTACATTTATATAGCGCTTTTCTCGGCACTCAAAGCGCTTTACATAGAAGGGGGGAATCTCCTCAACCACCACCAATGTGCAGCATCCACTTGGATGATGCGACGGCAGCCATATTGCGCCAGAACGCCCACCACACACCAGCTTACTGGTGGAGAGGAGACAGTGATGAAGCCAATCAGTATATGGGGATGATTAGGAGGCCATGATGGACAGAGGCCACTGGGCAAATTTGGCCAGGATGCCGGGGTTACACCCCTACTCTTTCGAAATACATCCTGGGATTTTTAATGACCACAGAGAGTCAGGACCTCGGTTTTACGTCTCATCCGAAGGACGGTGCTCTTTTGGCAGTATAGTGTCCCCATCACTATACTGGGGCATTATGATCCACACAGACCACAGGGTGAGCACCCCCTGCTGGCCTCACTAACACCTCTTCCAGCAGAAACCTGGTTTTCTCAGGAGGTCTCCCATCCAGGTACTAACCAGGCTCAGCCCTGCTTAGCTTCAGTGGGCAACCAGTCTTGGGCTACAGGGTGACATGGCTGCTGGCAAGCCATGTACACAATCTTGTACACAATGACCCCTTTTTAGGTCTTTCCTGAGGTGTTTTCTTTGCCAACTGTCCATATTGTGACTTCAACGGTTTAGACTTCATATAACTGTTCTGTTTAGCCTGCACACTATACAACTGTTCATTTTAAATTTCCCCTTTGAAGTTTGACTTGAGTAATTCTTGTTTTTTTACCTGCTCACTCTGTCGAACTCGTACGACGGCTTTCTCAAGTGTAAGTTCAGGGTCCAGTTGTAACTGTTCTGACAGCCTTTTGTCTGTCAGACCCACGACGAGTATATCTCTCACCATCTCATCGTGCAAATCTCCATAACCGCAGTGCTCGGCTAGACAATGCAGTTCTGTTATGAAGCGATCCACAGACTCACCCACTTCTTGCTGCCGCTGATTAAATTTAGCCCTTTCAAAAATCACATTCCTGCGAGCTACAAAGTGATCGTTCAGTCTGATCTTTACTACTTAGTAGTCACTCGCTTCTTCAGGACTTAAATGCAGGGACGTTAATATGTCTTCAGCTTCCTCACCCATCATGTAGATCAAGGCATTCACCTGATTTTCGTCAGCCTGCGTCTCCAATCCTGACGCAACACGAAATCTTTCGAAACGTTTTATCCATTTCAACCAGTCCTCCGCTTTAAACGTGAATTTTTCCGGCGGAGAAACTTGAAACTGATTCATGACGGTGCCGCTAACTTGTCCAGTTAATCGCTAACCAAACGACTCGAAACTGAAACTAACTTCACAACTTGCTAATTCACGAACAAGCCGTTATTTCTGCACTTCTGACACCATGTTCCGTTGTTTATTAGGTACAACGATAACCTTTCTTAGGGAGCACGACGAGACAGCCATCCATAACTCTTGATAACTTTTTATTGCCTGCACACAAGTACCGTAACACACTTAATAAATGTTCCACACATTTCCTATGCATTCCAATGCTACCGTATAGAACCTAATACTACACCCGTTATTATGTTGCTTCACCTTGAGCCAGGTGGATGTAACATAATGGGTTTATGTTGTGGTTTTCAAAGGTTTATGTAATCCCATTATGTTACGTCCACCTGGCTCAAGGTGAAGCAACATAATAACAGGGAGGCCACACATGGAACTCAATTTAACAAATAAAGCTTTAATTGAAACATAAGTCAAATTAATAATACTACAACTCAAAGAAATAAAGAATAAAAGTAAAAACAATCTGGAACTGAAGAGGAAGAGCAGTCCTCATCTGCTCTTGATGAGGGACCATTTCTCAGTTAAAGCCTATATTTTCAATTTAGACTAAAGTGTCCTATCCTTGAGAGAAAGAACTTGTTATCTTGATAGAAGACTCCTGTTTATAGTTAGAGCCTGGCCAAATCCAACCTTGGAAAAACTGTGTGTCAGTGTGTGTGTTAGTCTTCTTGGTTACAAGTTAAGGAACCACTGGCATTATTGGAGATTGACTGAGTTGTTGTTCGGGACATGCTGGCACCCAGCAACCCAAATCTGCAACCTGGGAGGTCACGACCTGCCTAATTTCAGGATCCGAGTGTCAGCTGCATAATCTATGGAGATATGCTTCAGTATATCTGTATATGTTTGGAAAATTACTATGTTTATCTATTTCTTAGCCAATGAGAATCATTCAACCTGAAGCAAGGACGTAGCTTAGACCTTGGTGTAGGGTATAACTGCTGTGATCTTTGTAACTGTAAGCGGGACGGCCTACGAACTCCTGTGTGAGTCTTGAAGCTGACTTCTGCTGATGAAACTGCAAACTAACTTCAGTAAAACTTTTCTTCAATTTATTATAATTCTGACTCCGGGTCTTCTTTCAAACATTTGGTCCTTGGGTCCTAAACTGTTACCCCCTAACAACAAAATGCCATTTGTTTTCTTTAATAGCTGAAAACAATTTTAGATCACAAATATGACAAATATGATAAATTAAAATAATTAAGATGACAAATATACACAACAGAAAATTAAATGTGAACACTGAAAATATTTAAATTGCAGATCATAAAAGTATAACCTAAAAGGCATAATTTTCTTATCAACAATAGTAGGCTAAATGTTATTATTTTACAATAAATCCAATCATTATATTCGGTCCGAATGAAATAATACGATGTCCTTCCTGCCTGTCAGCGTTTGTTTTTACATACCCTCATGCACCCTGTTAGCGCAGACATCACACGTCATCAGCGCGTTTCATGCAATGCAGAGTACAGACAAACATCTGTCACCGAGCACCGCAAACAAACAACAGCCACCATTTACAGCTCCTCCTAACACAAGAAGCTTATGCTATATTAATGCTATAACTACCGTAATTAAGAGATGGCAATTAATGTGAGAAATGTGAAGATAGCACTGCGCACACATAAACATTAAGGAGCACAGAAACTTGTTATCAATGCTGCCCAGCAACTTTAAGTAATAAAAGAGCTTCGCTACTGAATTGCTACATTATATTTCTCAGCAAGGAGGGGGTTACATCACTATTCTGAATTAATTAAACTCACAGCTTCTTTGTTAATAGAGAGAGATTCGGACCTGCGTCTGTTCAGCCTCTCTCTCTCTCTCTCTCTCTCTCTCTCTCTCTCTCTCTCTCTCTCTCTAATTCAAATAAATGCCATAATTCGTTCATTCAAATAAATGTGCGTTCAAAAAAATAAATCTTACGCACTACTTTATCTCTGTGTCTGATTCAAAGCAGGCAGAATGCTAACTAGCGATAACGGATGAAAATATCAGTTTTACCCTTCCGGTCAAATATTGTGCTGCAAACATCAATAACAGCTTTAAGCTGTCAATGCTGGCAAATGACCATGGTATAAGCGGGGGAATCCCAGACATTTCCTGTTATATCCATTGTGTGCGTGCACAAGCAGATGTACACAAACAGGTATGTGAAAGAGTTCACAGGAACAGAAAGAAAGAAAGAGTGACTGTAAATGGAACAGCACCTTGCTGTGACTTGAGCTCAAGCACCCACACAGAGTGCAAATGTCTCGCCTGCAGAGTCCTCCGAGCTGCCTGAACATCACCTAACATTACGCTCTTAAACTACACGCTTCGCTGGATGAAAAAGACATACGTTTGCATTAACAATGCAGCTTTGAAAACAAGCAGGTCCTGTGTTTCCTAAAATATTTATTTCCCCAGAGCACATATAATCATCATGCATTGCTGAAATTTACATGGTTATTCACAGGGTTCTCAACAGGTTTTGTTTAAAGTCACCATGAAATCAAAATTTTGCTTTTAAACTCTTGCTTTTATTTTTTTTATAGAATATTGCAGTATTTATTATAAGTGATTTATCCATGCATATAATTTTTTCTAATATTCATATGCCTTCATAATCTTTAATCAAAATAACTTAATACCCAAATCTCTTCTCTAATGATGTGTTTACTGGTGTGAGGGCGGGACAACCTGTAATTACATCAATAGCAAACCACAACCAACCAAACAATTCCTAATGGCCAAAATCCTAAAGTCCCACCCTGACTATCGGAAATTCCATTTCATGACGACTTTAAGGTCCCAGATTTTACATTGGACATCAAGTGTTGATCCACTGTTTATTACACAAAAGTTAACTGAAATGCCTACAATCAAACACTGAAATGTATTAATTGGTCAGAGCAGAAAAAGACAATACATTTCTAATTGTCTAGTGAATTCTAATGTTTTGGGGTTTAGTTTTTTTGCTCTTGATGGCCAATAATTTGCATCATAAAACAAGATTGTGGTTGAAATGTTTAATGTAGTCTGGGTCATATTTTATTTGACGTTTTGTTCATGGTTTTTGAGGATAAGATCGCACAGCCTTTGACGTCAACAACAAAACGTATTATTGATAAACTTATTTATTTTTTGATAATTGCATTTTATTTGGTGCATTGTTTGCATTTAGCTTTGGTTTTCCCTTTCAACACAGACCTACAGTACGACCCATTTTGGGTCACAACTTATTAGTTGAACATTTCTGTCCTACACAGCAATGAGATTAAAATGGATGGTTCACCCAAAAAGTAGTTTTGGACCCCATTGACTTTCATTGTATGGACAAAAGTTTAATTTTTTTTTGTCTTGTGTTCCACATAATAATAATAAAAATCATACCTGAGACATGAGGATGAGTAAATGAGGATGAGTAAATGAGGACAACATTTTTGGGTGAACTGTTCCTTTAAATAGAGCGCAAATGGTGGATTTTGCTTGCCACAGTTTGGAGTCCTTGAATTTTTTTTTTTAACCAGGTAGTGTTGTGCCGTCCACGGTACACTGCATATTTTTGCGCGATAACTTCACGACATACAACTCAAATTAAAAGCTAAACATGTCACATATCTTTGGAAAGCTGAGACTCTAGTGAGTCGAACGATGTAATTTTAACTTAAACATTTTAATATACACTTAAAGCCCGGGACACACCAAGCCAACGGTCGGCCGTCGGGCAGGTTTTGTGCGTTCGCCGACTAGGCTAAGTTTTCTCAGTGTGTTCCACACAGTTCCGCACAGTCGGCTGAAATTGGTCCTCGTCGGCTATTTTTCGGCCGAATTGGACGTTGAATCGGCGTCGAGAGAATGTTTGAAATGGCGGGAAATTTGTCTTATTTAACTATTTTTTTTCTAATTTAACTTGGGTAAACTTTTAAATCTAATTTAACTTGGGTAAACTTCACATGTCAAAGTAAATAATAAAACTTCACATTAATACAAGCTGTAAATGTCACGGTGTGGTGCAGGCAGAAGAAGATTCAAAAGTTCCAATGCAAACAGGTACGTAGAAGACAGACAGAAGGTTCACACACACTAAATAAGATGGAGATTGGACAAAGACTGACTGAACAGATGGAACTTAAATTCAAACACAGATGAACACCGATTAACAGAACACAGGTGAAACAGATGACGATGATGACTAGACAGGTGACAAAACTGAATTGATAATGATAGTAACCATGGATACAAAGGAGTGGCGGGAAAAGAACAAAGGAGAACAGAAACCAATCAGAGCACAAACTGAAAGTCCAAACAAACACTGACATGTGACAGTAAATTACTCATCATTTCATTTAATTTTGCAAGCACATCTGCGTCACAATAGCCCCGTCCTTTTCATATTAGGCGCTAAGTTCTATTCATTAGATATTTTCACTTACTACATTCATCAATGTGGACACCTGGTTAAAAACTGGCACTTTAAAGAAATCAAGACAGTGAGCCATCTACATCAGCATCTTCTGCGGAGATGTGCATCGACCACGGCGCTGAATATATGGAGAAACCTGATCGAACGGAGAGGATAATGAACGGGGTAAAGAGGTGGGAACAGAGACATGCAACAGAGATGTGCTGGTCAAGAGAAATATGCCTACAATACAGAGTGATAAAATGTCAAGTAAGAAACGCGAATACAGTGACAGTTACATTGGTTTCGGGTTTACATGTATTGGTGATGCAGAAAGTCCAAACTCGCAATGTGTAGTCTGTGGTGAAGTTTTAGCAGTCTCAAGTCCTCATATATGGTCCCTCACTTGCAAACAAGACATAGCCTAGTTAATTTCAAGACATGCCTGCAAGTTTTTTCCGAGGAAAATTGGAAGAACTGCAGAAGAAGAAGAAAATTATCCACTCCCATTCAGGCTTAGGGGCTTCAAAAAAAAGCTTATATCTGGCGAGCTACCGCATAGCTAAAAGAGGTATGCCCCACACAATTGGAGAAAATCTGTACTTACCTGTTGACAAAGACATGGTAAACTGTATGCTCGGAGAGAAAGCTGCAAAAACGCTGGACAAAATCCCTTTTTCAGACAATACTGTGGCTCGTTGCATTGATTCAATATCTAGTGACATCCTAAGCCAGCTATTAAGGAGAATAAAAAATTCTTCTCACTGCAAGTCGATGAGTCTACTGACGTAGCGAATCTATCTAATCTTCTGGTCTATGTCTGTTATTTATTTGAGAACATTTTCCATGAAGATTTTTTGTTTTGCCGTCCCCTTGTCACACTTTCAACAGGGGAAGATATTTTTAATTTGATGGATAGCTTTTTCAGAGCAAATAAAATAGACTGGTTTGGAGTTTGTACAGATGGGGCGAAATCAATGACGGGGAGGCACAAAGAAGACGTAGCTCTCATCCGAAAAGTTGCACTATCAGTTTCCTCGGTGTACTGCAGCATCCACCGAGAGGCCCCAGCAACGAAAAACATGCCAGATGAACTTCTGTCTGTAATTCATGACGTTATGAAAATCGTCATCTTCATCAAGGCTCGTCCATTAAATTCACAGATTTTTCGCACTAAATGCAACGAAATGGGCAGCAAACACGAAGCGCTTCTACTGCACACAGAAGTGCGCTGGTTATCATGTGGAAAGGTCTTAGCGAGGATTTTTGAGCTCAAATGTGAAGATCATGAATTTTTTGTTTATAACCCATTTCACTTGTCTTCATGCTTGCAAGACAACATCTGGCTTCAGAAGCTGGCATATCTGGCAGACATATTTTTCACTCTGAATTAACTTAATTTAAGTCTGCAGGGTCTTAGTACCACCATTTTCAACACCCAGGACAAAGTTGAAGCACTTATAAAAAAGCTACTTTTCTGGGCCAACTGGATAAACACAAACTCCACCGAGTGATTTCCTCTGCTTTCTGAATTTTTGCAATCCCGGGAAGCTGTGCTAAGTGATTGTGTCAAAGGCATCACAATTGAACATCTCAAGCAGTTCAGCCAAAATCTGCGGACTTACTTCCCCCCCATTGACGAATCTCAGGATTCGGAATCCTTTTGATGTCACTCCACCAATCCCACATCTCTCATTTCAAGAGCAAGAACAGTTACTTGAGTTATCATCTGATGGGAGACACTACATACTTTTTAAAAATAAGTCACTGGTGGATTTCTGGGCTTCAGCAATGATGGAGTATCCAGGATTGTCAAAGCTAGCACTTAAAGTGTTGATGCCCTTTGCAACCACATACTTATAAGAGGCAGGCTTTTCTACACTGACATCGTTGAAAACCAAACATCGACAAAGACTAGATGCCGAGAATGATTTGAGGAGTAAAACTGTCATCCATTACCCTGAATTTTGATGATCTGTGTGCAAACATGTCAGCTCACTAAAAAGGGTAGGAAGCAATTGTAATGTTTTTTTTTTATTTATAACTGTTTTTGAATGAAATTTTGATGTTTTCTAATATACAGTGAATATTTGTGTTTAGTTCTTGTGGTTAAAAATGTGATGTTTAACTGGAGTAAGTTGGTGGGGGTGCTTGACAGGTGTCAAACACTAGAAAGGGGTGCATGCTGCAAAAAGTTTGGGAAACACTGGGCTAGATTATTTTCACATTTAAACATTACAGTTTTTTTTTTTTTTATGTCAAAATGGCCACTGACCCCTGAACTTTTGATTGACAGCTAATTTGTGCCAATCAGTTCATGCAAGAGGTTGGACCAGGCAGCATTAGCCAAGCAGCGCGTAGGATGGGGGATGGTCCCTCCTTCTCTTTGAGGGACAATAGATAGATCCAGTTGCATCAGAGTTTGCAAATTACTGGCTTATCTGATAGCCAATGAACTTCTGAAAAGATTGATATGCAGTTTTAGTGGGACGAATCAACTTATCGACCACAGAAGTGCGAGCGTAAAGTGTACATGGCATATGTGACTCTTGGAGAGATGTTTTTGGATAGGGAGGGGAGACATCACTCTCGACAAGTGTTTTATTATATTATATAACATATTTTACTTTGTATACTGAGGTATGCGTTTGTGTTTTGAGATTTTCCTGTTAACTTCTGTTTGTGTTAGGCGCTCATGCACAGGTGTAAATGTGTGTGTGTGTGTGTGTGTGTGTGTGTGTGTGTGTTCATTCATGCACGGTTTTATGTTTGTGTGTGTGTTCATGCACGGTTTTATGTGTGTGTGTGTGTGTGCTCATGCACTGGTGTGCCTGGTTGTTCGTGTGCGTGCGTTTCTGTTTAAATGCGTATGAGCATGTATAACATAGTAGAATACATAAAAGATGTAAATGTTTTGTAAATTCTTTCTTTCTTTTTTTTATATTTTTTTTATATAACAAACAATCATTTGACATTGAACTGGATGAAGACTGGGAGTTAGTCAGCAGAAAGCCATATACTGAGGGACATGATGACAGCACCTCATCAAGACAGGAGTCACCTTCCCAGAGAGGTTCAATAACCAAAGAAAAACATAATCATAAAATTTGTAAATAGTTTGATATATAAACACACACACACACACACACACACACACACACACACACACACACACACACACACACACACACACACACACACACACACACACACACACACACACACACACACACACTATATATATATATATATATATATATATATATATATATATATATATATATATATATAGACAGTAAATCTGGATAAGGAGTAGAATAGCTCTAAGTGTATCCTTTCATTAGAGCCCAAACTTATTACTGTACAGTAAAGCATTCAAGAATAGCAGCATTTTATGTGTCTATGGTAACAAAGGGTCATTTGGAGTCTCCAAGTGGCCTTTTTTTAGGAAGCGCCTAAACATAAACTTAGATAAACACGTGTAAAACACTCATTTTCTAAGGTATTGTTATCAAATTTAAAATTGGGCTTGGTAAGGCTTCATGCTGTGATCCCATTGTGTTTTCCAGCTAATAGCTCCCAGCTATAGTTACCCTTCAGGCATCTGTTTACAAAAAAAATTTAGGAGGAAAGTTTTTGTGTGTTCAAAGTTCTATTACTCAATACCAATAAGACTTACAGTGATTCTGATTTGTATATGAATTCTTTCATTTTAATATGAATTTATATAAAAAAGACATAAATCAGAAATAGATCATATCTGAATTTATTTATCTTTAGGATCATCTTGCATTGCAACTGTGTAAAATATATCAGATTCAGGAAAGGGCTTTTTATTTTAACACCGTCTTTCTAAGCCAGTTGTTACTAACAGATGCACTTTGCACCTCTGCAGTGCATGAACTGTAATCATGCCATGCTGTACGTCACCCTTGGGTCACACCAAGCTGGTATTTGACCTGCAGACAGGGAGTGAAAGTGTGTCTGTGCAGTCATCAGTCATATAATGATGGTTCTAAGAACATGATGAAAATGCCATTAAGGCCTGGCCACAAGAGAGGACTGGAGCATATTCATTTTTAATTTTAAAAATGTATTTGTTGTGGTCACGGGAGTTATGCCTGACTAGGAGGCTTTAAAAAGCCATATTTAGGTGGTGCATTTCACACGTGCGTTCACATGAGCGCACACTAACTCACACATGGAGTGAGAGAATCACATGCAGAATGGCTCATAAAAAGGTTCACAAAAAGAACTCATACTATGCTAATTAGCCTGAAAGCTTTTTCATTAGCCAAGCTCTTGTCTAAAATGTGATAAAGCAGTGAATGAACAGATAAAATACGCCCTTCCACTCTAATGTACCTCTGACTGTATTGATTTTCTAATCATTTGATTGAAGTACAGACTTGTTTGTTATTTGACAGCTGGTGATAATAAGAAACATCTGGTCTAAAAAAATAAGTTTCAGCAAGTCAATGCTAAGTTTTGAACAAAACTGTAATATATACTGGTATTAAAAATGAACACCCTACAAGGATGTAGGATGAAGGATGTACTCCCTACAGGGAGCTTAATTCAGCCATTTTATGGATAAATAAAATCCCATAGGTGGGTTAATGGCAGTTTGGTGATAGTTTATCACTGTGAAAAGATCAGTGGGTATAGTGCGCCATCCATTGGCTAAACTTTGGTACTGCAGTACCTCAGTAATGAGTCTGGTGTTATCTTTGAGCATGAAACCCTGCTTCAGATCAGGCCTGCCTCAAGCTCAAGATATAAGATGTGCAGGATGATCATGTCATGCTCTTTTTTTCTTTTCTTTTACTAAATAGTACATATAAGCCTACATGCGTGTGTTTTAGATATAATACAAACTGGACCCAAAATATTTCAAAATGCATAATTTGTATTATCAGGTTTACAGCAGCATTGGATTAACTAAACTGAACTATTTTGCAGAATAAATGTAAGACTTTTTAACTAAAGGGTACAAATGTGTTATAATTGAGAAATTAGGAGATGCCGGACAGTCTGGTTGAAGAGCGACCAGACCCTGAGAGGACAAAAGGACCTCTCTGGAAATTAACATTTGAACTAGCCCTCGTGCACTATCGAGACGAAAAGTCTCACCTCTGAGTCATCCTAATCTATATCTCTTTCCCCCTTCTCTCACCCCCTCTCTCTCATGCTCAGATCATCTGAATTCACCCAAGAAAATGTATAGTTTAATATGAATGATTAACATAGAGTATTATACATATTTAGTATCATTTGAAATGTCTCATTGCGACTGGTACAAATGTCTCATTTCCAAATAAGTAAAACAAAAGGTAATAAGGTTTTTAAGAGTTTAGGGATAACTGACACACAAAGGAAGGTGGTTTCTAGACAAATGGTCTCCTACCCCCCAAAAGTTGTAACTTCTGAATGCAAATTTCCATTGTTAAAAGATGTTTCCAAGTGAAAGAGGTCCTGACCATATAATGAAATGCAGCAGGGGATTCGGGGCCTTTTCTGTACCTCAGATTGGCCCGTGAGGCTGAGAGTGAGACCTCTCAGCCTAATGTATTTCTTAATGTTAGGTTGCATCTTTTCTCTTTATTCCAGAGCATTTGATGTTTTGTATCAATTATCTTTGAATTGATTATGAAATTGGCATGATACATTTACCTGACATAATAAATTGTTACATTTGATTATTCTAACTGACTTTGACATTATTTTCATTAAAGAGTTCAAAGGAATAGTCAAACATTCGCTCACAATTAATGATCCACAGACAGTGGTGGACAGTAACGAAGTAAATGTAATTCGTTACTGTACTTAAGTAGCTTTTTTGCGTATCTGTACTTTACTGAAGTATTTAAATTTGGGAAGACTTTTACTTTAACTCCACTACATTTCGAAGTCAAATATCTTACTTTTTACTCTACTACATTTTCAAAATCAGTCGTTCCTTTTTATTTATGAGTGGATAAAAACTTAACTGGTCAAACGAGCCACCAATCACAGTAGCCTACAACGTGCGCACTTTGTTTTGAACTTGCCTTGGCGGTATCTACTAAGCGCAAACCAGAGCCGTTAAATATGAGAGTTGCGACCATAGACAGTATATAAGAGGTTGCGACACACACGGCTTGTTCGACTTGAACCGGCGCTACACAGACCGATCAGTTTATGACATCAAAGTATAGAGCGAAATCGCGAGAGCGATTGAAAAGCATACAGTGCCGTCTACTCTCTAATCGCTCTCGCAGTATTTGAATGTCATTCACCGATTGGTCTGTGCAGTGTGCCGTTTCAAGTCGAACAAGCCTACTGTGATCTCGCCGCCGCGCGGTCACGTGATTCGTGTAGCTCTCAATAGTTCCAAACAATTTGTGTTGCCAATGATTTTAAGCGGGGCAGAGAGCAGCAGCTATTATTGCAGCAATTATCGGTAAATACTGACGCATAATGAACATTGCTTATTACGTTGACACTAAAATTACTTGCATATAATAGCATTTTTTTTTTTTTTTGAGGAGTAGCAGAAACACTGCATTAATACGTTTTGGTGTTTAATTTTGTAGGGAAATTGGCTGCTCCCATGTGTATATATATTCAATGGCATTGTGCAGGTTTATGTGAATGTATCATAACATTAGGATGTTCATAATTATGACCATAGACGCTCGTGAAAAATATGTACAGTAAATATTGTAAATGTATTATACCTTATGGGAACAGTCCCCTTCCGTCAAAAATTAAACACACCAAAAATGTATTCAAATATATATATATATATATATATATATATATATATATATATATATATATATATATATGACTAATTAATGTCATTTTATTAATAGATTGATGTGCCAAGAGTGACATTAGAGTCTTCACGTAGACTGAGTTAAGCAAGAGTCTTGTGACAAAAATTATAATAGGACATTATAGCCATAAAAAAATCATAGTACTTTGATACTTAAGTACATTTGAAGGCAAATACTTTTGTACTTTTACTCAAGTGAATGTTTAAAGGCAGCACTTCTACTTTTACTTGAGTAATATTTTACCTTGAGTATCTTTACTTTAACTCAAGTACATGGTATGTGTACTTCGTCCACCACTGTCCACAGATATCATTCAAACCTTTTAATTTATGGAGTCAGATGAAATAACAATTAAAACTTTTAGCTTTACAGTTGCATTGGATTAACTAAACTGGCATATATCAGACAAGAGCGAGCCTGCATGTCCTATGCGATGAAATCACGGGGCTCGCGTGTAACATGTTCCCCTTCCAGACAGACAGTCATGTTATTACAGCCATTATTTTCTGGTTCCCAAAAAAGATGGGGGTTGCGTCCAATTCTGGACCTTCGTGGTATGAATCGCCCACTCAGTAGATTCAAGTTCAAAATGTTGACGGTCAAAATAATTTGTCTCAAATTCAACACAAAGATTGGTTTGACAAAATTGACTTAAAGAACGCATATTTTCACATAGAAATCCTGCCACGACACAGGAAGTTCCTGAGGTTCACTTTTGGGGGCGAAGCTTACCAAAATCAGGTTCTTCCATTCGGCCTATAGTCTTTTCACCCCGCACATGCACAAATGCGACTCAGGGGCATCAGCATTTTGAATTACATAGATGACTGGCTGATACTGGCCCATTTGGTTCCACTTTATTTCGATAGTCCACTTTAGACATTCTACTAACTAAAAGTAACTTTGCTACTACATATCAACTAACTCTCATTAGAGTATTAGTAGACTGTCAGTAGACTGTAAGGTTATGGTTAGGTATTAGGGTTTGGGTTAGTAGAATAATATTTTCATTCCCCATAGGGTTATTTTCATTCCCCATAGCGCTCTTCACGCAGAGTTGAGAGTAGCTTTTGAAAGGGAATGTCTCGGGTTACTTGATTGTGACCCTGTTCCCTGAAAAAGCAGGAATGAGATGCTACGCACCAGTGCCGCACTGGGGGCGCGTTCAAGATGTTCTTCAGATAAAGTGAGCGCACCGTCACGCGTCTATTTATAGCCTCTGACATGCGCATTCCGATGACGTCATCATCAGAGGTTATTTAAGCCAAATTCTTTGCAATGTTTGCCACACGTGTCAGACAAAGGAGTTTTCCTTATAGTGCTCTTCGCGCAGCATCTTGTTCCCACTTTTTCAACAGGGTTACAATCAAGTAACCCGAGACGACTTCATGAAACATAATCAGAATAAATGTATTTTTCACTGCAGTTTTTATTTTCTAGTTAAGAAAACCTTGTACTTCCAAAAATACGTCTTACGAATGTTTTCATCTTTTTTATTATTACTTTTTTTCTTGAGTCAAAACTTGAAGAACCCAAATTCTTGAAAAGAATGTTAATCGAAAATGACTTCATAAAGTTATCATATTCTTCAACTTCTTAAATCATAAGTCAAAATGTCTTACCCCAAAGGTTTGATCTTTTAATTTATTTGGTTGTTTTATATTATATTATATGTGTTATATTATGTTATATTTAACATAACACTAGCTACTAATAACCACGTAATTTTTTCTATGACAGTTGATGTAATTAAACCACATCTCATACACTTTACATTAAAAAAAATATATCATGAGGTACTTGATACTTGAAAATGTAAATAGATTATTTACCAAAGTATTTTTTTGAATTATTGTATAGGAATGGCATTTCATTTCCTATGAACAAAATAAGATGCTCTTAAAGGGGTCATCGGATGCCCATTTTCCACAAGTTGGTGTGATTCTTTAGGGTCTTTATGTAACGTTTTGTAACATACTTTGGTTAAAGGGATAGTTCACTTTGAAATTAATTTTTGGTATGTTTTAGCTTACCTCAAGGGCATCCAAGATGTAGGTGTCTTTTTTTCCGCAGTAGTTTCAATTTTGATATTTTTAGGTCAAACCGTTCTTGTCTGTCAGTCATATAATGCAGGTCGATGGTCACTGTCTCAAAGAGCATGCACAGAGTCCAAATTAAAACAATTCCCCGTCGTCCAAATTAAACAATTCCCCATCGTAAGTACACATTGATGGCCTAAGACACGAAACGAGCGGTTTGTGTGAGAAAACGAACAGTATTTATATCGTTTTTACCTCTTATACGCAGCCATGTCCAAGTGATCTGATCTGACGTGTACGCAGACTGGTGCATAGATATATACACTAGATGTCGCCTTAAAGACATTCGTTCCAATGAACTGCCGTAGACAAGGTGACATCTAGTGTGTATATATCTATGCACCAGTCTGCGTACACGTCAGATCAGATCACTTGGACATGGCTGCGTATAAGAGGTAAAAACGATATAAATACTGTTCGTTTTCTCACACAAACCGCTCGTTTCGTGTCTTAGGCCATCAATGTGTACTTACGATGGGGAATTGTTTAATTTGGACGACGGGGAATTGTTTTAATTTGGACTCTGTGCATGCTCTTTGAGACAGTGACCATCGACCTGCATTATATGACTGACAGACAAGAACGGTTTGACCTAAAAATATCAAAATTGAAACTACTGCAGAAAAAAAGACACCTACATCTTGGATGCCCTTGAGGTAAGCTAAAACATACCAAAAATTAATTTCAAAGTGAACTATCCCTTTAAAGCTGCAGTCCATAGCTTTTCCTCTTTGTCGCCATCTCTGTTTGAAATCTGCAATTGCAGTCATTCGCGGAATTATCAACTTTACGTGAGTTGTGCCTCGACACAGCACAGCGCGGATGAACACAATGTTTTGAGGAGAATGTGTGTCTCTCCGTGTGTCTATTCATTCAGAATCACAGATTATACTTTTTGGAAGTATGACCAACATAAGAGTTTTCACCGGAAAATGTCATCTGAACAAGTAAGTAACACCCACTTTTGTTCTGACCAACGAAGGGGAAAAAAAGCATTGCAGTAAATCACGCTGATTAATCTAACGATCGCTTATCACCCTTTTCACAAGATGTAAAATAAGTCTCTGATGTCCCCAGAGTGTGTATGTGAAGTTTCAGCTCAAAATACCCAACAGATCATTTTTTACAGCATGTTTAAATTGTCATTTTTTGGGGCTCAGAAAAATGCCCTTTTAGTTTGTGCCCTTTAAATGCAAATAAGCTGCTGCTGGACGACACAGGGGGCGGAGCTTCATGAGCTAGCGCTCAGTCTCTCAGGACAATTTCATCTCACGGAATGATGATAATATCAGAAACTCTCAGTAAAGGTGTTCATTTCGAGTGGGACAATAATGCCTACAGAGTCAGAGTTCTGTATAGAGATGGAACAGGTATAGTTTAGTAGTTTAATTACGGTTATTATAACGTATTTGTATGGAAGCTTGTTTCCGCCACTGAATAATAAATAAATAATAATAATTGCGACTTTTTATCTCACAATTCTGACTTTTTTTCTCACAATTGCGAGATATAAAGTCAGAATTGTGACTTTTTTTCTCAGAATTGCGAGATATGAAGTCAGAATTGTGAGAAATAAATTCGCAATTCTGAGAAATAAAGTCACAATTGCGAGATATAAAGTCGCAATTCTGAGAAATAAAGTCTCAATTGCGAGATATAAAGTCACAATTCTGAGAAATAAAGTCGCAATTGCGAGATATAAAGTCGCAATTCTGAGAAATAAAGTCGCAATTGGGAGATATAAAGTCAGAATTGCACGATATAAAGTCGCAATTGCGTGTTATAAAGTCAGAATTGTGAGATATAAACTATTCTGTGAAGAAAAAAAAAAAAAGTCCGTCTTTTTTCCCCTTAGAATTGCACTTTGTATCTCACAATTGTGAGTTTATATCTCACAATTCTGAGAAAAGATGTCAGAATTGCGAGATATAAAGTCGCAATTGCGTGTTATAAAGTCAGAATTGCGTGATATAAGTCGCAATTGCGAGAAAAAAATCAGAATTCTGACTTTTTATCTCACAATTGCGAGTTTATATCTCGCAATTCTGACTTTATAACACGCAATTGCGACTTTATTTCACGCAATTCTGACTTTATATCTCGCAATTCTGAGAAATAAAGTCAGAATTGCGAGATGTAAACTCGCAATTGTGAGATAAAAAGTCGCAATTATTATTATTTATTTATTATTCAGTGGCGGAAACAAGCTTCCATATATTTGGCATCTGCTTGTATGTAGGCTATCCTTTATTTATTAATAGCCTACAAGTCTGCTGTTTCGGATCAGGTCCGAATGATGATCAAACATATACTGATGAGTTTAATAAAGTTTATTGTACATCACACAAAAGATGAAGTATCAGTTTTACTTCAGAAAATCACCGTAAGAGCTGAGTAAACTAAGTAAGTAAAAGTAAGTTATAAGAAGTGCGCAAGTAGGCTACATAAACGGAGTTTATGAGTTGAGGGAGCATTCCTGTGGGCGGAGGTTAGTCAAAAAACTGTTCTAGTTACGTCATTAAAGAAGGAAGTAGAGGGATGTAGTCCAAACGAGCCGCTCGATGTAGGCGACTTCTGTTAAATAAAATATCTCGCTTGGCATTGAACTTTGAGCTTTATAATTTTACAGATATTATTTATGCTCTAACAGCAACATTACACACTAACTAAAGTTTGAAACATGGGATCACGAAGAACGGGACCTTTAACAACATCAGCATTGTGTGACTACATTTAATGCCCTTCCGATATTTATCCTGGTTTTCGCAGGGGCCAGTTGCAGTCTCTTTTATTCTGTAGCCACTCCGAAGTCCGAACGAGGTCTTTTGCATTTTTCAGCGGGTAAATCTCGTCACTGGTGATTGTCGTTTGAACCTTTCTGGATCCGCCATTAAATTAATACATTTAATTATATCAAGTGCTGTGAGAAAAGGCTATAAATCTCCACCTCCAACATCCTCAGACGCAATATAGCCGACTAGCCGAGACACCTTCTTTATGTGTACAGATGTGACGTAATGACGCAAAGACATGCTCGATTTCCCGCGGAAATCCACCAGTACCACTGGAACTGAAAACATTATTACAAGCTTACCGTTTTGAATTGAGCTAAGGCAAGCAGATAGTTTTGAACACTGGCTGGTTATGTACTTGCTCAAATTTAATTTGGATAATATTGAACCCAAAAAAGTTACGGAATGGATCTTTAAAATTCCTCAATGGTTGTGTAAAACAACACCCTTTTTACCTCCTCAAAAACAGCTGTTCACAGCAACCTGTTTCTGTGCATGTCTCTTAAAATGATAATGAGCTCACCCCCACCCCTCTCTTCCATGGGGGGTGTTGACACAAGACAAATAAAGTGCTGCCTTGGCAGACAGTAAACAAATGGCTGAGGGCGGAAATATGCAGTAACACTATTTCGATAGTCCACTTTAGATGTTCTACTAACTATAAGTAACTTTGCAACTACATGTCAACTAACTGTCATTAGAGTATTAGTAGACTGTATGCTTAATATCTGCTAACACTTTATTTTGATGGTCCCCCAACAGACATTCTCTGACTATAAGAAACTTGGCAACTACAAGTCAACTTATTTTACTAACCCGAACCCTAACACCTAACCATAACCTAACAGTCTACTGACAGTCTAAAGTGGACTATCGAAATAAAGTGGAACCAAATATGCTAATACGGGACAGTCTGTCAGTGGTCGTGGTTGGAGCATGAGCAATGTGACATCATATTGCTCAGAAAATCCAAACGGCTTGATTATTGAGAGCGTTTAGGCTTTTTGAGGATAAAAAAAAAAAGTGAATGGATTTTTTTTTTCATTGTATGGTGGTTGTGTCCACACACTGAAAAGACACATTTATATGCAAATACCATAAAAGTGAATTTTGCATCCGATGACCCCTTTAAGAAATAGACTATTTGAGAACTTCTTAAAATTTATGTTTGCATCCATATAGGAAGATTTTCTTGAATCTGGTCTCAAGGAGGTCATGACACGTACAAAGCTTCATTTTTGCCTGGCGAAAACATTGCATTTGCTACCTTGTGACAATATGAACAGTTATTTACACTGCACACTGAATATTTGTATTTACATCGTGCCTGTACCATGTTAGTTATAATTCGAGCAAGTGTGGAAGGTCTGTCAATAAGCTTGCACTGAGCAAACAGCTCATCTGATTGGCCTTTGCATTCATACACTCAGCAGTCTATGATTGGCTACAATGCTCAATGCTGGAAAAAATCATGTCAAAAGTAAACTTTTACAGAAAGATTTCCCTCAGCAGCTTTCTGCTGGTTAAAGGAGGAACTGTGAAGGCTGTCCAACAAAATACAGCTTAAATCGCATGTGTTGAACAACTGTAGCGTAAACTGTTGAATTCTTGAAGGTGTAAAGGCGCAAGACAGTATAGTATAGTTGTGATTTTGCTATAAAAACATGTTTTTTGTATAGCTAGCAGGGGAGGTCCAGAAAGCATACATACGTCTCTAAAGTGGATTTACAGAAACCATATACATCTTAAAGACACTTATTTTAAATGTCTATTTACATCTGACAGGAAAATCCTCGATAAGGTTGCAGATGAGCACAGCACAACATGAAATAGAATTCTGATTGGGTAAAGTATGTGTGCTATTACGTAGTAGAATTCACTGTTGTTAACACTGCTTATATTACGTGAATGTAAGTTATGTAAATAAACAAATCTACAAAAAGTAACAACATACATTATCTATTTTATTCATCAATTAGTATAAATTGAGGAACATTTACGTTGGAGTGAGAACACACCAGCAACAACCTCAACATGTAAATGTAGTACTGAGATCATAAATCAGATGACAATTTAGGGACAGATGAACACATGTGTTCAGATGAACATGTGTGAAACATTCGTAAGACGTAAGACGCCTCTCTTATCCGGTGGAGAGAGGCTCATGAAGCATAATGCTGCCATCAAATTCTTTTGATTGAGTATACTACAGAAATTAATAAAAAATCTATTTAAATCTTAAGTTGTAGTTTATTTTAACTACTGTAATTTCAAACAGAGTTATTACAGCACTTTTCTGAATGTTGATTTCTGTGCATTTGTTGCAGAGCTTTTGTGGTGGAGCCGGGCCTGCAAAGAAAGATGTGGTGGAATATGTGGGGGAAAAGAGAAAACCTGAAACAACAATATAACGTATAATCATTTTGTTACTTCTAATTCATAAATCAAATGACATTGTGCTGTTAAAAGGACTGCTTTTGTATTCCTTTTTTTTTTGTTTTGTTTTTTGGGGGGGGGGGATCTGATATGTCTGCAGACTGGTGTGAGCACTGAGGATGGGGAGACACAGCAGCATCCTGGAAATGGGACAGTGCCATGAATAAGACCCTCCATCACTCCACCTGCCCTTATTTGCCTCAGATTGTGAAGCAAGCACAGCGCCGCACGCAACAACCTCAGGCACAAAGGCACGGCTCACCTCTGGCCATGAAGAAAATAGAGCAGTGTGTTTTCAGCATGCCAAAGGCTAAGTGTTTGCTGTTGAGAGAGCCTCACAGGTTCTGTACAGGCTTTCTGTAAGAGGTGATGGTGCATCCATGATCAGATTCCAGTCTGACTGCAGCAATGAGGGACATGATGGACTGCAAAGACAGGTGAAGGTGGGCACAGTGGTCTGATTCATCCAAATAAAGCTGCAGATTTGGCACAGCTGTGTTGAGATGGCAGTAGGATGTGCGGTTCAGCGCCTGTAAATATGTGATTACTAGAACAAGTTTGAATAAAGCTTTGTTCCATGTGCTGTTGAATTGTATATGTATTTATTTATTGTGATGGTTACTGACACAGTGACAGGGTTAAATATCTTTGAATAGTTTATCATAATACATTTAGAGAAATGCATTTGCTTGTTATTTATAAGCCTGAGCAATGAAACGAGAGTTAAATTCAACAAGAAAAAGAGAAAAACAAAGGAGATTTAATCCACTTTTGCTTGCGGGTGATTTTTTTTGCATATAAAATAAAGAAATTAATATTCAACATATTCAAGAGATGACGTCACCGAAGGCAACCGATAGGCTATGAGCTGCATTTTATTGATCATCAGCTAATTTCAAAATCAAAGACCACAATAGGAGAGAGTGGCAACAGCACTGGTCAATCCATTTCATTTCTTTAATTTTAATGAAGATGATTGTGTGTTGAGCGTCTGCGACTTACTTTCACTTTGATTTGCGATAGTTTGCACGTTGGCTTGATGAATAGATTGCTCAGCTACTCATCTGCTGTGAAACGTGTTGCAGTTACGTCAATCCCTTTTGTCGGGTAGAAATATAATTTAGCCTACATTTCATCAACAACACATAACTCAGGAGCTAACAGGTTAGTTTGGTTGTTTAGAGATAAATCACCCGCACCTTCTAGCTAACGTGACCTGACCTTAAGTTGACCTTAAGCTCCACCACTAAAGCTGAAACGATTTTCATCTGACAATGCATCTAGTCGATTTGTTTTTAAAAAAAATGTTTGAGAACTGAAGTGTGATTATTTTACACGTTTGTACTTCAGAGTACATCACAGCTCCTATGTACAAATGATGTAGGCTGCGAAACACCCAATCAGAGCAGTACTCAACATTATTATTCATGACCCTTCCAAATAAGGTAATAACAGCCCATTTCATTCTAGGGACAAATCCTAGGGTTGTAAATGGACATGTAAAAACCGTATCTTGAGAATTTGTGCCCTCACAAACCTTTTAAACAATTTAGAACAATTTAAAATCAATGTATCAATGCATTCCATGCAGGGGAGAGCCGGGACGATTGAAACGCGGGACGGATGAAACATTGTGATTTCCTTAAACCACTCACGTCATGTACGTCAAATTTCATCAGCATGTACAGCACGCAATGCCTACCAGACCCGCGAAAACATTTCTTCTTTATGTCATGCCGTTTTGGAGTTAAAGCCGGAAAGTCAAGTCAAGTCAAGTCAAGTACCGTAAAACTTCAAATAATAGCCCGGGCTTCTATTTACCCAAATCGCCGAACTGCACCGGCTTGTATTTGAGACAGGCGTCTATAAGAGACAGGCCTTTAATTTAGTGTTGAGATGTTCAAGCATTACAGTAGGAGGTTAACACATTATATTATGTTTTATTTATAAGTAATTCGAATGTGTGTAACAAATAATTTAATGTAAGAAATGTCTTTGGCTATTAGCAGCATAAAAAAAAAACATAAAAAACGAAACGATGTGACAGCAATGGGCAGAACACAAGTTACCACTAAAATCCATCGAGCATATGAACTTGTTGCCGAAACACATCAACAAGAAAGAATGAAGGCTACCCTGTAAAACAACTGCAATCATGTGATAGAAAATTACTCTATTCATCACTATCATCATCCCCGCGATCCTCAATTACAAGTTCATTGGCGAATTCCTCCTCCACGTCGCTCTCCTCCACTTCTCCCTCTCCGGCCTCCGCTAACTCTGCCTGCCTTGCTTGCACTAACAGCTCCCGCCCAGATGCGCACGGCTCTCCCTCTTTGAAACAATGGATAAGGTGATCCTCGCTGAAGCTAGTCAGGCCACATACCTAAGGATAACATCCCGAAGTTAATGAAATATATTATCTCCTCTTTCTCCCTCACACACATACACACACGCGCGCGTGCGCGCGAATAGTGATGAGTCGTTCATGAACGGTTGCGTCTGTCACGTGAAATCTAATCAAAACATAGAACAGACGATCTGACTGGTTTTAGAATATCATGTATAACCCGATACTAAAAAACAGACCAGGCCTCTATTTGAGACCGGCCTTTATTTACCCAAACCTGTCGTCACACCAGGCGTTTAAAAGAGACAGGCGTCTATTTGGGACTCGGCTATTATTTGAAGTTTTACGGTATATTTGTATAGCGCTTTTCACAATACAGATTGTATCAAAGCAGCTTCACAGTATTAAATTAAAATAATACAACAAAGTTTGTTTCAAGAGGAATTTATTGATTGATAAAATTAAATTAAATATCCCCAAAATATCCCCAACTGAGCAAGCCAAAGGCAACAGTGGCAAGGAACTGAAAAACTCCAAGTGACCAAATGGTGTCCTAAAACTCCATCAGGTGACCTAATGGAGAAAAAAATACCTTGGGAGAACCCAGGCTCAGTCGGGGGCCAGTTCTCCTCTGGCATTTATGAGCTAGAGGCCGGATTGTAGTTTGAACTGTAAGATTATATGAATGCCTGGCTGAAGAGATGCGACTTTAATCTAGTTTTAAACTGGGAGAGCGAGTCTGAGCAACGAACAGCATCAGGAAGACTATTCCAGAGTTTTGGAGCCAAATGTGAAAATGCTCTCCCTCCTTTGGTGGTTCTGGATATCCTAGGTATGACCAAAAGCCTTGAATTTAGTGATCTTAAAGAGCGCGATGGATTATAGGGCGATAGAAGATCCGTTAAATAGACTGGAGCTAAGCCGTTTAGGGCTTTATAAGTCAATAGCAATACCTTGTAATTAATACGGAACTTTATAGGTAACCAATGCAGTGATGATAAAATTGGTGTTATATGATCATATTTTCTTGATCTCGTAAGAACTCTAGCGGCGGCATTTGTCAACGCATTCTCATCCTTGGGCGTCATAATACTGACGCTTTTGACATTTCGTCTACATCGAACGCACATGGCACCCTTTAGCATCAGTATGAGACGCACAGAGCTTTGTTCGGTTATTGGTAGGTTTAGGTCTAGTGTAGGGATAGGGTTAGACCGCTAGGAGGCGCCTTCTGGCCCATTTCTATCTGCGTCTCATATTGACGCTAAAGGGTGCCATGTGCGTTCGATGTAGACGAAATGTCAAAAGCGTCAATATTTTGGACTAACTGTAGCTTGTTTATTGAGGATGCAGGACAACCAGCTAATAAAGCATTACAGTAATCCAGTCTCGAGGTCATGAATGCATGAACTAACTTTTCTGCATCAGAAACTGATAGCATATTACGTAGCTTAGCAATGTTTCTAAGGTGGAAAAAGGCTGTTTTTGTAATGTATGAAATATGATTTTCAAAAGACAGGTTGCAATCGAGTATAACACCCAGGTCTTTTACTGTAGAGGATAAAGTAACAGGACATCCTATGATGTTAAAGTTGTATTGTGCAAGGTTTTGTGGACGGTTTTTTGAACCGATAAGTATTACCTCTGTCTTGTCTGGATTTAATAAAAGAAAATTACGCGTCATCCAATCTTTTATATCTTTAACACACTCTGTCAATTTGGAAAATTTTGCGTTTTCATCCGGCCGTGATGAAATATATATTTGAGTGTCATCAGCATAACAATGGAAACTAATTCCATGTTTCCTTATAATATTTCCAAGTGGCATCATATATATTGAGAATAACAGAGGGCCTAACACAGATCCCTGCGGCACTCCATAGTTTACTGGAGTTATGATTGATTTTTCTCCATTTAAATAGACAAAATGGTAGCGGTCTGATAGGTATGATTTGAACCAGCTTAATGCTTGTCCTTGAACACCAGTATAATTTTGTAGTCGATCTAAGAATAATGTGTGATCTATAGTATCGAACGCAGCAGTAAGATCAAGTAAAACTAGTATTGAGATACAGCCTTGGTCAGAAGCTAAAAGTAAATCATTTGTGATTTTAACGAGCACAGTTTCAGTGCTATGATGCGGTCTGAATCCAGACTGAAACTTTTCATAGATATCATTTTGTTGCAAGAAAGAGCCCAGTTGAGCGGACACCACTTTTTCTAATATTTTAGACATAAATGGAAGATTTGAAATGGGTCTATAATTTGCTAGATTATTATGATCTAATTGTGGTTTCTTAATGAGAGGTTTTATAACTGCCAGTTTAAATGTTCTTGGAACATGACCTAAAGATAAAGACGAGTTAATAATATTGAGGAGAGGCTCTTCCACTACAGGTAACTTAAAGAAAGCTGTTTTTGAAGGCCGGAAGGTACTTTTTTTTGACTGACAAGTTGTATTTATTGTTTCATGTGCCATTGTAATGATAATACGGCAGGTGTATTACTATTGAAACACACCCTTAAGTGTGCAATATAGTTTTTTAGTTTAAGGGCAAAACAGGTTTAACTGGCAGGAGGCGTTTTAACTGGCAGGAGGCCCGACCGCACCTCCTGCCATTTAAACCTGGTCATAGGAAATATAAAACGGCTGTTAATGTGGTCACACTATGTGTTTAACTGTTTAAGTATTGAATACAAAAAGTGTTTTGCAATAAATAATGAAAACACATTACATCTGTGATCATTGTGATATGAATTAAACCTGTTCATCGTTATTTAGCCTATAAGCTACTGTTCATGGATGGTTATCTAGCCTATAATGTTCATAGATTCGTATACTGTTCCTAAACTTGTGTTTCTTTTAATGCAAATTCATTTTCAATTACGCAACACATTATCTCTTTAATAATTATCAATTGTCCAATATTCAATTCATTTCATTTATCGTCTTCCGGTTGACCTCGTTTTCTTCATAATAACAGGCTATTCAACTAGCAAACACTCAATATGACTCAAGGAAGAAATGTAAGAAAATGAATTGTAAACGGAATTGTCTGTCTTCGTCAAAGTAGCCTATTAGAAAGATTACGCAAAATGCTCATTGGCTTATCGCCTATTGTTTATTGGGCGACAGAACAAAAATGGTTAAAGGTTGTATCAGTGATTTCAGGCCCCCCCAAAAAAAGACCACATTCATCTAATCTTTCCTAACGATCCGCTAGCTGCCCGCCCCATAAGCATACCGTCAAAAAACCACGTCTCTGTAGGCAGCCTAGGCTCTGAGATCTGCACACAAAAACAATTGGTTTCACCAACCACACAAAACCAAAACAAAGTGTTCCAACCAATCACCGACAGGGGGAGGGTGTTGTGAGGTTTTGAGCCAACTTCTTCTTCAGCTCCGACTTCGCGTGCAGCCTCACAATACCCTCCCCCTGTCGGTGATTGGTTGAACCCAAAACCCGACTTGAATAAACCTAACAAATAAGTTGGGGCTAAAGTGGTTTCATAAAAGGTCATTCAAGTTCACGCAATCCCACTAATTTGATCCAGGTTTATCTAGTCTAGATAACTGCGTGTGCACGCGTTTCTTAAGCAGCCCTAGAGGTCGATCATAAATCAAATCGATCCACCATCAAACAGTGTATATTTTGTGCTGTTTTATGCGTTTTGAGACATGGTGTTTGCAAAACTTACATTTCACAGGAATATTCTCCATCTGTAAATCTTAGAAAGTCGTGCAAATATTTCCATTTTGCTGCTAAACTTCACATTGAACAAGCGCTGCTGCGCGCATGCACGCCAAATAGGAGCGCAATAATTCTGACCAATATATACATTTTGCTTGGAAAATTAATAGGCTATGCGATATTTTATAACACCAGAAATATCTCCTAATTATAATAATTTATCTTTAGGATAAGATTCAGTGAACTTATAGCTCATTACACTCATATATTTTATACTTAAAATAAAAAATAAAAATTTAACAGAAATAATTCAGGTAAGATTTTTTAAGAAACCAAATATAATAAAGATACAAAATATAGTTTTGGGTTTAGGACCTAAGCTACTTAAAGATGACTTATGCTTATTTAGAATGCTGAGAATTACAGCTTTTAAAGCAATAATAGTTTTTTTTGGATAAAGCAAGAATGTTTGGTTAGATTTAGTTTATACAGTACATTATGGAGAGGAAAACGTGAAATTAAGAGCAAAAGTATACATTTTGAAAAGATATGTGCAACTCTAAAATTAAAGAATATTCCATAAAATAAAGGAATATTAGCCTACATTAAATAACTATTTGTATAATTGTGTTAAATGTGTTTGAATTGAAAGACATAATAAAGTACACACACACACACACACACATATATATATATATATATATATATATATTGTTGTGAATTATTTAACGTTTATTTCTTTTAGTATTATCTACTGCTTTATTCTATATCTTTTAAGCGTCTATTATGTAGAATACTTAGTATATGGAAGTATTTAGTACGCAATCTCATTGGATGCTTTTTGGCGTAAGTGACGCGTTCTTCATTATGCAGACCTGTTAGAATATGACGTGTTTCCACCAGTGCAGCATCTTTGAGTGCAGGACAAAAGTTATTGACAAAGTGAGTTTATTTCCTAACTTTATGTTCGTAAAACTAAATGGTTATGCTGCTGATATTATCTTTAACATTAAGCCTGTAATTCGCGGGAGTTTCGCGATCTTTAGTCGCGGGTGATTCGCGATCTTTATGTATATTAGTTTGTCAGGTTAAACCAAGCGGCAACATTCTGATCTGAAAAATGAAGCCTACCCGGAAGTGCGAAAAACTGCAATACATCGAAAATCCGCTAGGGGAAGGTCCCAAAAGGGAGCAAATGTCCATAGCCCCCATGTTAAAATGTCCGTTTTCACAGCATAAATTCATGTTTTTACAGGTTGGTCCCATGGACTTTTATTGTATTTTTCGATAGGTTCCGAGTGCCTGACAACTGTGAGGGGGGTGAATTTTTTTCTAACTCGTTAGTTTAGATCGTATTTAGATATAAAATGTATGACAAATAAGGGCGCGATTGACAGCTTGATTGACAGCTGACAACGAGTATAGGCTGCTCCGAGTGGAATTCCTGAAATTTGACGTCTCGGCCATGATCTGACACAACACATCATACCTGTAAGTTATCCTTTCTGAACATTTGTATTGAAATATGGCGCCGCCCATACCTCCCATAAACGGCCCCAAAACCGTTCTTCAGAAGTCTATGGGTGACGTCACAGACGCTTTGTCCATATTTTTTTACAGTCTATGGGTTAAACGCACGTGAAAGTGCCGCTAGCATCGTGGCTTATCTTGCTAACATTGACAATACCTCGTTTAACTATGTGTATGCATCTGTATAAGGATATTCTATATTTATTATGCTTTAATAACATAACGAGGACGCTGTATAATGTAGTTTAAGTTGTTTATATGCTCTGTTATACTCTGTTTGCTTGTTTATTATTTGGCTAAACACTTTGAGAGAGCTGTTGAAATAGTTTAATTAGTAATGTACTGTTTATTACAGCAGTAGCTTATGTGAGCATGTTTATTTATCATTTAGCTATTTAATTATGTTTATTTGTTTATTGCAGAAACTACCTCCAATGGATAATGTTTATATGGTAAAAACCTGCACAAAATAAAAGGTGGAAAAGATATGATGACTCCTACTCCTACTCTCTGATCAGAGTACTGAAGTGGTTAAGCACATTAAAGAACTGGCATTCAGTGGGGCAATCCCCAACAAATGGTCCTTCGAGCCGGAGCTTAACTGTTTCAGAATGTCATCAGATGACCAATCAGCATCACTGCCCCATGCTGATGCTCAAACAAGACAGTCACGTCAACGTCAGACCCCCAAGCATCTTGAGGTTTACATTCTTGACTTACATCACCGACCTGCCCTTTCCTCCAGTCCTGTTCAGAGGGAGTTAGAGGAGCAGAGAGGAGCAGCAGCCGCAGTGTATACTAGTCAAGCAGATGCAGCCTTCAGCCAAGGTGGACATCGAGACATGGCCAGTCCGAGTCAAGCCGACATACTCAGTATGGACTCATTGACGAAACTCATGGATTCCATGATGGAGAAGGAAAAAGAGGAGACATTCGAGATGGACGATCTTCTCAGGAAACTAGATCGGCTAAAGAAACGTAAGCATCGCCGAAACGAAATGATGGAACACATCAAATCGTTCTTAATGGAAGAAGAGGAAAATGAGGACAATGAACCAGAGCAGGCTATTGCACCAGCACCACAGTCTTCTCCAACACCTTCTGCTTCATCATACCCTCCGCCTATACATTCACATGACACAGTGTCACATGTCAGCAAACAGGCTACTGTATGTACATCAGTGAGTCATGAGGACCAGTCACAGAGGACAGGTGCTGTTCCTAGAGCAGAGGTAGAAAGTTGCAACCTTGGATTCACTCCATTCCATCCAAACCAATCAAGAACTACATGTTTACAGTATTCTCCTATCTCCTCTGGCACAGCATCTCCAGTCTCCCATCTATCACTACCACCACTGTCTGAATCAGTTCCATCTCATTCTGTCAGATTTCTGCCCCTTCACGAACAAGCTGTAGTTAATAAGGCTGAGCGATCATTCCAGCCCCTAGAGCAGCAGCTGATTTCACCAGTACCAGTTTATCGGCATACCATGACATCTCACGGTTATCTTGCAGCACCGCAATTGCAGATACCGCCAGTGAATGCATCTACTTCATTCAGTTATGTCCCTTCTGATCAGAAAATGATGTCAACATTACACTCTCGAAACATGATTCCTGGTTTACTCCCTGCAATGAGCCCTGGTGCAGTTCTTGCTCCTCCACAGCTGATACTAGCACAGACTGCAGCTCCACCAGGTGGTAATATACCTCAGCGGTCATTGTATAACCCCCCTAAACCAAAAATTCCAGACTTCACAAGTGACAGTGAAAGGGAATTTGCTAACATGAAGCTGGCATTGGACAATTTGCTTGAGCCTTACCCAGAACTAACAGAAATATAAATATCATGTCCTGTTGGAACATCTTAAACTGCCTGAAGCTCAGATGATCGTGCAGTCTTGCCGTCATCACTTATATCCATATTCAGCAGCCATGCAAGCACTTCAACTACAGTATGGTCAGCCACATCAACTGGCTCAAAGTGAGATAGCAGCCATCCTCACATCACCAGATGTCAAGCCCAATGATAGCCACAGCTTTCAGAGCTTTGCTTTGCGAGTTCATCTCCTGGTCAGCATGCTACTGTCACTAGAGGGACCCAGAGGGATGGAACTTAATTGCTGCTCACATGTAGACCGCCTACTCAGCAAGCTACCAAAGTATCTACGGGATGGCTTCATCGAGTTCCTTCAACAACAGGGGAAGCTCAACTCCATAAGTCTCAACCCCTATAATTTGCAGGACTTCGCTGGATGGCTACAAATCAAGGCACAGCAGCAAAGACTGTCTATTCGGTTAGTACAGCGCTACCAGAACGAGAAACTTCCAGGGATTGGAAAGGAGAAACTCCCATATAAAACAAAGGGTTCAAGTCTAGTCGTTTATCACGGTGCATCCCCTACCGAGAATGTGCTTTCAACCCATCCCAAAGATCTCAAGCAGAAGAAACCATTCAAGGTACACTGTCTCTTTTGCAATAGTAAAGAGCACTACATTACCCGTTGTGATAACATCAAAGAGCAGTCGGTTGCTGACCTACAAAGATGGATTACTGATGGAAAGTGATGCTGGCGATGTGCACGATTACATGTACCTGAGATTTGCAACCTTAAAAAGCCATGCGGTGACTGTGGTGGAATACATCTCCAGGTGCTTCACCGTATAGCCCGTGATGATCCAACAAACAGTACATCAAGCACATTAGAGAGTCGCATTTACCTAACCCCTGCTAGTGCGACCTGCAGAGTGCTTCTCAAAGTGGTACCAGTGTTACTACACAGCAAGTTCAGGTCAGTGGAAACTTATGCTGTACTGGATGACGGAGCGCAGAGAACCATGATCTTGCCAATAGCCGTCCACAAGCTTCAGTTGGAGGGTGAACCTGAAACACTGGCTCTACGCACAGTACGATCTGACATTACTCACCTTTCTGGGTCCAAGGTTAACCTGGAAATCTCTTCAAAGAGTGAACCGAAGAGGCGCTTTCAGATACTTGGGGCCTTCACTTCTTCGGGTCTGGACCTAGTAGAGCATTCATATCCAGTGCAGAGACTTCAGAAACGGTACGTTCACCTCAGAGGGCTTCCGTTACAGTCATTCCATAATGTCCGTCCACTGGTACTGATTGGATCAGACAATGTCCATCTTCTCACAGCGGATAAGCCAGTCCGCCAAGGACCTAAAGGGGGTCCAATTGCAGTGCACACAGCTTTGGGGTGGGCCCTACAAGAAGCCGAGGAGGGCACACGAAACCACAACTCAGTGCAGCAGTGTCTTTTCGTGTCAACTGCTTGTCCCAATGACTTGCTCTGTTGTAATGTTGAGAAGTTATGGCAACTTGATGTCCTGCCTTATCGGAACGAGAAACTGGTTGTTCGATCCAAGGAAGATCAAGAGGCAATTAAACTTCTTGAATGTCGAACGCAAAGGATTGAGGTTGAAGAAGTTCAACGTTATGCCACCCCACTGCTCCGCAGACCTGGTGCTCCAAAACTTATAAGTACGATGCAATCAGTTATGCCTAGTCTGAGGAGCACAGAGAGGAAACTTCAGAGAGATCCAGAGAAAGCCGTTATTTACTCTGGTGAGATCAATAAGCTCATTAAGGCAGGCTATGTTACTATGCTTCAACCTGAAGAAGTTACCAAGTCAGGGGAAGCTTGGTATATTCCCCACCACCTGGTGTGCCACAATAATAAACCAAGACTGGTCTTCAATTGCTCATTCAAGTATCAAGGTCTGTCTCTGAATGATCAGTTTCTGCCAGGGCCTGCACTCGGTCCGTCATTGTTGGGGGTCCTTTTGAGGTTCAGACAACACCATGTGGCTGTAAGTGCGGACATTCGCGGAATGTTCCATCAGGTTCGCTTGTTGCCTGAGGACAGACCTCTACTCCGCTTCATCTGGCGAGATTTACACTGTGAGAACTGCCCAGACGTTTATGAATGGCAGGTCTTGCCATTTGGTACAACCAGCAGCCCATGTTGTGCCATTTTTGCTGTGCAACAGCATGCTCGGAATAACCAAGAGAGTTACCCAGGTGCTCTACAAACAGTGAAACAGAGTTTTTATGTGGATAACTATCTGGCAAGCTTTCCAACCGCATCCGAGGCCAAGCTAACAACCAATCAACTGTGCAATCTCCTGTCAGAAGGTGGATTTGATCTCAGACAATGGGCCAGCAACCAGCCATCTGTTATATCACATCTACCCACGGAAGCAAGGTCTTTGGCTGCAGAACAATGGCTTGGGCAGAACAGGACTGATCCAATGGAGCCAACTTTGGGTCTAAGGTGGAACTGTGCTACAGATACATTAGGATACCACTTTCGTCCCATTGACCATGCCGCACTAACCATGAGAACAGCCTATCAAGTGCTAGCATCTCAGTATGATCCCTTGGGGTTCATTGTGCCTTTCACCACACGAGCAAAAGTGCTCATTCAACAGCTATGGTCAAAAAGGAGAGAATGGGATGACCCAAACTTACCCCCAGATCTTCATGCTGCCTGGAACACATGGGAAAGTGAGTTACAGCATCTTAGTGCCGTAACCATTCCTCGCTGTTACTCATCAGTTCCTAATGATGTACAACGGAAGTGTGACCTCCATGTGTTTTGCGATGCTTCCGAGAGGGCATATGGGGCAGTAGCTTACTTAGAGTACACAGAAGATGTCATCCATACTTCCTTTGTTTTTGCTAGATCGCGAGTTGCTCCCAAGAGGCAACAGTCCATGCCTCGCTTGGAACTCTGTGCAGCATTAGCGGGAGCACAGCTAGCAAAGCTTTTGAAAGATGAGATCACTCTCACTATCCAGCAGACAATTCTCTGGACAGATTCTACAACTGTGCTGGAGTGGCTTCAGTCAGACTCTTGTAGATTCAAAGTCTTTGTCGGAACACGAGTCTCAGAAATACAGGAGTTGACAGAGCACAGTGCTTGGCGATACGTGGACACGCAGCAGAACCCAGCTGACGATATCACAAGAGGTAAACCACTCTTAAGTTTTACTGTGCCTAGTCGCTGGAGTCAGGGACCATCATTTCTAAAGCTGGGTTCCGAACACTGGCCAAAGAGACCTGAACAGCCAAGGTCAGTAGAATTACCTGAATTGAAAGGTTTCACTATCTGCTGCCTAACCACTACGCAACCAGATCAAACCCTTCCACAGACCACTCAGTTCAGTACATGGAAAGAGTTAGTGGAGGCAACTCGACTATCATGTCAGGAAGCGACAGATGATTCAACTAACACCCAGCTCATTGATAATCGGGAAGCAGAGTTGATTCTATTGAGAGAGTGTCAAGCTCAGAGCTTTCCTGAGGAAATAGCAGCCCTCAAGACACAAAACCTCATACCAAACCACAGTCGACTAATGTGTCTTGCTCCAGAATGGGATCCAGTGACTAACGTACTAAGAGTCGGAGGACGATTACGGAGACTGGAAAGCCCAAATGTTGAGCAGATTCATCCGATAGTGCTAGATCCGCAGCATCCAGCAACAAAGCTTCTCATTAAAGACTTCGCCGAGCGCTTGTTGCACCCAGGTACAGAACGCGTGTATGCAGAAATACGGAGGCAATACTGGATCTTGCGGGGACGTCAAGCTATTAAACATCACCAGCTTAAATGTTCATCCTGTCAACGATGGCGAGCTCAGCCTAAAGTACCACAAATGGCAGATTTGCCACCAGAGCGACTCAGGCTTCTCTGTCCCCCATTTTATTCTACAGGAGTGGACTGTTTTGGCCCGTATCAGGTTAAAATAGGCAGAAGGATTGAGAAACGTTGGGGTGTCATTTTCAAATGTCTCACCACAAGAGCTGTACACATAGAGCTTCTCAACTCCATGGATGTGGATGCTTTCCTGCTTGCTCTTCGGCGATTCATAGCCAGACGTGGCAGACCAAAGGAGATCAGGTCAGATTGTGGAACAAACTTCCGTGGTGCTGATCGAGAACTGCGAGAAGCCTTTGCAGCTATGGACCCCCAATTAAAAGAGCAGTTAGCCGAGTACCAGATCCTCTTCAAGTTTAATCCGCCTAATGCTCCCCATTTTGGTGGTGTCTGGGAGCGAGAAGTCCGCTCTATTAAAGCTGCTCTGCAAGTGGCAGTTGGAAGTCAGTCCATCTCTGAAGATGTCCTGTCTACAGTCTTAGTAGAGGTAGAGGGCATTTTAAATTCAAAACCCCTCGGATATGTCTCAGCAGACATTGCAGACCTCGACGCCATTACACCAAACCTTCTCCTCATGGGGCGGCGGGATGCATCGCTTCCACAGGTGGCGTATGCCTCAGGAGAAATGGGGCGGTGCAGATGGCGCCATTGTCAAAATCTTGTGGACCAATTCTGGACTCAATTTACAAGGAACTACTTGCCTACGCTCCAGACACGCCAGAAATGGCACAAACCATCAGACACTCTGACAGTAGACTCAGTAGTCTTGATAGTTGATCCGCAACTTCCCAGAGCTCAGTGGCCTATCGGTAAAGTGGTTAAGACTGTTGTCAGTAAGGATGGATGTGTGAGAACAGCAGATCGTCTTGTCAAGGGTAAGGTGTACACCAGGCCAGTTGCTCGCCTTATTCTGTTGCCAGCCTTAGAGGACGACAAAGACTCTAAAAGAATTCTTTAAAATTGCACATTTGCTGCTCAAATGTGGGGGCGGCTGTTGTGAATTATTTAACGTTTATTTCTTTTAGTATTATCTACTGCTTTATTCTATATCTTTTAAGCGTCTATTATGTAGAATACTTAGTATATGGAAGTACGCAATCTCATTGGATGCTTTTTGGCGTAAGTGACGCGTTCTTCATTATGCATACAGACCTGTTAGAATATGAGGTGTTTCCACCAGTGCAGCATCTTTGAGTGCAGGACAAAAGTTATTGACAAAGTGAGTTTATTTCCTAACTTTATGTTCGTAAAACTGAATGGTTATGCTGCTGATATTATCTTTAACATTAAGCCTGTAATTCGCGGGAGTTTCGCGATCTTTAGTCGCGGGTGATTCGCGATCTTTATGTATATTAGTTTGTCAGGTTAAACGCACGTGAAAGTGCCGCTAGCATCGTGGCTTATCTTGCTAACATTGACAATACCTCGTTTAACTATGTGTATGCATCTGTATAAGGATATTCTATATTTATTATAATTTAATAACATAACGAGGACGCTGTATAATGTAGTTTAAGTTGTTTATATGCTCTGTTATATTCTGTTTGCTTGTTTATTATTTGGCTAAACACTTTGAGAGAGCTGTTGAAATAGTTTAGGCAAGGCAAGGCAAGGCAAGGCAAGTTTATTTATATAGCACATTTCATACACAATGGCAATTCAAAGTGCTTTACATAGAAGAAATTAAAATAATAAAAAGAAATAAGAATAATTAAAACAGTTTAGAAAAATAAAAAATAAAATACAGTACAAACAGTCGGACGAACATTGGCACAGTGCTCATTCAGTAAATGCATAGTTAAACAGATGTGTTTTGAGTCTGGATTTGAATGTGACCACTGTAGGAGCACATCTGATCTCCTCTGGAAGCTGGTTCCAGCTGCGGCTGGCATAATAGCTAAAAGCAGACTCGCCATGCTTAGAGTGAACCCTTGGTATTTCAAGCTGATATGATCCTAATGATCTGAGTGATCTGTTGGGTTTATATTCAGTGAGCATATCTGCAATGTATTGAGGTCCTAGGCCATTGAATGATTTATATACCAGTAATAATACTTTAAAATCAATCCTAAGTTTAACTGGGAGCCAGTGTAAAGACCTGAGGACTGGTGTGATATGTTCATATTTTCTGGTTCTGCTCAGAATCCTGGCGGCAGCGTTCTGTATGAGCTGCAACTGTCTTATGGTCTTTTTGGGAAGGCCAGTGAGGAGTCCATTACAATAATCCACCCTGCTGGTGATGAAAGCATGCACAAGTTTCTCTAAGTCTTGTCTGGAAACAAAGCATCTAATTCTTGCAATATTTTTCAGATGATAGTATGCTGATTTAGTTATTGCTTTGACATGACTACTGAAACTAAGCTCTGACTCTAGTGTCACACCAAGATTCCTGACTTGATTTTTGGTTGTTTGACCCCTAGAGTGAAGGTATGCGTTCACCTTGAGAACTTCATCTTTGTTTCCAAACGCAATGACTTCAGTTTTGTCTTTGTTTAACTGAAGAAAGTTTTGACACATCCAACTGTTGACTTCATCAATGCATTGGCACAGGGAGTCAATGGGGCTATAATCGTTGGGCGATAGGGCTAAGTAGAGCTGTGTGTCGTCTGCATAGCTGTGGTAAGAGATTTGGTTCTTTCTCATTATTTGGCTCATTGGGAGCATATACAGGTTGAACAGGAGTGGCGCAAGAATTGAGCCTTGAGGGACTCCGCATGTCATGGATGTCCACTCAGACTTATGGTCTCCTATACTCACATAATAACCTCTCCCATCTAAGTATGACCTGAACCATTTTAGGACTATCCCAGAAAGCCCCACCCAGTTTTCCAGCCTGTCCAGAAGTATGTTGTGATCGACAGTGTCAAATGCAGCACTGAGGTCGAGTAGTACCAGCACTGATAATTTGCCTGAGTCAGTATTTAAGCGAATATCGTTTATTATCTTTATGAGCGCTGTCTCTGTGCTGTGGTGCGGTCGGAAACCAGATTGAAAATTGTCAAAGTATCCATTCGAGCATAAGAATTTGTTCAGCTGATTGAAGACAACTTTTTCAATGATCTTACCTATGAAAGGAAGATTTGAGATTGGTCTATAGTTGCTTAATATGGTCTTATCCAGATTGCTCTTTTTCAGGAGGGGCTTGACAACTGCAGTTTTTAGGGAGTTTGGAAAACTCCCAGAGAGAAGTGAAGCATTTACCACTTCTAGAAGATCTGCTTCTAAACTGTTTAACACACTTTTGAAAAACGATGTGGGAAGTGTGTCAAGAGCGCAGGTTGATGTTTTAAGGTGCTGTACGGTTTCTTCCAAAATTTTGCCATCAATTTCTTTGAAATCAGACATAGTAACTACTTTCTCAGGTGGTTTGATCTGTCTGACCCCAGCGCAAGTCAAGGATGTGCTGATCACCTTTCTGATATTATTGATTTTCTCAGAGAAGAAAGAAGCAAACTCACGGCACTTGCTGTCTGAGAGCATTTCACTGGGAATCTGGCTTGGGGGGTTTGTCAGTCTCTCTACAGTAGCAAAAAGAGTGCGTGTGTTGTTTAAATTACTGTTTATAATATTTGAGAACAAAGTCTGTCTAGCTTTGCCTAGTTCCATATTGAAAGCATGAAGGCTGTCTTTGTAGATGTTATAATGGACTACAAGTTTTGTCTTCCGCCACATGCGCTCTGCTTTTCTGCATTGTCTTTTCATATTTTGCACTGCTGTTGAGTTTCTCCAAGGTGCCTTTTGTCTGCCACTCTTCTTCCTGACTTTCACAGGAGCAATATCATCAATTACACCTTTAACTTTTGAGTTAAAAGAATCAAGGAGAAAATCAACAGAGTCTGCAGATATGCTTGGTGTTAAAGATATAGCCTTCATAAATAGGACACTAGTGTTCTCATTTAAGCATCTCTTCTTGACAGACACAGATCTAGCTTCAGTGGCAGGAGAGATCAATATATCAAAGAAAATACAGAAATGATCAGACAGTGCTACATCCTTAATAACAATCGATGAAATGTTTAGACCCTTACTGATAAGTAAATCTAAAGTGTGTCCACGATTGTGTGTGGGTCCATGTACATGCTGAGTCAGATCAAATGTTTTTAAAACAGTTTTGATTTCTTTTGCCATATTGTTTTCTGCATTATCTATATGGATGTTAAAATCTCCAGCAATGGCAAAACAGTCAAACTCTGAGGTAATTGTTGATAACAGTTCTGTAAAGTCCTCAGCAAAGGCTGGAGAGTATTTTGGAGGCCTGTAAATAATGAAAAGTAAAATGCGTGGAGCACCTTTTAACACAATACCCAGATATTCGAAAGACAAGTAATTCCCAAATGATATTTGCTTACATTGATAGATATCTTTAAAAAGAGCAGCTAGACTAGGGTGACCATATTCCAGGTCATGTCCGGCCGGGATTTCGAGATCGCCCAAAATATCCGCGATTCGGCTTTTGCTTTCTCTTCGCCATTCATTTTGTTTACATGCACACCTTTTGATTCAGTAGTACTGAATTAATTCCGATTGGTGAATCTAAATGTAGTGTTTACATGAACGCTAAACAAGTGATCGGTTGATGTGCGTTCTAGCATTGCTAAGAAAATTCCTGTGTTTTCGTCTCGATCGGGATCCGTGTGAATCAGAATGCATGACCTGCAAAGCTGGCACGTACGTGTCAGTGTCAAATAATGTAATAATGTAAACATAATGAATGGTGACTGTAGAAAGCAAAAGCCGAATCCCGGCCATTTTGGGCGATCTCGAAATCCTGGCCAGATATGTCCTGGTTAAACAGGACGTATGGTCACCCTAAGCTAGACCCCCACCTCTCTTAACAGCTCTGCAGACACTCATAAAAGTAAAGTTAGGAGGGGCTGCTTCATTGAGGATTGTTGCACTGAAGCTGTCTTCTAGCCAGGTTTCATTTAGAAGCATAAAATCCAGGTTGTTTGTGGTTATTAAGTCGTTGACTAGAAGTGATTTATTTTTAAGTGAGCGAATGTTTAAAAGAGCTAACTTAACAGACTTACTTTTCCCCACAGCAATATTAGTTTGACGTGTAATAGGCACCAGATTAGTTGGGTTTGCTGTACGGCTATTGAAGGCCTTAGACTTTCTATCATGTAATAGAACAGCAATAGAGAAAGATACAGGCACACTGGGTTCCCGCTTGTTTTGTAAACATTTGAGAAAGTTACTGTTATCAAAACGGGGACCCGGCACATATCACTGAGAGCTGGTATCAGTTGTTTTTGGTTCACCTCGAGCAGAAGGAGGAGGGTGTGGGCCCTGGCGTTGTGGCAGAGGCCGAAGAGCTCTCACAGGAGGAGGGGGAGGGCGAGCTGGGCCCGCAGGCTTTGGTGGTAGTGGTGCCTGTCTTTTTTTAGTTGGTATCTGGGGGCTTGCAGCAAAAGAGTGGGATAGTCTGGTTCCAGCATGCACCAGTTCTTCCATTTTCTGTGAGAAGCACAGTAATGGCGTTGCAGGGGAGAGGGAGAAAGTGTCTGGTGAAAGGGGCTGTTGCTCTGGTGTTATAGGAGGCTGTAATATGCTGTCCTGGCTTCCCTGGCTGTTTTCCAGGAAGTCGTCCTTGGGTGCTGAATCTTCAAGCAGTTCTGATATGGCTATCTGTGGTGAGCTCTGTGTGCAGGGCTCAGCTGAGATTGTGTCCGTGAGCAGAGGTTGTTGTGGCGGAGTGGTATTATCATGTCCATTTTGCTGCTGAAGTGAAGTCCCGTGGTCATTCATACTGTGTCCAGGTGTGTGTGTGCCGTTCAGATTGAGTGGATTGGCACAAACCGCAGAAGGATGATTTAGGGAGAAGTAGATATTGTCCTTTAACACTCTTGAACCAAGTTTGTTTGGGTGATGGCCATCCCGATGAAACAGTTGTCGTTGACTCCAGAAAAGATTGAAATTGTCAATGAAGTTCACTGCTTTTATATTGCAGGTTTTTTGCAGCCATGTATTTAGCCCAAGCAACCGTGAAAACCTGTTTGTTCCTCTTGCTGGTAGTGGTCCACTGATGAATGTTTGAACTTTCAGTCTTTTAAGTGTTTCAAAAAGTTTATTGAAATCCTTCTTAAGGAGTTCTGACTGCTCTTTATGAATATCATTCTTCCCCACATGTATGATGAGTCGATTAGCAGTCTTATGTTTCATCAGAATGTTCTGAAGTTCCCTGTTTATATCAGAAGTTGTTGCTTGTGGAAGGCAGCACGTAGTTGTATCCCTGGTGCTAATGTTTCTGATTATGGAGTCCCCCACTATCAGAGTCCTGGGCTCAGCTGCGCTCTGAGCTGAGTGCCGCTGTCTGCTCGACCTTGAGCGCCAGTTAGCATCAGTGTTAGCTACTGGCCTATTCAGTCTGTGTTCGATCACATTCATCACATTTGTGGATTCCTCATTTACATTCATTAGTACTTCAAATCTGTTCTCAAGATGTATAGGCAGTGGTAGCAGACCAGTGTTTGCAATCCTTGTCAGAGCTGTATCTGGGGTAGAGGATGCTACTGCGGTAATATGTGATGCTCGTGACAATCTGATGTCTCGAGTGCCTTTGGGTTTAGCTCCCTGTTTGTGCCATCGATTAGTAAGTCGATCGGCTTGTTTCTCTACCTGTCGAGGAGTACTAGTTTCATGGGACTCACCGGTATGCTGAGGGTGTCCATGACGAAGCTCTGTTGTGTGCTCCGTCTGGTTTGGTGGTCCCGTAAGTAACTTTGTTTCTAGAACTGCAATCCTTTGTAAAAGTCTGTGGCAGTTTGTGCAGCAAGTAGATTCCAGAAGAGGCATTTTCTCTTATCCTTGTAGGCAGTTGTGTTTTCCTTTCCCGGTATGTAAGCTGGTCGGGTAAAAGAATTCTCAGTTTTTGTAGTAATCCAAACTTTGTCGTATGAGCACTGTGCTGATTTGCTGAAGTTAAAATTAGGTGATAAAACGAAATAAAATAAAGGAAATAAAATATAGAAAAAATAGGAGATAAAATGTAAAAGCGATAGAGCAAAATGCGGAGCAGTAAGCAAGAGCGTCCGAACAGTAGCTGAGCAGGAAGTGGCCTCCTCAGTTTAATTAGTAATGTTTAATTACTAAGTTTAATTAGTAATGTACTGTTTATTACAGCAGTAGCTTATGTGAGCATGTTTATTTATCATTTAGCTATTTAATTATGTTTATTTGTTTATTGCAGAAACTACCTCCAATGGATAATGTTTATATGGTAAAAACCTGCACAAAATAAAAGGTGGAAAAGATATGATGACTCCTACTCCTACTCTCTGATCAGAGTACTGAAGTGGTTAAGCACATTAAAGAACTGGCATTCAGTGGGGCAATCCCCAACATAAACATATGAAATGTTTGTTAACATTGTTATATATATATATATATATATATATATATATATACATATACATATATATATATATATATATATATATATATATATATATATATAACAACGTTAACAAACATTTCATATACAATTTAACACGTTTGTATGTCTATATTGTCTCATTTATCATTGTAGCCTTATTTAAGTTGATTTTCTTTACTGTATATTTATTTTTGGACTGATAATGGTTAATAAAGTCAAATAATGGTATGAGAGAATGTCAGTCATTGTGTTCTTATTGGTCAGTGTTAGAGGATCTGTGTAACAACTGAGGCTTAGTCTGCCCTGGACCAGGCTAGTTTCCCAGCATAAGTTGCCAGAGTAACTGAGTTCGAACTATTTTAAGTTTGCTTTATGAAACAGAATCAACCGACAATAAGTCTGACTAACCAAAATAAGCCTGGCTTGTATTCTAATCTTGTTATATGGAACAACCCTTGGCTCTCTCTGCTCTCTCAGTTGCCTAGGTAACTTAAAGGGATAGTTCACTTTGAAATTAATTTTTGGTATGTTTTAGCTTACCTCAAGGGCATCCAAGATGTAGGTGTCTTTTTTTCCGCAGTAGTTTCAATTTTGATATTTTTAGGTCAAACCGTTCTTGTCTGTCAGTCATATAATGCAGGTCTATGGGCACCACCTCAAAGAGCATGCACAGAGTCCAAATTAAAACAATTCCCCGTCGTCCAAATTAAACAATTCCCCATCGTAAGTACACATTGATGGCCTAAGACACGAAACGAGCGGTTTGTGTGAGAAAACGAACAGTATTTATATCGTTTTTACCTCTTATACACAGCCATGTCGAAGTGATCTGATCTGACGTGTACGCAGACTGGTGCATAGATATATACACACTAGATGTCGCCTTGTCTACGGCAGTTCATTGGAACGAATGTCTTTAAGGCGACACCTAGTGTATATATCTATGCACCAGTCTGCGTACACGTCAGATCAGATCACTTCGACATGGCTGTGTATAAGAGGTAAAAACTATATAAATACTGTTCGTTTTCTCACACAAACCGCTCGTTTCGTGTCTTAGGCCATCAATGTGTACTTACGATGGGGAATTGTTTAATTTGGACGACGGGGAATTGTTTTAATTTGGACTCTGTGCATGCTCTTTGAGGTGGTGACCATAGACCTGCATTATATGACTGACAGACAAGAACGGTTTGACCTAAAAATATCAAAATTGAAACTACTGCGGAAAAAAAGACACCTACATCTTGGATGCCCTTGAGATAAGCTAAAACATACCAAAAATTAATTTCAAAGTGAACTATCCCTTTAATATCACTCCTCCGCTGCTGTAGTCTGTGCTAATAAATACACGGAACAAAGTATAACTATTGCAATGCGATGAAAGGGTAGTTTGATTTCTAACATTATTCTCTCAACAGACATCGATAGTCTGGCGTTATAATTTATTTGCTTTTGGTGTACTGTGGAGTGGGTAAACTGTTTTTAATGGCAGGCTAGCAGATACCATTGACTCGCGCTAGCCTAGCACCAGCGAACTATGCAACTGGAAGGACTGGATGAAAAATGTTGAAAACTGTCTCCACTGATAAATAACACCCAGGCTAACTTGGAAATGAGGTCCGATGTCCAAAATCCTGAACCACCCCTTTAAGGATACAATGACGGGTAGGTTTATGGATCAGTGTTTGGTGTAGGCTCCGCTGAAATAGTTTGGGGGATAAAAAAAATAAATTGCGCGAAGAAGAACAGCAGCATCCCGAAGATGGACGAACATGAGAGAGATGGCATTTGAGACTATGTATGTAATGTATTATGTATGTAATACAGAGATTATGTATTTATTTATGTTAATATCTGCGCAATTAATGTGTATTTAGCCTGCCTTTGCCATCCAACACAAAACAATTCTATCTGTATCTTAGAAAAGACGTTTATCTGAAAAGTGTTTCAACTGTCCCGGTGAAACAGTCGATTCCGTTCCCTACCGGAATTCCTGTTCCCTTTACGCAATCATACTACAAATCATGCGTAAGTGCAGAGTTAACTGTTGTGTTCACACAATTAACTAAAATCATTTATTTACACACTGCTAGGAAAAAGCAAGGGGGCTACTATTATAAAGTAAACTAGCTGTGTTGGTTGTTGTAGAATCAGCTGCGTGATGTTTATGGTGTGCGCATGTGTTGGTGTGAAAAAAAAAAAGAGTGCAGAAAAAAAAACATGTAATACAGATTCTGTGTGTCTCGGCTCTTCCATAAACATAAGATTGGCGATGAAGATGGTTTACCCCCACCTGCACACTTTCTTGCCGTCCCCGGTAATCCTCCAGTTCCATGGGCAAACTGGCTGGAGAGTTTCACAGTCTACCTGGATGCTTTAGGCTTTGATGACATTACCGACAAGAGGAAATGGCGCTCCTCCGCCATTGTCTGGGAGTGGAGGGGCAACGCAATCTTAGGACGCCCAACGACTATGATGCTGCAGTTACCCTCTTGACGACCCATTTCACTGGCCACCAAAGGACTTTACTCCGTCGGTATAAACTTCGGAAGCACCTGCAACGACCCGGTGAGTCGGTTCGAAACTACGTGACAGACTTAAAAGACATGGCGCGCTTGTGTGACTATGGGGTTCTGCAAGATCAAATACTTCGGGACCAGTTCATTGAGGGGACATTGTGTGAGAAAACAAGAGAAAAGCTGTTACTAGAAGCGGACGATTTGACTTTAAGCAGAGCTGTGGAGATAGCGCTGCAAGTCGAGACAGCCATGGAATGCACGTCTCAGCTAGCAGGCGCGCGGCCCCTCGCGGACAGAGCTGCAGAGCAGTTACAGCCTGCCTATCACACCAGCATGCACTCCGCCAACGACAGTTGGTGTTCAGAGCAAGGTTTCCCGGTACAATTCACGCAGAGACAGAACAATAGGCGAACTGCAGAGGTATGTGGTAACTGTGGTTCTAAATCACACAATTCTAAGGCACAGCATTGTCCTGCCAAAGGACAACAATGTAGAAACTGTCTGAAGCAAAACCATTTTGCCAAGATGTGCCGTTCAGCCCCGGCCACTCTCCCACAACACACTGGACCTCCACCAGCTCAGCACAACTATACAGAGATCAGAAATGTGACTGCTGGTCAGGTGGCTTTCAAAACATGTACCGTCCAGTTAGCCGAAGTAACCCTACCCTTATTAATGGGCACTGGTGCGGCTGCATCGCTCCTAAATTCAAGCACTTGCTATAAGTTTTTCTCTCACCTGCCATTAGAACATTCTGCCACCGCTCTATGTGGCTATGACAGCTCCAGGATTGACATCCTAGGTGTGCTCCACGTGCCGGTTCACTATGACTCCAAGCACCTACCATCTTTCCCCTTTCACATTGCGAGGAGGGGAGCCAACCTTCAAGGCCTGGACCTGTTCATAGGCCTGGGGTTCACGCTCAGGGATGATGCTGGCTCCGACATTCACCACATCACCTCCACTTGGCAGCAAAAGTGTCCGGCTCTGTTCGAAGGCCGAGGCTGTCTCTCAGCCTTCACACACAGGCCTCTGGTGAACCCAGACTTGTCACCTGTCATCCAGCCCCTGCGCAGGATCCCCTTTGCCTTGAGAGACGAGGTCACCCGCGAACTTGGGACACTCCTGGACATGGGAATTATTGAACCAGTCAACGCTGCTCCCTGGATTTCAAACCTAGTCATTGCAAAAAAAAAAATCTGGGGGAATAAGAATATGCGTGGACCTATGCTTGATGAATAAGGCAGTTATTCCAGACAGATATCCTTTGCCTACCTCAGAGGAGCTCACTGCAAACTTTCACGGCTCAACAGTCTTCACAAAGCTTGACTTACGTCAGGGCTACCTGCAGGTACCACTCCACCCAGCCAGCAGGGACCTCACTGCTTTCGTGACGCATGCTGGGGTGTTCCGGTACACTCGGGTTAAGCTCCCAACACTTTGGGTTAAGCTCCGCCCCTAGCTGCTTTCAGAAGGTGATGAGCACAATACTGGCTGGCATCCCTGGGGTAGCGGTTTTTCTGGATGACATCGTTATTCATGCCCAAGACATCGAGACATACAACAAGCACCTCCAGAGGGTGGCTCAGGCCCTTCTTCAGAACAACCTGACTCTGAACCCAGAAAAATGCTGCTTTTCTGCCCCAGCCATCGACTTTGTGGGGTTCCGCTTGTCAGCCAAAGGGATTTCCCCTCTACAGTCCAATGTTGATGCCATACACAGGATTCCAGAGCCGACCTCAGCCTCTCAAGTGGCCTCATTTTTAGGTATGACGGCCTACTACCTCCGTTTCCTGCCCCACTACTCACAGACCACTGCACCTCTCCGCCAGCTGCTTAAAAAAGAAGAGCCATAGCACTGGACTACAGCATGTTCTGAGGCACTGGACTACAGCAAACACTGAAAGTTCCCTACCGGAATTCCTGTTCCCTTTACGCAATCATACTACAAATCATGCGTAGTTGCCGAGTTACCTGTTGTGTTCACATAATTAACTAAAATCATTTATTTACACACTGCTAGGAAAAAGCAAGGGGGCTACTATTATGAAGTAAACTAGCTGTGTTGGTTGTTATAGAATCAGCTGCGTGATGTTTATGGTGTGCGCATGCGTTGGTAAAAAAAAAAGAAAAAAAAAAAGAGAGTTCAGTAAAAAAACATGTAATACAGATTCTGTGTGTCTCGGCTCTTCCGTAAACATAAGATTACCATACGTACCATCAGAACTTAATACGAGCAAGAAGCATAGACAGTATATAAACTGGACACAGCGACCCCAAGTGTCTTCAACGGAGACAAGTGAAGTCAATTAGAAGCTCTCACTTCCTGATGGCTGACCGTACTGCGCAGACTCAAACTGAGCTTGACGACATAGATGTGACGTGAGCAACCCGTCTGTCTTCTAGTAGCTGTGCCAAGAGAAATCTGAATCATTCCCTTCCAAAACTTGCAGAGACGGAGAGTGTGAGTAGGAGGTGTCCATGAGCTAGGAGCAGGAGCAACTTTTGCCAAGTATTCTGATTAATTATTTTGTCATTTTGCCTCCACGCCCCCCGATTGCACGCGAGCTTTTCCTCCCGTCCATACGGTAATTTCTCTACTGTGCGACAGAGAGTCGCGTGGTTATGACGCAATTGTTAGCCTATTTTTACAAAAATTGCTTCTACGGGCCATAACGTAAGATACAAGGTAATGGAGCCTTTTATACATTTTCGTGTTTCTTTATAAATAAATAATGGACAAATGGAGTCTTTAAACGCCTCAGATGTAAAGTTATTCGCTGTCAAAGTGACACCAAAATGAATGGGAGTCAATGGAGTGCTAACAGCAGGTGGGGGTCGGCTAGTCAATGGCGGCGCCCGAGGAAGCTTCAAAATAATATGAAACCCTGCCCCCCTGGCAAGAAGCACAACTGGATGTACGGGAAGCCAAAAGGTTAAAAAAGGATTGTATTTTTTCCCGAAATTTAAGCGTTTTTATTTATTTTTTATTAGAAGCGAGTTTTTCCCCATCTGTCAATTCAATCCAGATTATTTTTTTTCAAATTTAAAACGTTATTACCGATTTTAATCTAATGTTTATTAAGGCTTTGATTTATTAAGGTTTATTGAGGCTTTGACGCATGCGCTGTCGGCAGACACGGCTCGTTGAGGGGGAACAGGAATTCCGGTAGGGAACAGAATCGACTGCTTCACCGGCTCTCCCCTACCTTTAAATCCACCCTAAATCTATTGGTTATGCTACAATGATAAAATAAATGGGCAGCTTTTTCTCTAACAAGACCACAAAATTAGCCAGTTTAATCAATATCAAGCTATTTACAGATAACGTTAGATGAGTTAAACTTGTCGCTCAACTTTTAAGTGTGATAACGTCGTAGGACATTGCGGATGATGCCCGGATCAAACTTAACGCAAGCTGCACTGAAAAAGACGCGCTGTTACACTTTGTGTCAAAAATACGACTGGCACAGACAACCTTAATTTAACACAAAATAAGGAGGTTCCAAATGTCACACGCCATGCAAACTTGAAGAAGCTAGGTAAAAATAAAAACAACACTACGTTTTGTATTAGTCCCCCCCCCCCCCCCCCACACCCCACAGAAAATCTAAATTCTGTCATGATCACTTACCCTTAAGTAGTTCCAAACCATTTAAGACTTTCGTTCATCTTCGAAAGAAAAACAGATATTTTAATGAAACATGAGAGATTTATATCCCTCTGATGAACAATTTACCAAATCTGTTCACGTTTCAAAAAGTGAATCGCAAAAAACATCACCTAATCCATATGAATTGCGTAGTTTCCTCCAAGTCCTCTAAAGAGACACGATCGCTCTATATAATTTAACTTCTAATTACATTAAAGTAACATATGCAGGCACAGCATATCTGATAAACGGAAGCTCTGAGTGAGGTGAGAGGGAGGCTGCGAGCTCATTATCATAAGAACCAATCACAGCCGTTCAACGGCACTGGAACCAATCAGGACTATTCACGTGTGTTTTTCGTATTGTTTGAATTTAAACAAGTACAAACTTTTTTTTTAAAGCTCCAGTCATAACTTTTTTGGGTTAAAAATTTTACAAAATAAATTTGAGCAAGTACATAACCAGCCAGTGTTCAAACTATCTGTTTGCCTTAGCTCGATTCAAAAGCTTAATGTTTTCAGTTCCAGCGGTAATGGTGGATTTCCGCGGGAAATTCGAGCATGTCTTTGCGTCATTACATCACATCTATACAAAGAAGGTGTCTCGGCTAGTAGGCTATATTGTGTGAGGATGTTGGAGGTGGAGATTTATAGCCTTTTCTCACAGCACTTGATATAATTAAACATCAATTTGATGGCGGATCCAGAAAGGTTCAAACGACAATCACCAGTGACGAGATTCACCCGCTGTAAAATGCACAAGACTTCGGACCCACATGTCATTCCAAACCTGTATGACTTTTTTCTCTTTTGTGAAACAAAATAATTATATTTAAAGAATGTTATAACAAACCAGTTTAGTTTGGCATGCTTTGGAAAAAAAACTGATTACCATTTATGTTCCACAAAAAGACAGTCAATCAGGTTTGGAATGTAAATGTTGACATTTTGGGTGTAACGTGTGTGCATAGGCAGTGTTACGTGTTCCGAGGATATGTGTTTGTGTTGTTGTTTTTGCTGTCACTCTCTTCGCTGTCATCTCTCAGGGCGGTGCTGCTGGCCGTCCATCATCATCATTATGACGTACACCTGAATGGGCGTCCACTCCTTACTATAAGAGTGTAACGGTCATCAGCTGGAGTGCCCTTGAGAGCCACCTGAGGGCACTCCACATCAGACTATCATTATTCACTCACTACTACATTTCCCATAATTCACTGCCCGGACTCCTCCCTGATTATCACATTCACCTGTGTCTCATTATATTGTTTAGTTCACCCCATATAAGCCTGGTTCACCTCATCATTCCCTGTGAAGTCTTGTATGTTATTACACTGCATTTCTGAGCGTTTCCTTTGTTGTCATTGTTCCTGGTTCTTGATCTCTGCCCGTGTCCTGGTTTTCCTGTTTCTGCCTCACCCTCTGGATTTGTCTGTTTGTTGGATTGCCTGCCTGTGTATGACCTTTGCCTGGATTTTGACTACGACTCTGTATAACCCTTTAAATAAAACTGCATTTGGATCCTCAACCTTCGTGTCTCGGAGCAGTACGTAACAGAAGACTTCACCACCATGGATCCAGCAGTTTGTCTCTTCGACCTCCGCCAAGGCAACCGTCCAATTGAGGATTTTGTCAAGGAGTTTTGTGAGCTTAGCCATGGGGTTAACTTTAATGATGCAGTCTTAAAGGACATTTTTCGCCATGGACTTAATGACATTCTAAACTACCTCATGCCTGACAATACCCCTCACTGGACTTTAGTTGGATATATAAACCTTGCCCTTTTACTGAGCAGCTCATCATTTACTGTGGGCTTTACGGATGTGGAGCCTCGCAAGCCTAAGGTATCCTCTACGCCTGAGCCACTTCATGTCATGCCTACTCTAATGTTGGCAACTCCTGTGCTAAAACCGCTCACCAGCGCAGTCACACCAGAGCCTCATCCCGCCATGGCCTCTGCAGAGCCTGCGCTCCACGTCAGCCCTGCCGAGCCTGAGCTTCTCCTCGTCAGCCCTGCCGAACCTGCGCTCCACGTCAGCCCTGCCGAGCCAGCTTCACAGCTTCACGTCAGTCCTGCCAAGCCAGAGCTTCACGTCAGTCCTGCCGAGCCAGCGGTTCACGTCACGCCCGCTGAGCCAGTGTCTCTGGACAAGATGGCCGCCGCCAAGCCAGTGTCTCAGGACAAGATGGTCTCCGCCGAACCAGTGTCTCAGGACAAGATGGTCTCCGCCGAACCAGTGTCTCAGGACAAGATGGTCTCCGCCGAACCAGTGTCTCAGGACAAGATGGTCGCCGCCGAGCCAGTGTCTCAGGACAAGATGGTCTCCGCCGAGCCAGTGTCTCCGGACAAGATGGCCGCCGCCGAGCCAGTGTCTCCGGACAAGATGGCCGCTGCCACGTCGCCTGAGCCCTCAGCAGAGATGGCCGCCGATACACCTGAACCTGAGCCCTCAGCAGAGATGGCCGCTGACACGCTTGAACCTGAGCCCTCAGCACAGAAAGCCGCTGCCACTATGTCTGTCCCTGAGCCGGTGTTTGTTCCTGTTCCTGAGCTGGTGTCTGTCCCTGAGCCGGTGTCTGTTCCTGTGCCATGGTCGTCTCCGCCCTGGCCGCCTGAAGGGTCGTCTCCGCCCTGGCCTCCTGAAGGGTCGTCTCCGCCCTGGCCTCCTGAAGGGTCGTCTCCGCCCTGGCCTCCTGAAGGGTCGTCTCCGCCCTGGCCTCCTGAAGGGTCGTCTCCGCCCTGGCCTCCTGAAGGGTCGTCTCCTCCCTGGCCTCCTGAAGGGTCGTCTCCTCCCTGGCCTCCTGAAGGGTCGTCTCCTCCCTGGCCTCCTGAAGGGTCGTCTCCTCCCTGGCCTCCTGAAGGGTCGTCTCCTCCCTGGCCTCCTGAAGGGTCGTCTCCTCCCTGGCCGCCTGAAGGGTCGTTTCCTCCCTGGCCGCCTGAAGGGTCGTCTTCGCCCTGGCCGCCTGAAGGGTCGTCTCCTCCCTGGCCGCCTGAAGGGTCGTCTCCTCCCTGGTCGCCTGCACAGCCTGCTCCGCCCTGGTCGCCTGCACAGCCTGCTCCGCCCTGGTCGCCTGCACAGCCTGATGCGTTCTGGCCACCTGAACTGCCTGGTCCGCCCTGGCCATCTGCACAGCCCGCTCCGCCCTGGTCTTCCATCCCGCCGCAGTCTCCAGGTCCTCTTCCGCTCCACGGGCCTGGCCCTCCATCCCACCCCCATGTCCGCCTCCACTCCACCTCCCTCCTGGAGTATTTTAGGAGCATCTGGAAGCTGCTCCTTTGAGGGGGGGCTATGTAACGGTCATCAGCTGGAGTGCCCTTGAGAGCCGCCTGAGGGCACTCCACATCAGACTATCATTATTCACTCACTACTACATTTCCCATAATTCACTGCCCGGACTCATCCCTGATTATCACATTCACCTGTGTCTCATTATATTGTTTAGTTCACCCCATATAAGCCTGGTTCACCTCATCATTCCCTGTGAAGTCCTGTATGTTATTACACTGCATTTCTGAGCGTTTCCTTTGTTGTCATTGTTCCTGGTTCTTGATCTCTGCCCGTGTCCTGGTTTTCCTGTTTCTGCCTCACCCTCTGGATTTGTCTGTTTGTTGGATTGCCTGCCTGTGTATGACCTTTGCCTGGATTTTGACTACGACTCTGTATAACCCTTTAAATAAAACTGCATTTGGATCCTCAACCTTCGTGTCTCGGAGCAGTACGTAACAAAGAGGCTGACGTAGACCGGAAGCGGAGAGAGAGAGAAGGAGCTTTGTTTGATTTTCGTTTTGGTTCACGCGGTGGCGTGTCCTGTTTTGTTGTTTTGTTTTGTTATGTTGGTTATATTTTGAGTTACCCGTTTATTTTCTCTCAGTGTTGGTTATTTTTGATTTACGTTGGACTTGAGTCCATACGTTTCTTTTTGTATATTGCTTTATAACCGGCCAGGGAGTAGTGAGTAGGATAGTATGTCACGTGACTTCCATTCATGCAACACCTAGGGAAATCCGTGTTAATACATCAGGTAAGGAGCGGGTGCTATTATTGTATGTTTTTGTTTTTACGTAGTGTAGGTTAGGTAGGGCGTGCTGAGCGCCGTCGACTTTGTTTTGTTTTATTTTCCTGTTGTAGTAGTTTAGTGGGGATGGGAATGTAGTTAGAGTGTGGGTTTTGTTTTGTTTATTTCTTTAATTTAGCCCCGCTCAGGCTCCTACTCCCTGGGTACGGTATTTTGTCTCTCTCTTTTCTGAGCACGCTGGTGCGACAAATAAATATATGCACTTTCATAATTCAAATCCTGGTTTTGTCCTTGTGTCCTTTTGCACCAGCACCTTAACCGGGTTAACTAATCCGGGAATTATTTATATTATTTTATGTTGTGTTCCCTCATGCCCTTAGCCATTTTAGGGACGTAACAGGCAGACTAATGAAGACAAAGACGACTAAAGTGCCAATACAAGGTTTAATATAATAATCCAAACAGGTAACAGTACACGCTCACAAATTGAAACAAGACCGGACAAACTCAAAGGAACACACAGATAACGAGATGAACACAGCTGAACCAAACCAACTAATCACAGTCACCAGGAACTAAAGAGTGGCAGGAATCTAGACTAAGGAAAACAGAAATTAATAAAATACAAACGAAGAGTCAGTGAAACTAAAACATTTAAAGATAAAAAAGCTGTCCTTAATTCATGGATAAAGGCTTTAAAGCTGTTTTGTAAATTAAATCTTTAATTGACCTAATGAAATTTACAATTCTTAGAATCAGAGTTTTAACTGTAGTTCTATTTAACTGTAAGATCATGGCAGTCAGAGATAAAACCATGCTCCTCATTACCATGTGTATATTGTCTTTAAAATAAATAAATAATAATAAACTATAGAATTTTTAATAAAAAATATTGTAAACAAAATACATATCTGCCCAAAAAATAAATTAATAAATTTCTTCAGTGTTAGTTGCAACCAAGGTAAATTATAAGGGTGGTGCTCACGGCCGGATTTACATATTTTGACAGGTAAATTTGATTTTTGGGCACCCCTCTCAACATAACCAAAGACAGGGTTCCTCAAATCCAGTCCTGGAGGGCCACTGCCCTGCAGAGTTTGAATCAAACTCACCTACCTGTGAATTTCTAATGATCCTGAAGACCTTGATTAACTTGCTCAGGTGTGTCTGATCAGGGTTGGAGCTAAACTCTGCAGGGCAAACAGGCTTGGAATGTCACAAGGTTGAGGAAATTATTTTTATTTTCATAACTATCACTTTAATAACATGACTAACGATACAGTTTGTACCTTGCAGGGATCTTGGCATAGTATGCTGAAATACAAGTTGGAACAGGGATGAAAACCTTATCAAAGTGACAGGACTATCTACCTGAAAAGAGAAAAAAAGAAGCCTGGCAGAAAACAATGCGGCAACTTTTCACTTTTCTGACTTTCTCTTGTGAATATTTTATTTATATTTTTTGCATATTTATGTTGCAACAGAGTAAAGGTGTGGTCACATTTGTAAAAATGTCTGTGTAATGACGTGGGCAAAAAGGTTCATTGTTAACAGTGTAGCGACGTAATGGATGAAGCACAGCTCACTCAGAAGTCATTTTCAATCAACAATCTGTTGAGTCAATCTGGAGAATTTGAGTGACAAACTTTAAAAAATTTTACCAAAAACAAAATTCCTGAGTGTGTGGATTCCTATTGAAATGACTGGAATTCACCTGTGAAAATTTGCAGAAGTACAGTTAATGTGCCTGCACCCTAACTCTGTTATGAGATAAAATATTAAAGGGATATCACCCAAAAATTTTAATTTGCCCATAATTTACTCACTTTGAAGCCATCCTAGGTGTATATGACATTCTTCTTTCAGACGAATACAATCGGGAGTTATATTAAAAAATGTCCTGGCTCTTCCAAGCTTTATAATGGCAGTGAATGGCTGTACACCCATATGAAAAAAACCTGCATGGTTCATATACAGCAACCATATATCTTCCTTACTTAAATTGGCCAGAATTACCTTCTGTGTTTCATATAAGGCCAATACATGTCCTATACAAAATCAGACCGATTATGGCCCATTTCATACTAAATGGCACACATACAACTTGTAGGGGATTTTTGCGTTATATATGAATACTGTTAAAATACTTATTGGATGATAAACTGTCCTCAGAACTGTGCAATGTTTGTTTATTGGCAGGTGATGGAGTCAGTCGCGTCGCAGCATCTTTCGGCTGTGAGTGACGCAGGACGGCGGTGTAAAGTTAGAAGTTCAATGAGTTTTACATGACAAAAGTGTGCAAATGTGTATGGTATTAGTAGAAATATATAAAACTCATATAAAATTCATATATAAATTATTTAAAGTTCTTATATTGAATCATATGCAAGTCAAATTAAAGTCATATAGAATTTATACACATTTTGTGTCATTTGTTTATGTGTTTCATACAGATTTCATGTTTTGATGACCAACATCTGATTCACTTATATGCAGTTGGCAAATTTTTAAAGGGATACTCCACTTTAAAATGAAAATTCTGTCATCATATACTCACCCTCATGTTGTTTCAAACCTGTATGAATTTCTTTCTTCTGCTGAACAGAAAGGAAGATATTTAGAAGAATATCAGTAACCAGACAGAGTTTCTGGTCTCATTGACTTCCATAGTATATTTTTTTCCTACTATGGAAGTCAATGAGACCAGAAACTGTCTGGTATTGTGAAAAAAAAAAAAAATATTTATGAGTAATATTAACTGTGTTTATATGCCAGTAATATTAACTTTTTTATTTCCTCTATACCTTTGTAAAAATATTCCATACAACCACCGGTATAACTACATGACATTGGCCTTTATTGTCGATAAGTAGCCTACAGCAATACAGCATATTTTATACTATTTTTAACACGTATACAATATTGCCTACATTTAAACTCATGTAAGAAACATTTTCGAAGTAAAAATTAAACATTTAGGCGTAAACATTCAAGTAATTCAAGTGTAATCAACCGGTTTGTTATTAAATATCCACCGGATCAGCTGGTCCCCATGCCGGAGATGGACTCGCCTCTGCGGGTGAACTTCTAACTTTACACCGCCGTCCTGCGTCACTCACAGCCGAAAGATGCTGCGACCTATTTTTTACAGTTTATGGCTGCGACGCGACTGACTCCATCACCTGCCAATAAACAAACACTGCACAGTTCTGAGGACAGTTTATCATCCAAATTAGTTATATTCATTATCTTTAGGAATATAGTCGTGTGTTTTTTTTATGCAAGGCGTTACAATCATGCGAAAAGGCAGACGCGAGACGACACTCGTTTAAGGTGAGTAACATTGCGTCTCTGTATGTTCTTTCGCATTAAATAAATTGATTTAAAGCACATTAATGATTATACAGATAAAATAAAACATACACACACCTGAATTTCACAGAGGAAATGCACCAATTCTGCGCTGCTGGGGAGAGAAGAGGAGAACTGTTCTGGAGACTGGAGAGAGTTCATACATCGCGCGCTCACTCAACCGTTGAGTTGTCGTCACGTCGGAGGGTGGGGGAGGGGTGCATTGTTTTAATTGAGTAAACTTAATCAATTTCTTATGCGTGTTAAATATTAATAATATTGATTTTTAATTGGTTAGTCAAATACTAAATTATTTTAGTGAAAAACTTCAAACTTAAATACAACTGTAAATTTCAGAAAAAATTAATTGTTGGAGTTTTAGTCAATTATTTCGGTATGTTCAACTCAAACTATCAAGTAAATGATATTCAGAGATTTTATTAAGTTAATAAAGTTAATTATTACTGTGATATTTACTAAGCCACAATTATTTTTTAGAGTGATATGCATACGAATCTCTTCGACATTAAGGAAAGTTTTATGTTTGTAGTAGGTTAAGAATAGAACTGTTGTATAGTAGTACTGTGATAAAGTTTAGAGAAATTGTCACAAATGAAAATGAAATCTGGTGATGCAGGATTTAAAATGAAAACTATTGATATGTGAAATATGCAACATATTGTAGAATACACTTTAATAAATAATTTTGTAATTAAAATGTGTGCTTGTGTGTGTAGTTTAAATGTTGTGTTTCATCTAAGGCTGATTATACTGTATATAACCATGATTGACTACAGGCATAGGACTCGACTTAGGACAAGATAAGAACAAGCATGAGTGAAGTAGCCTACAGCCTTATACTGATTGGTAAACTGCACTGTGTTTTATACACGTCCATGCTGGACATTCATATTAAATTAGCATTATTTTCCTATGTTTTTACATCATGAAAATCTATATGGCTTTAGTTGTATGTAGGACATATATGACATAATATGATTAAAAATACATTAATATTATGCAATTTATATAAGTGGTTTTTGCAGCATATATGTCCCTTACAATATTCTGTTGGAACATATAAGAATCACAGGAGTTTTTAGCAAACCTTTTCCATATGGGACAAACACACTGCACAGGTCAAATAGACCTATATTCAGTCTGTCCAATGGTTGATACAACACAAAAACACACACACAAACACACACACACACACACACACACATACACACACACACACACACACACACACACACACACACACACACACACACACACACACACACAGAAACACACACACAAAAAAAAAACACACACAAACACACTGCACAGGTCAAATAGACCTATATTCAGTCTGTCCAATGGTTGATATTTCATTCAAACCATGATTGTTTGATTGTTTCAAAGGGATACTAATGACACATGATTGGGATATTTTTGTGTCTGGGAAAAATTTGGGATTAAATGGGTTAATATAATATGAGCGGACATGCAGTGGTTTAATTTAACTTGTCCTCATTTGCCCAAAACTAGAGACTTTTTCAACGACATGTGAAAGATACAGACTCAGAATTTGGTTAATTAAGTTAATTTACTATAGAACATAGCACAAACAGCAAAAATAGTATGCAAACAGGTTTATTAACATTTAAATGAACAAGGTTTTCCCCAGAAGCTTGAACATCGAACTACTCCTCCACGTCTTCATTTTGGTGGCCCTAATAAAGCAAGAATAAGAAAAGAAAAATGAAAGAAAAAAGAACAGGTGAGTGTTTCCCCATTTAACATTTAAATACACAAAATTAAGCACTGAAAGATAGAATCTGTATAAGCAGACAGTTTTGTTTAAAAATCGCTCATATATTTTTTATAAACATTGTCACAAAGTTAGGCTATGTTGTGGCAATGAATGCGGGAATGGGTCAATGTGATGTGCATAGTTTTGTGTCCAAGTGCATTATTTCCTTTTAAAATAATTTGATAAAGTCATGACATGTATCTATAAAACCTTAGTTTGAATTCATTTTTTTTTTTTTTTTTTTTTTTTTTTTTTTTACATTTAATAATACATATTATTTTAAGTTTCGTTTCTTCTTCTGAAGTCGGATTACAATGTAAAACATTTTTTAACTAGGAAACTAGCAGGCCTATTTATGATAATTCCTGAAGGCAGCCCCCAAAATGTCAGGTGGTGGTGCAACTGTCCGAACAAATGAACAGACTAAGAAAGTTCTTAATAACTACCATTAATTTAGTATATAATCATTTATAAGTGATATATAATTGTTAATGAGGAAATCTTTATTCAGGTGTGCATAATTATTAAGCAGGTTTTCTTTGACATAGAAAACAGCTGTTTTACATTATAATAATATTTCACAATATTAAATATAAAAAAATAGTAATGTTTCCAAACTTTTGACCGGTACTGTATATTGATTATAATATACTAAATAAATAGTAGTTAATAAGATTGATGTGGTTTGGCATTGATAAAATGTGCTTGAAAAAACACGTGATATCACACGTGATAAAACATCAGAATATCAACTCAAATTATGCATACACTGTATTTATTACGCAAAACAAAGTCCCTATAACAGTGCAATTTGTAGATGTTAAGTCTTCGAGAAAATGTTTTAGGAGATGCAAACTTGTAGTTTTTTTTCCTTTCTCTCTCACAAACAACACATCAGTTACACCTTTTTAAATTCTTCATTGCAGGTGCACAAATCCAATTCTACATATTACGAAACTCAAATGGTCATATTTTTGTTAATAACAGTAACATTTTGGCCAATCATGCACATTTCTGTGTGTATGATTTTGTGAATCATCTATACTGTTTGGCTATTCTCACGTGGTAACAAAAAAAATTAAGTGCTAGCTAGCACTTATTGTTTAATTACCATGTCGATTTCAGTTAGCTGTATATGTGTAGATAAGATCATGGACTGGTAAATCTCATCATCACCATGGAAGTTTGTAATAAAAAAAAATCCTATCCTATAGATACTTTTATCTCATAATTTATCTAATATTATCCAATACCTGATGTCACTTTAAGACCTGCCGCAAGGATCCATTATACTGTTACACACATTTTCTTTCTCAACTTTTTAAAAACATAACTGACTGGGTTTACTTGAATACTCACCAAGACCAGCATTTTGACATTATTTTATGTGTATTTGACTGTTTAAGGTCAATATAAGCAGCGGAAAAATAACTCAATTTAGTTCTGAGAGGCGGCTTTATCTGCGATCACTTTAGGTGTGAACACAAAATCTGCGGGAAGGAGTAAAGAATAATGCACAATACACACAATCCCAAGCCAAAATTCAAGCCCTGTAATGGCAACTAGCCTATATTTATCCGGAGCAAATGAAACGAGTGAGTGAGTGAGGTGGGTTTGTGTGTCACAAGCTGTCAGAGAGATGAGAGCACGAGAAAGCGCTGCTGGTATCATATTTAGATATTTCAGTATCAATATATATAGAAAATATTATATTTTTGACAACACTACATTGCACTTATTTATTATTTCAGACTACAATTCAAAAATGTATATACAGTGCTATGCATAAGTTTAGACACCCATGCTAAAGTTGACTAAAAAGAGGAATAAAAAAATCATCTTTTGGAAATTGAACTTAAAGTCCCTGTAAAGGCAATTCAAAAAAAAAAAATCGAAACACATTATAAATGTTAGAAATGTTTTGCTAAAACATATTACAAAGACTGTGCACTGTGAAGTACTGAATTGTGGAGTTAGACCGTTAAACAGTTTTTCACCATTGCTGTGTTCCGGATTTTTTGGGCGGGGCTAAAATGGGGGCTCGATGACGCACTGAAGCCCCTGAGCTCCTGGACACGCCCCTACTTGATGACGCACTGGAGCCCCTGACGCTGTCCCCTCCCCTAACAATATAAATAGAGCACATTCACATCATTTTGCCGATCGCGAGTTACTGTCAGTACTGTTAGTTACTACCATAGATATCATATAAAGGCTTTATATGATATCTATGGTTACTACAGCCTACAGTTTGCTAGCTAGGTATGCCTCATCACGGAAATGCATATAACCTGGATGCGATCACGTACAAAACAGATCACTGTCCTTATTTAAATTTCCGAAAAACTAACGTATCACATTAACAAGAGGTGGATTAATTTTGTGAAGAGCCACCTTGATGGAGAGCTGAGGATCACCGCCAAAACCTGCCTCTCTAGTGATCATTTTACATGGGATAGTTTTATAAACTTTCGTCGGAGACAACTGGGATTCACTGATAATCCGCTGTTACTGGTGAATGGGGCCGAGCCGACTATCTTTCGCCTCGGCCTTCATCCTCCCGTCGCGCCGACAACTGGTGCCATCGTTGGCAGTGCGTGCCCACCAATGAGTGTAAGTTGCCTTGTGTGCTTATGTTATACTTATAGTAGGTAGTCCAGGCTCGAACATGTATGGCTTTGTAAAAACAATTAAGCTGCTAGGAGCATCCATTCCGGCTGTAGCGGTGACAGACAGTTGAGTGTGGCGACGGTAGCTTTCCCGCGAGTGGGCGTGGTTTCAGCGCAGCCAGCGGACACGCCCCAGCGTTTGAGAGCAGAGACTCCTGCTCATTTTTTCAAGATTTTGATAGCTTATTTTATGTACTTGCCGGCTTTTTTTTTTCATTCAAATTTGGCTGTGTGGCTAATAACACATTTTTCTGTGGTGTGACAAACTCAGAACACATACTTAATTTTGACTTTACAGGGACTTTAATGCCTTAATTAAAAAAAATTTGGAAAAATCCAACCTTTAAGGAAACCAATTTTCTTTGTGAATGAATAATGTATCGTAAATAAATAAATATTCTTCCTTAAAATACAGGGTGCATAAGTCTGGACACCCCTATGTTAAATTCCCATAGAGGCAGGCAGATTTTTATTTTTAAAGGCAAGTTAATTCATGGATCCAGGATACTATGCATCCTGATAAAGTTCCCTTGGCCTTTGGAATTAAAATAGCCCCACATCATCACATAGCCTTCACCATACCTAGAGATTGGCATGGAGTACTTTCCATAAGATCATCTCTCAATGCAAATCAAACCAGCTATTAGGCTAACTGAAATAAAACCATGCCAATCTCTAGGTATGGTGAAGGCTATGTGATGATGTGGGGCTATTTTAATTCCAAAGGCCAAGGGAACTTTATCAGGATAATCAGAAAACTTGCATTACGATATTTTGTTTTTCTTCTATATATATTGCGATATGAAAACAATTTCACCAGATTATTTATTTAGGTCTATTTGAAAAGAATGAATCGTTCTAGAATAATTGGAGAGATTTTGTAGAGCAGTGAATCTGCATAGAAAATTATAAACAAATTACAAGCATAGATAAATACAATAGAAGAAAAATACAATTGAAATAAGCAGTGCATTATGTTTTTCAGGAAAATCTAACTTATCAGGTACAGAAATTGAATTATCGAATTTAAAATAAGTCTTCACTGTAAAAATGAAATATAACTATTAATTAATTCAATTTATCTTTGTTAAAGCTACAAGTCATTTTCTCTTTTGTTGTTTGATCTCCATTGGCGACACAAACAGCTGTGGGTACATTAGGCTGCTGTCCCTTTAAGACGAATGCACAAAGCTAATTTAAATGACACGCATCGGTTTTCTTTCTCGGTTTAAAACACACATTACTATGGAGTCCCTAAAAGGACGTGGTGGTGGATTTTTTTTTAGGATGGGATAATTATTATTTATTTTTTTCAAATCTTCTGGGTTCCCTCGCAAAGATATTTGCGTTCCCACGCAAAACCTGTTGTGATCTCGGACAGACGTGTTTAATGTCCCGCTGGCAGTGTTTCAGAGCTCCGTACGTTAATGGAGCGTTTCATAGTGTTTTAACTTGGACTCAAATATAAAGAAATGCGGTCAGTGCTTAACTCAAGGAGTTCAGTGAAGTTGGCAATATATTTACATAGGCTATTCGAACTTCCCGGATCAATATTCTTGAGCTAAACGTTGTTAAAACACAAACGACACCTATTTACAATCACAGTAACCTAGACAACGAGCTACAACCCAATTCTCCTCAAAACGAGCTTAATAACATAAATTTGTCTCTAACCAGACGAATGAGAGACAAGTCCAAATAAGGGTGCTTTCACACTTGGTTCGATTGCCTGTTCCGAACCCGAGTTCGATTGCTCCCCCCTCCCCCCTCCCGGTCTGTCTGCCGCAAAAGTACTAAAACTGTTCCAAAGACAGCGGGCTGTCCACCGAAGACAATTTTTGTGGAGGCAAGCAGGGAGATGATTTCTTGCGTCAATCCTGCTTTTCGTCAAGGTAAGTGTATACACACTATGGAAATTGCCGTGTTAACATGGACAAACCATGTTACATGTAACATGACCGTGTTGACGCGGTCAAAATTCACGCGCCTCGTTTATAGACTTTCGGCCCCGTTCGCCTTCCATAGTGAGGAGAGTTGCAGTCAGGTCAACTTTATGGTAAAAAGCTATGACGCGGTTCGGCGGCAACCAGTCAGAATGTAGAAGTCCTCCGCCTAAGAGGATTCCAGAGAACGTCCTGTTTGAGATGAGCCAAATCTGCGCAGAACCGATCACTGGTGATCACCGAGAGATGCATGCCGGTTAGAAATGTCAACTCCATAGCTGATTCCAAGTGATCAAGGGCTTAGGACGTTCCAATTCAGCCCATTGCAGTTTCCGCCAGTAGTGGCCACTCGTGCAACCTAAGCAATGACGTACATCCGAGTGAACGAGACGGAGGGAAGTTAGCGAGTGAAGGGCATGACAATTTTGGACTGGAACGCAGCACTGGTGCAGTCCGCCTTGCTCTGATGTCATGCTGACGTATGTCAAAAAACTCTCGCGAGCGCAAGGCAGACGTGTCCAATTCTACAGTGGAGCCAGAGAAAGTCTAATGAGGGGAGAAGTGCCACTCAATAAACTTCCGGTTGCAGTTCCACTCTTGTTCCATATGAGGGCGCTCACAGGACGAGTGAAGAATGAATGGAGGTCTATGGTGCTATACCCCTCAAAATCCACTTTTCTCAGGATATAATTTTTTGTCTAGTAATTTGAATGTTGTTTTCGAAAGGGGATGCAAAGAAATTACACATTGCTTGGTGTTAGATTTTTTAGAGTCACTTATTTGCTTTAAAAAGTCTTTCAAAATGTCAATGACGTCATACACATCGTACGACCAGAGATACTGCTTCACGGCAATCCTTCAGTCACTTCGGTGCTTTCGCGCTCTGCACTTTCTTTTCTCTCGAGGCATCGACACCACAGCTGACACAGGTAAATACACGTGCTAGATGAGTTTTTGTTTTGTTTGTTTCTGGTCCCGCTTCGGATGCCACGATGCCATCAAGCGGTATCTCTGGTCGTAATCAGTCCTTCACTGACCAATCAGCGTTTATTAGCAGAATACTAGCATGTTATGGGCAACAACAACTCAATCTGTAAGAAATCGAAAGGACATAAGTACTCTTTCATTCAACTTTCGACCAATAACCCATGTTGAACTTGCAAAACCTACAATCAAATCTGAGATTTCTCAACGGCAATCGGGTGAAAGAGACAAATTTAGCCATCTAGCCCCATTGACTCCCATTCATTTTGCACTCATGGCGAGTGCCCCCAGTGGAACTCTGATTGGAACTACAACCAATAGGACTTACAGTTTTTCTCGATTGTTTACACACATTTTCTGAAAACATGCCTCATATTCTCAGAACTCTACACACAAATCCAAAAAAACACACACAATGGGCAAAACCCCTCAATTCTCCTGCAAAATGAAACTTTACATTCAAAACAATGTTATTTCTTCTCAAAATGGTATTTTGTTTTCAAATGACACACACAAACCATCATATGAATAGACATTTATAAGAACCAGTTGAACACTGATGTGCTCAATGTAAAACACTATGATGAATGGAAAACACTTCTTCTCCATTCATCATAATGACTTAGGCCTTTTTCTTTTTTTGTTCAGTGTTACACTTACTACAGACAGTACATAAGTGTGTTGTAAAATATTTGAGAATATTGTTTTTATACTCAGAACACATAAATACATGGTAACAAATATATTTTATTTTTCCCACAAAAACAATGTACACAGTGTACATCCCAACCAACACAAAGTTGTACATACAGTGGTCTACATACAAAAGAAGAATTGACTGTATACAGTTACAGTAAAAAAATTAAAAAAATCCAATGTTGACATCCATTGCACTATTGAAGAGCTGACCTGTTGCCCTTTTATGCTAAAGCTCTGATTGCTAATTGTAAAACTGTGTGACGGGTGTTTGCCCATGTGATGAGTCAGTGTGCATATTTGAATGGCAGTGTGTTCCTTGTGAAAACAAGAGATTTTCTGCATGAAAATTGTGCCAAAAGCAGAGAATTGTGTGTAGTGTTTTGAAAAAAGTGTGTTTTAGAACTGCAATGTCAGTGTAAAGCAGGAATTGTGCTTGTAGTTTAGCAGGACTGGTTCAGGGGGTTGGTGAATGAGTTACATGTTGTGGTCATTGTGTCTCAAGTACCAGAAAATGTGTGTAAACAATCGAGAAAAACTGTAATAGGGCGTTGGAGTGAACAGGCTTTCTGTAGACGGGCTTTGGTGGAGCGCAGTTGCTCTCGACCGACTGCGCTGATCAAAAGCATGATGGGAAACGACTTGCTGACGACACAGCTTAATTCTCATTGGTTTAAACAACCGTGATGTATTGTTCTCTTTTAAACTGTTTGATTTTAAAACTCTGATCTCATGTTTTTATGTGTATAAATTATGTGTTAGTATTCCCAAACTCTCTGACAGTGTGATCTATGAGTTATTGGATTGTTGTCATATTTATAAAAAATATATATAAAACATGTCTGTAATTAAAGTAAAAATTATTGATAAACACGTCTTTGGTATGTAATTAAATGGGTGTCTTGTTCATTATAATTATTTTCATATACTGTAAAAGCAACAGAACTTAAATTACGTCCAGTTCATTAGCAACACTGTGCACGAGCGTGAATCCCGTGATATCCATCTTTGATCTCACAGGTGTCAGATCCACTGCGAGAAGAGAGAACTGTCCGTCTTGCCTGCGCTTTTTTCACTCCTCCCCTCACTGCAGCCGCCTACTCTCGCATACATTTCAGGCGAGGCTAGGCGCATCTCAAACAAGCCTATTGGTTTAAAAAGATCACGCCTTCCATCTACGTCAGAGCATCAGAGCATCCTCGAATCTTTCTCCGGCGTCGTTGGCAGGGCAGCGAGAGTGAATTTTGCCGCTCTCGCCGGCGGCGGTGTGAACGTACAGTTATGGCATACAGTTATGCCTCCGCTTCTTGGTGTGTCTGTAGTGAGTGTTGAGTGCAAGGTTTTTTTTTCTTTTTTTTTTACAACACACGGACAATATCAGAGACGCACGCGATTGGCTACTTGGAATTAGGCACGCCTTGTTTCCAAATTCCCCAAGTAAGATAGCCTATCCCGTTAATTTTATAAACTTTTAAACCCAAAAGTAGTTTTGGCAAGCCAGTATCATAATGAAATAACAATATGATTTACGCACTAAATTCAGCATTAAACGCCAGCACAACCTGGAGTTTGGAGATCTAGTTCAAGATGGTGGCGCGATAGCAGTTCTGTGTGCGTGTCTGTTTTTGGGAGTCCTGTCTCGGGTTTTATCTCGAGTGTTAAGCAGCTTTAAATGTTTTAAGTTCTGGGGGTCTTCTGGAGAGTTGGCGAATTGTATTTTTATTGATGTCTAGCAGTTGGGCAGCTTTACGGAGTAATTTCACCAGTTGAAGGATCGGCCAGGGTGCGCTGACTGGGTCAGCCGGCTGTGCAACTCCGAGGCGGGTTCTTTGTCAGTGGCCGCAGATGGTCGTCTCTGGTGGTGTGATCAGCAAAAGAGTTGGTGGATTTTTTTCATCTGACTGATAGACCTTACATTCGAGCTGGCCCATCGTTGGATTTCGATCTCAGGACTCAAAGGATCTGCCAGAGCGACTACGCCTTCTGATCCGAGGTTGCTGTGCATTTGTGTGGAGCTTAATTTTGACTCTGGGCGTGAGGCAGTGGAGGCCTATCGCTGGATATAAATGTCAGGTGACTGCTTCACTTCCTTCTCCCCTTCTGTTGTCGGTACTTCCTTTTTCAGTCTCTTTGGATGCTGGATGTGACTTTTTTTTTTTTTTTTAACAATGACTGTCAAACTCACGATCGTGCTGATTTTATTTGTTTGCCTTGCGTGTATGCCGCTGTCATGCCAGTATTGCTGCACACATCGTTTATTTTCCATGGAAGTCTATGAATATGATCTTCCATCAAGTCGGCAATTCGCGACTAACTTCACTACAGATCAACTTTTCAAAGTACTAATAATTGATCATATAAGGATCGTCTTTCCTCATACCTTGCTGGTGTTTGAAACAGTTATTTCTTACGGCTGCCCAAGGACTTCCTCCCATAACAAATCTTCTTTTAATGTTAAAAAGTCCCTTTCACGAACATTGATTTTATTGCTTGTATTTGTCTTTGGTAATGTTAATGTAAACCCGGGCCCCCTGTCTAACTCAGTAAACTTACATCATCTCTCAACGCCTACCGAATTTTAGCCTGGTTAAAACCAGACCATTCTCAGTAGTAACTGAGTTATGGTCTGGCAAAGCTCCATAGACAAATCATTTCCAAAGGGGTGTCACCAACGGACGTCGCTCAAATGCCTCTGGGTGCAGTTGGATAGACCTAAAACCAATCAGAGCGATCGTCATCGTGTAAAGCCATATGCTGCGTCCCAATTCTCCTAAGTTACACTACGCCATAAAAGTATGTACTCTTTTTGTGAAGAAAAGGTATTTACTTTTGAATGTGTAGCAAAAAAGTAGGCAAGCTTTGGGACATACTACTTCGTCATCTTTATTGGACGGATCTGTCGCGTGCATCCTGTCACTTAAACTGCCCTGTCAATTATCGTGTCACAGTTAAAATCCTCTATTAAATCTAATTTAATTTCCTACCGTTTCGGAGAGAAATGTAGTAGCACGTTCATCTGCCAGTGGGCCTTTCATGGAGACTGTCCTCATGTGTTTGCAACTTGAATATAATAATGCATTTAAAAGTTGAACGGACGTCGCTCAAATGCCTTTTGGGCGCAATTGGATAGACCTAAAACCAATCAGAGCGATCGTCATTGTGTAAAGCCCGCCTCAACGTTTCTGATTGGTGCCGCGATTTCTAGGCCATGGAAATGGGGTTGAATGAGCTCTTTGCCAGACTACTTCTCGAGCAAATCTGAATTTGCCGGAAGTTGTCTGGGTTTTCCCAGGCTAACCGAATTTGCTAATAGGCATGGAATTGGTTTTCTACATATCAATGCTAGAAGTTTACTACCCAAACTGGATTTATTGAAAACGTGGTTTATGTCTGCTAATCCAGATATTGTTGTGATCTCTGAAACTTGGCTTAAACCCTCTGTCCCTGATGATGTTATTTGTGTTGGTGGTTATAATGTTTATTGAACAGATCGGAAAGGGCGTGCAGGTGGTGTAGCTATTTATGTATCTCAAAAATTTCCTGTGTCTGTTTTACTTTCTCAGTCAATCCCAAGACAGTTTGAACTTATAGGTGTCTGAGACTTCCGGGTGAACGCTGGCGCTATTAGCTGCCGCTGCTCAGGGAGGGAATTTTAAAACTTTTAGTACTTCAGACTCCTCCTGCACTTATGAATGCATGGATGCATCTATGAACTGTTTTAACCCATTTTAAGGAGCCACTTTGACCTGTGTATCCACGCTGATTTGGCGGGTTTGTACGCTGGTTTTGATCTACGCGTTGATGCTCTCTGCGGTTGCCGGTTTACCTGCCGGTTACTGACTGCTGTTCTTCGTGGTACCTCTGGCACGGGGATCAACTATGAAGATCACTGAGCTACTGGTGCAGATGAACTACATCTGGGTCGTCCTTTCTGCTATATACCATTCTGTGGCATGGACGATGCTCCAGTATTCGGCGGCGGAACTTACTCAGCTCCGTTTGCGTCCTTTTAATCTTCCGTCAGCTCCACATCTTCCCTTATATATTGTGTACATACGTCGGAAATATATACATCGCGGGTCTCGGCGGAGTTACAACATGTATGGCTCATGTCAAATACGGTCCTTTTGGTCATCTAAGCCACGCTCGCCGAGGAAGCTCACACGGACTGTCGATCACAGTGTATTAACCAACCTGGCCAGATCGGTTGGCAACGATTCTGGTAAAAACAATTTTTCCTTTGGATTATTTAATATACGATCACTCTCCAATAAAGGACCTCTGGTGTACGATCTACTGTCTGACCGTGAGTTTGACTTTCTCTGTCTTACTGAGACATGGCAGAAACCAGATGACTTTTTTAATCTAAACCAGTCTGTTCCCCCAGGATATAGTTATGTTTGTAAATCACGTGATATGGGACGGGGAGGGGGGCTAGCAATACTTCATAAAGAGAAATTGAAAGTATCTCAGTTAACTTTGTCTACATATTCTTCTTTTGAAACAATTGCCTTAAAAATCAATGGTGCAATTCCTACCATCCTCACAACTATTTACCGTCCTCCCAAGAGCAATAATGCCTTTTTAACTGAACTATCTGAACTTTTGACTTATCTATCTTCCATGTCTCCAAATGTAATCATTCTGGGTGATTTTAACATTCATATAGACAATGCCAGTAATGCATTTACACATGAATTTTTATCATGTTTGGATTGCTTTGGTATGCGGGGGCATACTCTTGATCTTGTTTGTTGTTCTGGTATAACACCTTATAATTGTACTGTTTCTGATCTGTTTATATCAGATCACCTGCTGGTGTCCTTTTGTGCCAAGCTGGCAGTTTTTAAGGTAAACCCGTGTCGTCCGATCACATTTCGGAATATTAAGAACATTGATTTGCCTACTCTTGCTGATGAACTTGCCATCTTCTCCAGTAAATTTGATTTCTCTACTGTTGATGAACTGGTTACATACTACAATGATGGACTGAACATGATTTTAAATGAATTCGCACCTGTAAAAACTCAAACTGTTTCATTTGTACATTCAGCTCCTTGGTTTACACCTGAACTGCGTGAACTTAAAACTAAAGGCCGTAGGTTAGAGCGGTTGTACGTCAGGTCTGGCCTTACTGTTCATAAAGAAATGTATGCTGAACATATTCAAAATTATAAAAATGCACTGTCCAAGGCTAAATCTGATTACTACTCCAACATAAATATAGCGTTCAGCGTCAGTTCAGGCAGGCCGCGTAGTCAAGCTCAGCTATCAGCTGATACCTATCCAGACCTAACAGCTGATCTGATTTCTAAGCACTCAATTGGTCCCTATCAAACAGGGCGCCGTATTTAAAGTCATTCTTCAGTGTGCCTGCTTGGCTGCTTCCACTGCATTGCTTGCAAAAGTGCAGCTTCTTGCAATAAAGATGCGATTACTCGTGTATTTTGCTGTAACGTTACTCACCCAACTGCTGACCATATCTACTGCCGCAAATGATGAAGACCAATGGCAAGTTGAATCCATCGAAGAAACCCAGCAACAAATAAATCAAGCAGAGGAAAACATTCAAGACGAAAGCAACGCTTCTGTCCGTCGGAGCTCTCGCCTGGCAAGTAAAACATATAGTCCTCCCAGCATCATTGACTGGCCACTGCCGAAGTTACTGGAAACCTTGTATAGACACGATATCCCGGCACCGACTGGAGCTACGCATAAGGAACTGTTTGCTTTGCTCTGTGAAAAAATTGACGTCCCAGCAGCAGATTTTCCTCCTCCTCCCCCATTCTCCGGCAGGAAACAGGCGCAGAAGAGGAAGAACCTCGACCCGGCTTCCACTCCATCTGCTGATGTTGCATCCAAGCGGGCAGGTGGTCCAGCCGTCTCAACCCGAGCGGTCTACTCTTCTTCAGTCCAAAGCAATGACCCAGTGTTGTCAGCATTGTCCAGCATTCAGTTTTCGCTGTCCGACATGAACTCCAGAATTCAGGCTCTGGAGTCCGGTTCAACTTCTAGGTCCTCGACAAATCTTCTCTTCTCCGGCCAGTCTCCTGAGAACTCCTCATCGGCCACGGCACGGCTGCCCGTGTTTACGCAGCAGCAGGATGATGACGTCATCAATTCGGTGACTATACCACGGAGAACGATGGGAAGTGCAGTTCCCGTGTCTACAGGCTCTCCATTCTTTCCGCCAGCGGCTGCGATCTCTCATCAGTTAAGAAGCCAAATCATCGCAGGTAATGATGTCAATCTTGTGAAAATATTGCTGTGCTCAGAAATGAGTGAGAAGCGTGTTGTTGATTGCGGCGATGTGTCTGTTATGCTTAAAGATAGCGATCCCCGGCTTTCAAAAATGTTAACACTAGCTGAATTTAACGTGGCATTTGGGGTTTTCAGAGATGTCATATGTGAAATCTATCCGTCTCGTAGAGCTGAACTGGACACATATTTAGCAATTATTTCTGACTTGGCTTTGACTTATGGAGGAACTCTCTTCTACGACTATCACAAATCATTCTCTGCAAAAGCTGCTATGTTTATTCAACGTTTTAATCAGAGACTGGACTGGTCAATAGTCGACTTGACCCTCATAAGCAGACATTTCACTGGTCATCAAGCTCTCTCCTGCTCAATTTGTGGCTCTCATTCTCACACTCTCAATCTATGCCCAAAATCGGTGTCTCCTCCTCCCTCTAAGCCTGGCTTTCAAACTGTTGACACAAAGGTAACACCATTTGCTACTCCATTGTGCTATCATTTTAATGAAAATGTTTGCAAGTTCTATAATTGTAAATATGTTCATGCTTGTAGTTACTGCGGGGACAGCCACCCAAAATCGGTGTGCCCAAGACGAACCCGCTTTATGAAAAAGGAGAAAAAGAAATAAAGCCATCAACCCCAATTAATGTGCCAAAGCTGGGACAGGCACTGAAAAATCATCCTAACCGCTGCTTCGTCAATTATTTATTAACGGGACTTATCCAAGGTTTTTTTGCAGGATTATTATGGTTGCCAAATCATTCTTTTTCCTGTAATAATTTGCTTTCTGCTGTTAAGGAACCTGAAATTGTCGATTCTTTGTTGGAAAAGGAAGTTAAGAAAGGATTCATGATTGGGCCTTTTTATAAGTCTCCTTTCTCAACTTGTCGGATTAATCCTATAGGGATTGCTACCCGAAAATATTCAGGGAAGAAGCGCTTAATTATTGACTTGTCTGCCCCCCATAATGACGCTGCTCAAAGTATCAATAGTCTTATTCCTCTAGCTCCGTTTTCTCTGTTTTACGCAACTGTTGATGATGCAATTAAATTCATTAAAATAGCAGGTAGGGGTGCATGGCTCGCAAAGGCAGATATTTCAGACGCCTTCAAAGTCATGCCTTTACATCCATCGCAGTGGCATTTATTTGGCGTTAAATGGAGGGAAAATTTTTATTTTTCGGTCAGGCTCACTTTCGGCTGTCGCAGTAGTCCAAAAATATTTGATACACTATCAGAGGCACTATGCTGGATTCTTCTTAATAACTGCAAATTACCGCACGTGCTCCATCTTTTAGATGATTTTCTGCTTGTGGATCATAAAAATGCAAAGCCAGAAAGATGCATTTCGGCGTTAAAACACACTTTCACCGAATTAGGTGTTCCCCTTTCGGAGGAAAAAACTTTAGGCCCTCTTAAAGTTATTGAGTTTTTAGGCATTACATTAGATTCTAACTTGATGCAAGCCTCGTTGCCCCTTGAGAAATTAAATCGCATTAGAGAAATCATGAGAAATGCTCAGACGTCAATTTCTTTTTCAAAAAGAGATTTGCTTTCTCTACTAGGCCATCTTAATTTCGCGATGCGTATAATTCCACAAGGCAGGTCTTTTATTGCCAGACTCCTCGATCTATCCAAATCAGTTAAAGATCTTAAGGACATAGTTACCTTAGATGAAGGCTGCAGATCCGATCTCAGGTTCTGGTCTTTGCTCCTTAAAAATTGGAATGGCATTTCCTTTTTTCATTATGATGATCTAGAGTCTTCTGCAGCCCTTAAATTGTATACAGATGCTGCGCCTTCTGTCGGTTTTGGGGTTTTTTTTAATGGTCATTGGTTTGCTAGTAAATGGCCAAAGGAGCTGCTATCCGTGCCTGATAATAACATGTCCACCGCTCTGTTGGAATTATATCCCATAGTGATAGCTTGTATTTTGTGGGGCAAACAATGGTCTAGAAAACAAATTCTGTTTTTTTTGCGACAATGAAGCAACTGTTAATATTATTAACAAAGGTCGCTCATCAGTTCCATTTATTAACAGATTCGCAAGGCGCCTTACTTGGTTATCGGTCATGAATAACTTCATTTTTCGTGCTGCTCATATTCCAGGCTTAAACAATCAAATTGCTGATTCTCTTTCTCGATTTGAATTTCAGAAATTCCACCTCCTGTGTCCAGGTTCAGCGTCAGCCAGCTTGGTGTGCCCTCCTTTCAGCCAAACTGTGATAGATTAGACATGACCTTTCAATCTTATTTACATTCAGCAGCAAAGTACATGCGCAGTGGTCTAGCAACATCAACATTAAAAATGTACGACACTGCTTGGTCTCATTTTTGTTCTTTCTGTGCCACCTTCTCTGTAGATGTATTTCCTGTCAATGTTTCATATGTTAGTGCTTTTATAGTACACTGTTTTGAGTCCCAAAAAATGCAGCCTTCATCAATCAAAAGCAAAATCGCCGGCATTCAATTCCACCTGCGCTGCTTGGATCCATCCACCATCAGCTTGCTCGAAAATTCATCAATTCGTCTCCTGCTTAATGGACTTAAAAAAGAGAAACCAAAAGGCAATGATCATCGTCTCCCTCTCACACTTCCACTTCTTAAAAAATTTATATCACGTCTGAGAGAGGGATGTTTTGCTTACGGCTTTCTATGGCTTTCTCAGAGGTGGCGAGTTTTCAACACGCACAGGTTCCTTTAATCCGGCACATGACCTCACTATATCTGATGTTTCAATTTTTCCTCACCACTTCACCCTATTTCTAAAACACTCAAAAACCGATAGAAATAGAGAAGGATCTTTTGTTTATGTTTCTGAAACTAACTCTGCTTTTTGTCCTCTCTCATCTATGTTGGCTTATCTGAGGAGTCGTTCACAAGCTTGTCCGGAGGATCCATTATTTACAACGGAGGAGGGAAAGTCTATGTCTAGAGCTTGGTTTGCATCCCGTTTCCACCTGCTTTGTGAATACTGCGGGCTTCCCCCAGAGCGTTATTCGGCTCATTCATTGCGCATAGGGGCGGGCGGGCGGCTACAACAGCAGCTTCCTCTACTCCCGTTTCTACCCTAAAAGCTATGGGGAGATGGTCTTCGGCAGCTTATGAACGGTACCTCCGGCCAGATACTCGAGCCATCCTTGAGGCTCAGAAAGCTATGAGCGATGCTTGTGATCTGTAGTTGAAATAAACATTGCTTCAAGTACTAATGGGCTTTATTATTATTATTTTTATTTATTTTTTAGTTCTAGCTTCATTCCTCTTGCTAGCTTCACGTAGATCTATTGGGTCATTCTTTTCAACTAAATAAATTGGCTTTTTGAAACGCTCATTTAATCCTCTACTGGCTCTTCAATTAGCAAGAAGAGCCAGGGATGATTGCCTGGTATGGTCTGTTTGGGGGGATTTGTTTTGCTGCTTTCCCAGTTTAATGGGAGATGTCCCCAGAAGCTGCTGCTGTTCCCTGACTAGCTTTCATGGAGCTCATGAAAATGATGGGTAACTCAGAACAGAGCCATACCGCCAAATGTAACTTTAACAATAATGCAAATTAAAAAAAAAATTGTTTATATTTGACAATGTCTGTTATTTTTGACTCAAGTGGTCCTGACTGAAATATAGCGTTCAGCGTCAGTTCAGGCAGGCCGCGTAGTCAAGCTCAGCTATCAGCTGATACCTATCCAGACCTAACAGCTGATCTGATTTCTAAGCACTCAATTGGTCCCTATCAAACAGGGCGTCGTATTTAAAGTCATTCTTCAGTGTGCCTGCTTGGCTGCTTCCACTGCATTGCTTGCAACCCACCTCCTCCCCTAGCTCCTCCTTTAACTTCTGTTTAACTTAATCAGTGTCATTCTGTTGTCATTGATGCATGCTCTGTTGTCAATGGGGATTTGTTTTGCTGCTTTCCCAGTTTAATGGGTGATGTCCCCAGAAGCTGCTGCTGTTCCCTGACTAGCTTTCATGGAGCTCATGAAAATGATGGGTAACTCAGAACAGAGCCATACCGCCAAATTTAACTTTAACAATAATGCAAATTAAAAAAATTTTTTTTATATTTGACAATGTCTGTTATTTTTGACTCAAGTGGTCCTATCCTTTGAAGCTCAAATTAATAATATCACGCGGATTGCATACTTCCACTTGCGTAATATTAACCATCTTCGTCCCTTTCTTTCAAATAATAATACTGCAATTCTCATTCACGCACTAGTCACTTCACGTATAGACTACTGTAATGGCTCGTTTCCACTGAGCAGTACAGTATGGTACGGTACAGTACGGTACGGTTCGGGTCTTTTAACCATGATCTGGCTAGCGTTTCCACTGCCAACAGTACCCTTACTTGATAGGCGTGGTGTTTCGATCGACGTCATTTTCGCGCGAAGAAGAACATAGTAAACTACAATGGATGACATACAGCAGATCTTGTTCTTGCTCCTCGACATGTTTGTCACAAGAAGACAAGCGCCGACATTAGGCTTTTCTCAATATCAAGTACGCAAAGTTTGTACTTGCCATGTGCGACTCCTACATGCAAATGGTACAGCGCGTTCTTAAAAGCGTCACTCAGCTCGCTCTGCTACTCCGGTTATCTCTGTTACTCTGTACATTTTAAGCAACAATAAAACGAAATATGTTATAAAACACCACTCTGCCTCTTTTCGTTTTCATTTAAATAAATTAAACATTATAGGGACACAAATGTGGTTCATGCGCTACGCATATTGATTATTCACTGCACGTTATACGTTATTCTATTTATAACAAAACGAAATTTAAAACGCAACCCTAACGTTACCTCTTTTCGTTTAAATAAAAAAAAATTACACATATTCCAGGCAATATATGCATTTGTACAAATGTTGCAATAAACATCAGTGATAATCTTGTAATAAAAAAATTACAAGAAACCATATTTCTTTTTGTAAAATTTCAGTAATAGCCAATATAAAAGTTTAAAGGGGTCATATAATGCCATTTTTGTACAAGCTAATATGATTATTTAGGGTCTAAATTAAAAGTTTGTAATATACTTTAATTAAAAATTCTCATTAGTATTGTAAGAAAACACTCATTTAACCTGGTCAAAAACAGCTCTGTTTTCAGCACGCCGTTTCAGTGCATGTGTCTTTAAATGATAATGAGCTTTGCTCACCCCGCCCCTCTGTTCTGTGCGTACACTGTTTGTAACACAATAACCATAACGCGTTGTTCATCATAAACGTGGGATTATGAATTATATTGAGAACGTAGTACATGTACCCTGAGTGTAAACCAGTGGCGGATCTACGGGGTGGCAAAGGGTGGCAGCTGCCACCCCTGTTGCCACCCCATTTATAAATCAGATAATATTTTTTAAGTATATTTTATGTTCATAGCCTACACGTTGAAGGCCAAGGAGACCCGCAACAAACTCCTCTCAAACAGAAATCGCCGATTTAGAATCCCCTCCCCCTCACAATGGTTTCACCCATCACCAGCACGGCAGCGACCCCCGCGAAAATGAAATTTCACCAGTGGCAGCAGGGCAGCCTGGGCTGGCAGCACAGAGTGCATCTGTCTGCAGTACGCAGTGTCTTGCAACCCGACTGGAGAGACTGAGCTGCCCCAGAGCCTCTAAAGGTGAAGTGAGTTTCCCCAGGTGTAGTTTAAATACACGTTTAACTTAAAGTTACATTTGTAATGAATGTATTGTATGCTAAAGACGATTCAGCATCAGCAAAAACAGCGAGTCTATTACGTTAGCCAAAATCAGCGGTCAAATCGCTCCCTCGTGATTTGTAAGAGCACTCTTCCCTTTGATTAGCCTAATTTTTATTTTAGTAAAGACAAGAACAGCTTAATAAAAATATAAAATATTGTTTGTATCCATAACGTTTACTGACGGTCGCCGTTACGCAGACGTTACGTTACAACACACAATACAGTGCCAGTTAGGAGATCGATCATTTGATTAGCTAAGCAGTCCTATTAAATCCAATTCCTCTCAGATATCACAGCAATGAAACTAGGTTACAACTGGGGAAATAACAAATACAATAGGATTAAGTATGGGCGTTAATAGTTGGGAGAAAATATGATGCGTAATAATGATTAGATCTGCATTTGGTCTAATAATTTCTAATAATCCTGCTGACGATTGCTCCATTAATGTGAATCAAACAACAAAAGGCAAAGAGAAAATCAGTCGCAGCTCTTGAATGATATAAGCTTTAATCTATCTATGATAAACTATGCAGTGTTATTTTAAATCTGACTTTATTAGATGTATTTTTAGCCCATATTACTCCTGAACAGTAATGTCAGTAGACATTACTGAAATTAAAGCACTGGATATATAATTTGTATATTTGTTTAATTGTATACTTTTTTTTTGTTTGACCATGTGTTTGTACTTTGTTTTTGGTGTCCTATGTCTTCTGAATATAAAACACAAAAGCCTGCACCCTTCTGCATAACGTATGTTTTATTTGTTTTGGTAAAGCATTGCTTTTTCTTTTGCTATAGATATTTATTTTACATTTCAAAATATAAAACAATATTAATTGTGTTCTAACATTTTTTTTTTTTATTTTTTTTTTTATATAACAAAAAGAACCGATAAGAATACCGTTAAAGTACCGGGTCGATAAGGAGCATTGGTAAGAGTAGTAATACCGAATGATACCCATCCCTATTGGCAGCAACAAATTAAAAGTTATGGCCAATTTAACTGATTAAATTCAGTATATATACGTCTGCCATATTTTGCCACGGTCCCTCAAAAATTCCTGCCCCCCTCTCGCCACCCCATAAATATTTTTCTAGATCCGCCCCTGGTGTAAACCTTAGATGCATTCATCTTGAAGCGTGCAAGCGATTTGCAAAGATTAATATATTAATAAAGGTTAATAAAACGTTACACTTACTTCTTCTGGAGGTTCAGCAGGAACACGTTGGTACCGGTTTTTTTTTTTTCAGGAGCAGCTTCTTAGCAAAACTAGCTTTACTGACCCTCATTTGTAAAGCAGTCTGGTGTGTGAAATGATTCGCAAACATGAAAGCATGGACGTTGATCGTGGGGAATCCCCGCGAGGGAATCCCTGCGTCAATGCTTTGGGTATATTCCCTTTAAAAACAAAACTCAGCCACTGTGTCTTCAGCAGTTCGGATTTAGGAACATCAAAATGACTGCTGTGTTTTACAGCCAAGAACAGAACACCACAATCGCTTAGACGACGCCATTCTTCTCCAGCATATCAATGCACTATGATGACAGACAGCTGCTCATGAGAGAGGGCGGGTCTGTGTTTGAAACGCTGCTGTCAATCAACCATCATGGGAGGGGCGTCGATATTGTGACGTCACAAAATCGAATGGCTTGATTTCAGAGAGGGTCAAACATATAAGGAGATTTAAAAAAAAACACTGGATGGATTTTTATCATTTTATGATGGTTGTGTACAGCCACTGCCAACACACATTTCAGTACAATCAACTTGTAAAAGTGCATGTACCATTATATGACCCCTTTAAGTAAAAGGTACGAGAAGCTATACAATAAGAAATAAAGCAAACAGTCAAATATCCAAATGCAGCGCTCTAGTCTAACATTACAACAGTAAAGTTAAATACAAATAGCCTATAATATGAAACTAAACTTAGCCCTCAGCCGAAACGATTGACAGGGAACGAATTACGTTATATATTCACGAGACCAAAGATCGGCCGTTAGGTCTACACAAGACGAATTATATCTCGTGTTTAACCACTACCGTCGGAGTCAGCGGCGAACGTCAGAAGAACTAGCCGAGGAAAGGCTCATCCAGCCGGGAAACATGAGCGCCGAGCGCCCGCTGATCGCATGGATTTCACAACCGGGGAAAAAAATCATCTTTATAAATAAACCACAGATTTGAGCTTTAAACAACTACATTCTCGCCTGAAAAACTCTTAAAATTACATTTCGTGACACAGTAACAGTAGTATTATATTAAACTGTATATTAAAAAATGGCGCTTCTTATGTTGTCATTCCCCTTGTAGCACGCGCAAGTGACGATTCTCTGTCAACCAATCAACGTCCTGCAGTGAGTCTAGCTCCACCTTTTAGTACCGTACCACTGTGCTAGGTACCCCAATGGAAGGGTACCTAAAAAGTGTTACGGTACGGTTCGGCATTTTGGTACCATTCACAACTTTTGATAGTGGAAACGCAAATAAATGCGTACCGTTCCGTACCGTACCGTACTGCTCAGTGGAAACGAGCCATAATGCTCTTCTCACAGGTGTTCCCGCCAAATTGCTACATAAGCTTCAGTTGGTTCAGAATTCTGCAGCTCGTGTTCTATCTAGAACATCTTCTACAGAGCACATTTCTCCAGTTCTTCAGCCATTGAAACAGCTATCTGGAAGCAAGCTTACATTACACCCCTATTTAAAGCTGGCGATCGATGTGACATGAACAACTATAGACCAATTTCTAATCTCCCTGTTCTTTCAAAAATACTAGAATCTTTAGTTGCTACCCAACTTAAATCTTATTTGCACTCGCATACCTTTTTCAATGAAATGCAATCCGGTTTCTGGTCGGGGCACAGTACAATATCCGTCACTTTAAAAGTCATGGATGACATCAAAGAGGCTATAGACAAGAAATGTACCTGTGTTTCTCTGTTCATAGACCTCACAAAGGCGTTTGATACTGTGGACCATCCATTACTGGTTAATACCCTGCTGAGAGCCGGCATTGGATGTAATGCGGTCAAATGGTTGCATAGCTACTTGACCAATCGTTCACAAATGGTCAAATATGGCAATGATATGTCAAATCCAGTTCTTGTTACGAAGGGTGTTCCACAAGGTTCAGTTTTGGGACCCTTGCTTTTCCTAGTTTATATTAATAATATTTGTGATAAGTTTAAATTTTGTAAGTATCATCTGTATGCAGATGATACAGTTCTGTATTCCTGTGCCCCCACAGAGTTAGCCTTTTCAAATGTGCAGGCAGATTTTGATACCCTGCAACATGCTCTACTAGATTTGAAGCTGTTGTTAAACCCTCATAAAACTAAAGTTATGGTTTTTACTACTGGGCGAACAAAGCTACCATCCGTCTCCATCACGTCACTGGATGGAGTCTGTATCCAGGATGGAGTCTGTATCCAAGCTGTAGATAATTACAAATATCTGGGATTTTGGATGGATGAAAACCTTAACTTTAAATACCATGTTGATTATCTTGCAAAGAAATTAAAATTCATATTGGGTTTTTTTGTATAGGCTAAAGTTCTGTTTTTCCTTGGCTTCACGAAAATACTTAGTTTGCCTCTCTGTCCACTTTGTCCAAACCCCCTTTATCACTCTGCTCTCAGATATGTCACTAACTCTAGTTTTAGGACACATCATTGTATATTGTACAGTTTGGTAGGATGGTCATCCCTTCATTTGCACAGGCTTGAACATTGGTATATTTTAATTAACAAAGTTATTTTAGGAAAACTTCCAAATTATTTAAATAGGAAATTGTTATCATTTCAAAGCTGTCATAATCTCAGGTCACATAATTGGCTACAGTTCAAAGTGCCGGCTATCAGAACAGAGGCTGGAAAGCTAAGCCTGTTCTATTATGGCCCTTGGTCTTGGAATGATGTGCAGACCAAACTCAAACTACAATCCCTCATCTCTTTAAATGATTTTAAACATAGAATAAAGGAGCTGGTCACTGCTAATTGCAGTTGTTTTGCCAATTCTGCTACCACTTAACTCCTTGTTAAACCTATGATTTAATAATGTTGTTTCTGTGATCAGTTCTATGTAGGGTATTGTGTAATACCTAAATGTTTGCGCTGCTGTGCTGTGTTCCGGTGTTGTATACCATCTTGTTGTGCAGACTTGTTTTGTTATGTTTTCTGTTGTATCAAATGATGATGTTTTTATTGTGGCTTGTTATTTGTTTAATCCTGCTATCCGACCCTGTCTTGACTAGGGTCTCACTTGTAAAAGAGGTTTTAACCTCAATGTGACTTTCCTAGTTAAATAAAGGTTAAGAAGAAGAAGAAGAAAGAACCTGCATATTTTAAAACACTCAATACAGACATGCGTTGTAGACGATTAAGTTAGTTCAATAAAACACATGTAAGGGATGATAGTGTTGATGATTTACAAACAGTAAACCTGTCGTTTTCTCAGCTGCGCATAATAGCACCAAATTAATAAAATAAAAAATACAATATTGACCCGCGCTCTGTTTTCTATCATGTGCCGTGCACGTTTGTGATGACATTAGATGAACGCAAGTGCACCAGGGTTCGAGAGAATCAAATTTGTGAAACTAGACCAGTGGTTCTCAACCTCTCCTGCAGGGACATGTTTCTGTTTTAACCCTGAAATGGCTCACCTGATTCAATTAATGAGTAGTTATTAGAGTAGGAAGAGTAGGAATTAGTCAATTAATCAATTAGTCAACTACTCAATAAGCCTTTAATTAATTGAATCAGGTGTGCCATTTCAGGGTTAAAACAGAAACATGGCCTGTCAGGGGGTCCCTGCCAGGGGGCCAATGTTTCGGAAAAAACTGAAGCTTCACCGGGCGCCGCCATTGATTAGCCGACCCCCACCTGCTGTTAGCAATCCATTGACTCCCATTCATTTTGGCGTCACTTTGACAGCGAATAACTTTACATCTGAGGTGTTTAAAGACTCCATTTGTCCATTATTTCTTTCTAAAGAAACACGAAAATGTATAAAAGGCTCCATTACCTTGTATCTTACGTTATGGCCCCGTAGAAGCAGTTTTTGTAAAAAAAAAAAGGGTAACGATTGCGTCATAGCTCGCAGGCAATCGGGGGGGACGTGCATAGTGATAGTGACCTGTCCAATCAACAAAGAAAAGCATACCTTGGAGGTAAAAATATGGGTTTAGGGCCCTGAGTAATATTTCAATGTGACTTTTTCAGAGATATTGACAGTTTATTTGAGCTAAATATGACTATGATAATATATTTAACATGGAAATGGACTTAAAATAAGAAGAATATATCAGAATTGGATTCCTTGTATCAAACAAAGCAGAACAAAATTACATTATACAACAATTTAAGACTAAAGGAAGCTGAGATATAACCTTTTCTCTTTTCGGCGGGGGCCAATTTGGATTTTATGGATAACTGCCACTGGGGGGGGGGGGCACCCCAACTTGTATCCATGGATTTTTGAAAACCTTAGGCATATACCTAACACCCTGCCAAAAATCAAAAACTTTTCCAGAAGTGCCCAATTTTCATGAATTGCATCCTAGCTATAATGTGTTTTCATTATTTATTGCAAAACACTTTTTTTTTTATGCAATGCATAAACAGTTAAACACATAGTGTGACCACATTAGCAGCGATTTTTTATTTCCTCTTACCAGGTTTAACTGGCAGGAGGTGTGGTCAGGCCTCCTGCCAGTTAAAATGCCTCCTGCCAGTTAAACCTGTTTTGCCCTTAAACTAAAAAAACTCTGATATTGCACACTTAAGGGTGTGTTTCAATAGTAATACACCTGCCTTATTATCATTACAATGGCACATGAAACAATAAATACAACTTGACAGTCAAAAAAAAAGTACCGCACGAGAGAATTCACATAGACAGTAAAATAAATGGACACAGCGTTGGATTCAACAGAGAAAAGTGAAGTCAATTAGAAGCACTCACTTCCTGATGGCTGACCGTAGGCGTAGGCGACTAAAGTGCCAATACAAGGTTTAATATAATAATCCAAAGAGGTAGCAGTACACGCTCACAAATTGAAACAAGACCGGACAAACTCAAAGGAACACACAGATAATGAGATGAACACAGCTGAACCAAACCAACTAATCACAGTCACCAGGAACTAAAGAGTGGCAGGAATCTAAACTAAGGAAAACAGAAATTAATAAAATACAAACGAAGAGTCAGTGAAACTAAAACTAACTAAAACATTTAAAGAGAAAAAAAAGCTGTCCTTAATTCATGGATAAAGGCTTTAAAGCTGTTTTGTAAATTAAATCTTTAATTGACCTAATGAAATTTACAGTTCTTAGAATCCAGAGTTTTAACTGTAGTTCTATTTAACTGTAAGATCATGGCAGTCAGAGATAAAACCATGCTCCTCATTACCATGTGTATATTGTCTTTAAAATAAATAAATAGTAATAAACTACAGAATTTAATACAAATATTGTAAACATTTTGAGGCACAAGGTTGAGGAAGTTATTTTTATTTTCTCAACTATCACTTTAATAACATGACTAAAAATACAGTTTGTTCCTTGCAGGGATCTTGGCATGAAATACAAGTTGGAACAGGGATGAAAACCTTATCAAAGTGTCAGGACTGTCTACCTGAAAAGAGAAAAAAAGAAGCCTGGCAGAAAACAATGCGGAAACTTTTAACTTTTCTGACTCAGTAATTACCTAACAATTTCTCTTGTGAATATTTCATTTATATTTTTTCATATTTATGTTGCAACGGAGTAAAGGTGTGGTCACATTTGTAAAAATTTCTGTGTAATGACGTGGGCAAAAAGGTTCATTGTCAACAGTGTAGCGATGTAATGGATGAATCACAGCTCACTCAGAAGTCATTTTCAATCAGCAATCTGTTGAGTCAATCCGGAGAATTTGAGTGACAAACTTTTAAAAAATTTACCAAACACAAAATTCCTATTGAAATGACTGGAATTCACCTGTGAAAATTTGCAGAAGTACAGTTAATGTGCCTGCACCCTAACTCTGTTATGAGATAAAATATTAAAGGGATAGTTCACCCAAAAATGAAAATTAGCCCATGATTTACTCACCCTGAAGCCATCCTAGGTGTATATGACTTTCTTCTTTCAGACTAATACAATCGGAGTTATATAAAAAAATGTCTTGGCTCTTCCAAGCTTTATGGCAGTGAATGGCTGTACAGGTATGTCTTTGGAAGTCCATCAAAGCGCATCTAGTTATGATAAAAGTGCTCCATGCATCTCCGCTGGTTATTAACGGCCTTCTGAAATTAAGCGATGCGGTTTATGATCATTGTTGAATGCATATCACACATTTAGCTTTTCAAAAGTCATGATGTACACAACAGTCTATAGCAGGAGAGCCCATCCTGCTCCTTCAGCTCCAACCCTGATCAAACACAACTGAACCAGCTTAAGATCTTTAGAAAAGCACTGTGTTGGAATAGGGTCAGATCTGATCTCTACAGGTAGGTAGATCTTCAGGAACAGGATTGGGCACCCCTGAGCCTGTCTACAGGCTCACAGAATCCCGAACATCAATATTTTAACGATTCATAAAAGCTGAATAACTTTCTAACCATCGGAGACTTTGTTATGAAAAAGGTTAGGATCCTTGTTTTTCGGTAGTATTACAGCACCATTTGATGTTTGCTTTTGGCATCTGATGGAGCTTTTGGAAAACAAAACGAAACAGTGACATCAGACTTAAAGGGTTAGTTCACCCCAAAAATTGTCATCATTTATTCATCCTCCAAACTCATAAGACTTTCGTTAATCTTCACTCAAATATAAATCACATTTTTGTCAGTGTAGACACTGGGAGTGATCTGTTTTTCATGAAAGCTTTTGGATAAAATGTGTTTGAGGATTTCGTACCTTTTTTGTCAGGCCTACTTCGGACCCTGCAGCAGGTTTTGGTAATTTTGAAAATTATGATCCAAGGCTTATTCTTATAATAAACAATACATATACAGAGTATTAGAAGCAATAATACCAGTTGGACCCAACATGTGTCAACACATCTGTTTATTGAATCCGTTTATTGATTTTCAGGGAATGTAAAAAAAAAAGTGTTAATTGCATTTAAAATATGAACTAGGCCTACTGTGTGAAATATAAGCCTGTTGATGTTAAAGGTAAAGAAAAAGAAAAAGAAATAAAAAAGACAAAAAAGTATCATTCATATTTTAAAAATCATCAAATAGCCTTCAGGCCTAATTCATATACCCAATCAATATCCATATAACTGTGCAAACAAATTCCACCAATGATGCTCCACCCTCCACCTATCTACCAATCACGAAGTCAGTAGTGTTTCGGCACGATCGCTCTATGTAGTTTAACAGTTTAAATTTAAAATTTTGACTTCTAACATTAAAGTAGCCTAACATATGCACGCGCTGCATAAACGGAAGCTCTGAGTGAGGTGAGAGGGAGGCTGCGAGCTCATTATCATAAGAACCAATCACAGCCGTTCAACGGCACTGGAAACAACCAGGACTAGTCACGTGTGTTTTTCATATTGTTTGAATTTAAACAAGTACAAACTTTTTTTAAAGCTCCATTTTTTTTTTACTTTTTTGGGTTCAAAATGTTCCAAAATAAATTTGAGCAAGTACATAACCAGCCAGTGTTCAAACTATCTGTTTGCCTTAGCTCGATTCAAAAGCTTGTAATAATGTTTTCAGTTCCAGTGGTACTGGAGGATTTCCGCGGGAAATTCGAGCATGTCTTTGCGTCATTACATCACATCTATACACATAAAGAAGGTGTCTCGGCTAGTAGGCTATATTGTGTGAGGATGTTGGAGGTGGAGATTTATAGCCTTTTCTCACAGCACTTGATATAATTAAACTTATCAATTTGATGGCGGATCCAGAAAGGTTCAAACGACAATCACCAGTGACAACTGGAGATTCACCCGTTGTAAAATGCACAAGACTTCGGACCCACATTCCATTCCAAACCTGTATGACTTTTTTCTCTTTTGTGAAACAAAATTATATATATGTAAAGAATGTTATAACAAACCAGTTTAGTTTGGCATGCTTTGACTTCTATTGTACGGATAAAAAAAACTGATTACCATGTTCCACAAAAAGACAGTCAATCAGGTTTGGAATGTAAATGTTGACATTTTGGGTGTAACGTGTGTGCGTAGGCAGACTAATGAAGACAAAGACGATTAAAGTTCCAATACAAGGTTTAATATAATAATCCAAACAGGTAGCAGTACACGCTCACAAATTGAAACAAGACCGGACAAACTCAAAGGAACACACAGATGAACACAACTGAACCAAACCAACTAATCACAGTCACCAGGAACTAAAGAGTGGCGGGAATCTAGACTAAGGAAAACAAAAAATTTATAAAATACAAACGAAGAGTCAGTGAAACTAAAACTAACTAAAACATTTAAAGAGAAAAAAGCTGTCCTTAATTCATGGATAAAGGCTTTAAAGCTGTTTTGTAAATTAAATCTTTAATTGACATAATGAAATTTACAGTTCTCAGAATCAGAGTTTTAACTGTAGTTCTATTTAACTGTAAGATCATGGCAGTCAGAGATAAAACGTACTCGGTTACCTAATGTAACCTCGGTTCTCTCTAGAAGAGGGAACGAGTATTGTGTAAGTTGCTTACGCTACGGGTAAAGTCTTATTTTCTCGAGATATGAAGCCAAAAAATTATCCTTAATTTTTGTATTTATTGTCAACGCAGTGCAGCAGCTAGCAGACCTAGAGCGAGCTATCTAGCGCGCTCATTGGCTGCCCTGCGGCAACTGCAGCAGCCTACCACTGAGCCCCGCGTGACGTCGCGCCCTCACGCGTCAAAGCCCGCCAGAATGGGAGTGGCTTAGTGTATATAAGGAGGGGCTCGGGGGCTGCTTCCCTGGTTTTCATCGACTGAAGCGAAATCAGCTCGTGGCGCGAGCACGGCAGGTTATGCAATAGTCGTTCCCTCTTCTAGAGAGAACCGAGGTTACATTAGGTAACCGAGTACGTTCTCTTACGAGAGGTTCTCTCGTATTGCGTAAGTTGCTTACGCTACGGGAACCCCTTGTCAACGCCGTGCGCGCCAAGTATCCACTACATGAGTCCCAGGGGAAGCCCGGGGAACACAGATAAGTGGGAATCAGGAGGCCAGCATGTACATAAGCACACCGTAGGGGGATACAGAGCGGCGCTGCCAGTCTATATTAAGGAATATCAATCCTTATACTGCAGCTTAACTAGGAGAGCTAAAGTCACGTGAGAGTAGCCTGCGCATACGAACAAACTGGGCAGAACATACACACCGCTTAGACTGACAAAAGTTTAGCCTGCAAGGCGGGAACTTCCAGGTTAAAAAACCTAACAAATGTAGAGGGGGAGGCCCAGCCCATCGCCATACAAATGTCATGAATAGAAATCCCGCTGGACCAAGCCCACGACGAGGCCATGCCTCTAGTGGAATGAGCCCTGATGCCCAGAGGGCACTGCAGGTGTTTAGACGCATAAGCTGCTGCGATAGCGTCCACTATCCATCTGGACAGGCTATGTTTCGAGGCGGCGAGACCCTTGGTGCGCCCACCAAACGAAACAAAGAGCTGCTCCGAGCGCCTGAAGGCGGCGGAGCGCGAAATGTAAACTCTCAGCGCCCTGACAGGGCAGAGGAGGTTATTATCGCCCTCGCTACCGGATGCTGGCAGAGCTGATAGAGAGATGACCTGCGCTCTGAAGGGAGTGCCAATCACCTTGGGGACAAAACCATGTCTCGGTTTGAGGATGACTTTAGAGTCATTTGGTCCAAACTCGAGACATGCGGCTACGTACCGAAAGCGCGGGGGACGGCGAGCGAACTGCAGCGAATAGCCCTTGTCACAGAGAGCCTGTGACCTAAGACTAAAAGGACTTTTATTTTGAAAGGACTGCTGAAGTGCATGTACACCCATAAACAGTTTACACCAATACACACACACAATCTACATGCCGGCAAAATAACATCGTATACTAGATGTGTGGTTATTTTTCTGTTTAGGTGGTGTGATAGGCTCTCTGCTTAGTTCCATGGTTTTTTTTATATAATTTTCTTTTCTTTTGTTGGTTGTTTGTTTTGTCTCAATGCTAAATGTTTTGTTTTGTTATATGATTTAACATTCAAAGAAATCACATCAAACTCATTTACAAATGTTAACAGTTTATTTCCCCTGTAACAAACTAACATATACACATAAAATACTGTTACTCACATTGTGGGTCACCTCTCTACTGGCAAACCCATGTGCAGCAACGGCTGCCATTTTAAAGCTTCTAATTGCCCAATTGGAAGGGCACTTTCATTGTCAGTGACATCACAGGGGGAAATCAGGGAAATTATCATTTCTCAGACATTTTTCTTTGCAATGTTGAGACATCATTTTGTAATTAATAGTGTGATGCATAGGTTGCATGTTAATACCATTTGTTTAAAATATTTGTGTAGTTTTATCTTGCTTTAAAATGATCATTTATACATGGTATGTTCCAGAAGTGGGAGGAGCCTAACTCTATTAAAGGGCTCCTGGTAGCCATTTTTAGGAGAGTGTTTGGAGTGTGGGATCACTCCTTGTATTTTTGGGCCTGGATATTGGCGTAGCCAGAATACATGTGAACCTCTTATGGATTTATATATATATACATTTATTTTGCCTTAGTTTTTGTTATTGTATATATTTTTGCTTGGGAATCACTTTTGCACCAAAATAAACACCCTGGATTGAAAATTCTTCTCCATCGTCACTGATTTTACACCTTCACCGACGGTACACCCTAACAAGTGGTGTCAGAAGTGGGATTAGTACCGGTCAAGTGACGTGTGGGGAGATTGCCTTTCTGACATGCCTCCCAAATTAAGGAGTCAGCCTGTGGAAGACACAGTTCAGGATGTGGACCAGGGTGCCATAGGAGGTGACCCAGAGGCAAGTGAGCAACCTGCTGAGGTTCCGTCTGCTGGAGGGGAGGCTGCAGTGACGGCTCTTTCACGGATGTTTGAGTCCTTCATGCGGTATCAGCGAGAGCGAGATGAACGGCAGGAACGAGAAACAGCTAGACGAGAGCAACACTACAAAGTTCTCAGTCATCAAGTCACCCAAATGCAGCTTGATATGGAGCGTTCCCGAGTTCCAGGTACAGACGGTGATGGAGCAGCTGCCAGGGTGAAAAGCCAGGAGCCAAGATTGTCCAGGCTTGAGGACACAGATGACATAGAACACTTTTTGACCACTTTTGAGAGACTGGCGGAAGTTTACCAGTGGCCGAGAGGAGACTGGGCCATACGCTTAATACCCCTGCTTACAGGCAAGGCCAGGAGTGCTTTTGTGGCCATGAACTCTTCCCAGACAAAGGATTATGACCAGCTGAAGGAAGCCATACTGAAAAAGTATGAGATCAGCACTGAGACCTATCGGTTAAGGTTCCGTTCTTTAAATACCCCTATGCAGGAGTCACCCCAAGAACTCTACACTCGTATTAAAGATCTGTTTTGCAAGTGGGTCCAGTTCAACAAAAGCAGCAAGGACAACATAATGGAGACTATTGTGCTTGAACAGTTTCTGCGGGTTTTACATCCAGAGGTGAGAACCTGGGTCAAGGAACGGAATCCAGCCACTGCTGGGCAGGCTGCTAACCTGGTGGAGGCCTATATTGCTGCAAGGAGGGGTCCAGGAAACTTCCACTATGCTGGCGTCCTGCAGGCCACCAAGGGTAAGTCTGAGGGTATGGGGGTGTGGTCAAGCTCTAAAAGCCAAGCTAAGGTTCTGAAATCTACATACATTGAACCCACAACATCTGTTCCCCTACCTCAAACCATAGTAAAAAATGAAGTAGTGTGTTATAATTGTGGTGAGCCAGGGCATACTAGACCGCATTGCCCCTTGAAAAAGCCTAAGGCAGCTAGTCTCTGTTATGTTCCACGGCTAGTACAGTATGCAACCCCTAAACATGACTTAGAGCCAGTTGTCACTGTTTTGTTGAATGGGAAGCCACTTCCAGCTTTGGTTGACACAGGCTGTGCCCACACATTGGTAGAGGCCAAATATGTACCCCGAGATAGCTGGAGTGAGGAGGAGACTGTGACTGTTTGTTGTGTTCATGGGGACAGTACTAATTTGCCAAAAGCTGAAGTTTACATTGAGGTGCATAATCAGCCATATCTCATGAAGGTTGGAGTAGCCCAGAGTCTGCCATACCCCATTTTGCTAGGTACAGATTTACCAGTGTTGGTTGATTTGGTACAGGAGACGGCATGGTGTGGAATAGTAACAAGGGCTCAGGCTAAGAAGCAAGAAACTGAGAAGACACTGCAATCCATGCCCTTTTTTTCTGAGGTTATTGTCACAGAGCCAAAACGTACAGCAGAGGATAGGCTGCAGCTACGTAGAGAGTGTGTGGAAAGCTTGATAGAGACTGCAGAGCAAGCTGAGGTAGAGACAGAGGAACCTGACTTAAGCGATACAGATATTGTCATTCCAAATAACCTAGCTAAACTCCAGAATGAAGATTCCACCTTAGCTGACTGTTTTAAGCAGGTACAGAATAAAGAAGTGAATGCTTGTTTGGATGAGAGGTTTGTACTGAATAATGGACTCTTATACAGAGAAAGTAAGGAGGACGGGATGCAGTTGGTTGTACCCCAGACACAGAGAAGGGAAGTATTAGATCTAGGTCACTCCATTCCCTGGGCAGGTCACTTGGGATTTATGAAAACCTTAATGCGGATTGCAAAGAGGTTTTATTGGCCCAGAATGTACAGCGATGTGAAGGAGTTCTGTAAGACATGCCCTGAGTGTCAGCTTGCTGTTGGTCGTACCCCTGCTTATGCCCCACTTATTCCATTACCTGTTGTTGACTCTCCCTTTGAAAGAATAGGTGTGGATATAGTTGGCCCACTGGAAAGAAGTCAGGCAGGGAACAGATTCATTTTAGTAATTTGTGACTATGCTACAAGGTACCCTGAGGCTTATCCCCTTAGAGAGGTCACTGCCAAACAGATATCCACAACACTTTTGAGATTCTTTTCACAAGTGGGCATACCACGGGAGGTTCTCACAGACCAAGGACCCAACTTCATGAGCCATACCCTACACCAGGTATATCAACTGCTAGGGATTAAAAGAGTGCGAACCACCCCGTATCACCCTCAGACTGATGGGCTGGTCGAACGTTTTAACCAGACCCTAAAAGCCATGCTCAAAAAGTTTGTCTCCGAAACGGGCAAAGACTGGGACAAGTGGCTGCCTTTCCTTCTTTTTGCCTATCGGGAAGTACCCCAGGCCTCAACAGGATTCTCCCCTTTTGAGCTCCTTTATGCCCATCCTGTTAGAGGACCCTTGGATGTGCTGAAAGAGAGCTGGGAAGACACACATAAGCCCAGTAAGCAAAACATTCTGACTTATGTCCTCAAGATGAGAGAGCAACTCCAAAAGACCACAGCTCAAGCCCGAAAGAACTTGCTCCAGTCCCAAGCCCAGCAGAAAGAGTGGTATGACAAAGCAGCCCGAACACGCAGTTTCAATCCTGGTGATAAGGTCCTTTTGCTGTTGCCAACATTGGAAAACAAGTTGTTGGCGAAGTGGCAAGGTCCCTATGAAGTAAAGCGTAAAGTGGGTCCAGTGACCTACGAAATCGAAATTCCTTCCAGAAGCAAGCCTCTGCAGGTATTCCACATCAACATGCTAAAGAAATGGCATTCCCGTATACCATCATCAGATATGGCCGAAAACACAGCAGCCCCAGTGATGGACAACGCTATGTTTGTGAGAGCAGTAGCAGAGGAGGAGGAGGTAGAAGAGCAATACATCCCTGGACATCCAGGCAAGAGCGAACTAAATCTCAGTCACTTGACTGAGAAACAGAAACAGCAGCTGATGGGATGCTTACCTAACCAGCTTTTCATGGAGTCACCCGGTAGAACAGACCTGATCAGTCACTCCATCATTCTGAACGACCCCAAACCCATCCGACAACCTGTCTATCGTGTACCTGAAAGACTGCTGCCAGTGATGAAAGAGGAGCTAAAGACCATGCAGAGTCTGGGTGTAATAGAACCATCCACCAGTGAATGGAGCAGCCCTATTGTACTGGTACCTAAGAAGGATGGCACTCTCCGGTTCTGCCTGGACTTCCGTAAACTGAATAGTGTCAGTAAGTTTGACCCTTACCCCATGCCAAGGGTAGATGAGCTGGTTGAAAGACTTGGAAGAGCAAAATACCTCAGTACTCTAGATCTCTGCAAGGGGTACTGGCAAGTTCCATTGAAGCCAGAATGCAAGGAGCTTACAGCATTTAAGACCCCATTTGGACACTTTCAGTTCCAGGTTCTTCCATTTGGGCTTCATGGTGCTCCAGCAACATTTCAGAGAATGATGGACAAGATTCTCCAAGGGACGGAAATGTTTGCTGCAGCCTACTTGGACGATATTATCATCTTTAGCCAGACCTGGGAGGAACATCTAGGGAATCTCCAACAGGTGCTAAAGAGGATAAAGACTGCTGGATTGACCATCCGCCCAGACAAGTGTGGCCTGGCCAAGGCTGAGACCCAATACCTGGGGTATGTACTGGGACATGGGGTGGTCCGACCACAAGTTGGTAAAATTGAAGCCATTAAGAATGCTGAGAGGCCTATGACCAAAAAGCAGGTACGGTCCTTTTTGGGACTGGTTGGCTGGTACCGAAGGTTTGTACCAAACTTTTCAGCCCGGGCAGTTGCCCTGACTAACCTCACCAAAAAGTGCCACCCAAACAAGGTGAATTGGACTATGGACTGTGAAAAGGCCTTCCAGGATCTGAAGGACTCGTTATGTAAGGAACCACTGCTTCAGAGTCCTGACTTTGAGCAACTGTTTACTGTGCAGACTGATGCTTCAGAGCATGGCCTAGGAGCTGTGCTGTTGCAGGGTGAACAAGGACATCTCAAACCCATTGCCTATATCAGTAGGAAGCTCCTTCCCCGAGAGACAAAGTACTCAACGGTGGAGAAGGAATGTCTTGCAATTAAATGGGCATTAGACTCTCTGCGATACTATTTGCTGGGACGCAAGTTTCGGCTAGAGACTGACCATCGGGCACTGGCCTGGTTGGGCAAAATGAGGGACACTAATGCCCGAATAACTAGGTGGTTTCTAGCCATTCAGCCCTTTGATTTTGAGGTACTGTACAAGAAAGGGGCACAGAATTGTACCGCTGATTTTCTCTCAAGGACACCTCAAGAGGTGTCAGGAGAGGGAGGGGGAAATGTCACAGAGAGCCTGTGACCTAAGACTAAAAGGACTTTTATTTTGAAAGGACTGCTGAAGTGCATGTACACCCATAAACAGTTTACACCAATACACACACACAATCTACATGCCGGCAAAATAACATCGTATACTAGATGTGTGGTTATTTTTCTGTTTAGGTGGTGTGATAGGCTCTCTGCTTAGTTCCATGGTTTTTTATATATAATTTTCTTTTCTTTTGTTGGTTGTTTTTTTTATCTCAATGCTAAATGTTTTGTTTTGTTATGATTTAACATTCAAAGAAATCACATCAAACTCATTTACAAATGTTAACAGTTTATTTCCCCTGTAACAAACTAACATATACACATAAAATACTGTTACTCACATTGTGGGTCACCTCTCTACTGGCAAACCCATGTGCAGCAACGGCTGCCATTTTAAAGCTTCTAATTGCCCAATTGGAAGGGCACTTTCATTGTCAGTGACATCACAGGGGGAAATCAGGGAAATTATCATTTCTCAGACATTTTTCTTTGCAATGTTGAGACATCATTTTGTAATTAATAGTGTGATGCATAGGTTGCATGTTAATACCATTTGTTTAAAATATTTGTGTAGTTTTATCTTGCTTTAAAATGATCATTTATACATGGTATGTTCCAGAAGTGGGAGGAGCCTAACTCTATAAAAGGGCTCCTGGTAGCCATTTTTAGGAGAGTGTTTGGAGTGTGGGATCACTCCTTGTATTTTTGGGCCTGGATATTGGCGTAGCCAGAATACATGTGAACCTCTTATGGATTTATATATATATACAGTTATTTTGCCTTAGTTTTTGTTATTGTATATATTTTTGCTTGGGAATCACTTTTGCACCAAAATAAACACCCTGGATTGAAAATTCTTCTCCATCGTCACTGATTTTACACCTTCACCGACGGTACACCCTAACAGCCCTGTTTTACTGTGTTTAACACCCATTCTGACACACCTGGAATAGCTTCCCATGCTTCTGCATCTACAGCTAAGGGCAGAATGGCCTCCGGGTTTCGATAAGTGGGAATCAGGAGGCTGGCGCATGTACATAAGCACACCGTAGGGGGATACAGAGCGGCGCTGCCAGTCTATATTAAGGAATATCAATCCTTATACTGCAGCTTAACTAGGAGAGCTAAAGTCACGTGAGAGTAGCCTGCACACGAACAAACTGGGCAGAACATACACACCGCTTAGACTGACAAAAGTTTAGCCTGCAAGGCGGGAACTTCCAGGTTAAAAAACCTAACAAATGTAGAGGGGGAGGCCCAGCCCATCGCCATACAAATGTCATGAATAGAAATCCCGCTGGACCAAGCCCACGACGAGGCCATGCCTCTAGTGGAATGAGCCCTGATGCCCAGAGGGCACTGCAGGTGTTTAGACGCATAAGCTGCTGCGATAGCGTCCACTATCCATCTGGACAGGCTATGTTTCGAGGCGGCGAGACCCTTGGTGCGCCCACCAAACGAAACAAAGAGCTGCTCCGAGCGCCTGAAGGCGGCGGAGTGCGAAATGTAAACTCTCAGCGCCCTGACAGGGCAGAGGAGGTTATTATCGCCCTCGCTACCGGATGCTGGCAGAGCTGATAGAGAGATGACCTGCGCTCTGAAGGGAGTGCCAATCACCTTGGGGACATAACCATGTCTCGGTTTGAGGATGACTTTAGAGTTATTTGGTCCAAACTCGAGACACGCGGCTACGGACCGAAAGCGCGGGGGACGGCGAGCGAACTGCAGCGAATAGCCCTGTTTTACTGTGTTTAACACCCATTCTGACACACCTGGAATAGCTTCCCATGCTTCTGCATCTACAGCTAAGGGCAGAATGGCCTCCGGGTTTCGATCGCCGCACTTCGTGGGGTCGAGAACCTTAACCAGAGGTATGGACGCAGAGCGCGCACTCTCGGTGCTTGAATACGGCGGCTCGCTGACAGCGATGGCTGGTCGTTTTACGCACGATGTCCCGGTTGCTTTGGACGGGGAGCATTTTGTGGGAAAACCGGGTCGGCTTTATAGGTTTTGTCCCCTGGGACAAAAGTGTAGCAGAGCGGGCAGTGAGTAGGTGTGGGCACTGTTTTGTGAGCACATTTCCTACATTTAACACTCGAGCGGCATATGCCAGCTCTAGAGTGGGCTCTGCATGAGTGAATGACACAGGGGGAACCGTGCTTGAGTGTAGGGGTGAACACTGTGAAGCGGGCACATTTTCTACACTCAAGACACCATCGGCGTGAGCCGGATAACCAGAATTGTACTCTTATGAGATTTCTCTGGGTTGCCGTAAAAACGGTGTTTGGGTGCAGGCGAGCGGGTTGTACAACGCGCTCGTTGGCTGCAAAATACACATATGCAGACGCCTTTTTAAGGGGACTGACAGAGCGAAATGCTTTGAAGGCTCATATGTTTAGACGCTCATAAATACTCGAGCACCATCCTGTGAGCGCGAGGGTGCGAGAGGCGGGTTCACTTTCTGTATGTAAGAAAGCTGGCCGCGAGCTCGGAGAAGCGAACAGCATAATTTTTATCTGCCGCCAGAGCCAGGATTCGAACACGAGTCTCTGGCGCGAAAGCCTAGGATTTTGCCTCTGAGCCACAAGGGGAAAACACATAAGCTTTCAGTTAGCGCGAGCATATAAGAGAGCGTCATCATGCTTTGTGTCGGCGTTTGTTTGCAGGCGTGCATGTATTATAACAGGCTCGTTTACTGCAATATTGATATTTCCAGTCGCCTGAACTGAGAAATGTGTGAGAAATGGAGGTTGGTACGGCGTCGGCGGGACTGATACTCTCTTTCCTCCTTTCGCCGGTGAGTGACGCACGCGAACGGGGCGCGAGGGCGGGGTAGCTTTCTTGTAACGTAAAGAAAGCTAGCCCCGTGACCGTCCGCTTCTGACATCCCTTGTGAACGGCGCAGTTTGCGTGGCTTGAACAGAGGGAGAGAGAGGGGGAAGAGTGCGAGGCATTTGAAACAACGCCTCGTTGGAAATTTCTCTTTTAGAAGAAGAGAGAGTGTGTGTCTCAGCGGCGGACACACACAGCAGAAAGAGGATATGACGCCGGATAGCGTAGCAGGCATGGATGGCTGAAGGCGGCGAAGAATCGTCCGGCTTCCTCAGGCGCTGTCCTCTGCTTGCAATGTCACTTGCTTCGACGGCGGCGGCGACGGCGGCGGCTTCTCTCAAAGATCCAGCGATGCGGAGAGCTTCGCTGAAGAGATGAAAATCAGGGAAGCAGCCCCCGAGCCCCTCCTTATATACGCTAAGCCACTCCCATTCTGGCGCTAGATAGCTCACTCTAGGTCTGCTAGCTGCTGCTCTATTGTCTGCGTTGACAATAAATACAAAAATTAAGGAACATTTTTTGGCTTCATATCTCGAGAAAAGATGACTTTACCCGTAGCGTAAGCAACTTACGCAATACGAGAGAACCTCTCGTAAGAGAACCATGCTCCTCATTACCATGTGTATACTGTCTTTAAAATAAATAAATAATAATAAACTATAGAATTATAGAATCTGCCCAAAAAAAAAAAAAAAAAACATATCTTCAGTGTTAGTATAGTTGCAAGTTGCAACCAAGGTAAATTATAAGGGTGGTGCTCAGGGCCAGATTTACCTCACATTATTACCTCATTTTGACAGGTAAAATAGATTTTTGGGCCCCCCTCTCAATAACCAAAGACAGGGTTCCTCAAATCCAGTCCTGGAGGGCCACTGCCCTGCAGAGTTTGAATCAAACTCACCTACCTGTGAATTTCTAATGATCCTGAAGACCTTGATTAACTTGCTCAGGTGTGTCTGATCAGGGTTGGAGCTAAACTCTGCAGGGCAAACAGGCTTGGAATGTCACAAGGTTGAGGAAATGATTTTTATTTTCACAACTATCCCTTTAATAACATGACTAAAGCCCTATTCGCACGGGATTAGTATTACCTAGGGACCTCTGGTAATTTGTAATAATCGCAGAGGTCGTCTGTGATTTTTATCCCGTGCGAATCTGCCATGTCTGTAAAAATGTCTGTAAAAATTCCCCCGAAAATTACCTACCGTATTTCGACCAACACAGGGGTCCTCTGATAATACCAGTCCCGTGCGAATCCCCATGTCTGTGATTTTGGGCTGTTTTTTTATCAGCCAATCGTTTCCTAAAGAACGTAATAACCATTATGGGCCGTTTAACAGTCCATTTTACGTCTGTATTAAAACTATATTAACAATAACATCTCTCGATATGCCCTACTCCAATCCGATTATAGTTGTTCTCGAATAAAAACTATGAAGTACTGCACAAGAGAAAACAAACTACTGTAAACACGTGACCCGGAAGCTCAACTCGGAGCGTTGTCATGGAAACGTTAAACTAAGCATTTTGGCGCAACATGGAAGCTCTTTTGGAAAGTTTGGACGCTTTTTGTGGTAGTGTTGGGCCAAGAGGGTCTATTACAGTGGACGGAGACGACTTAAAAGAGATGGGAAGCTACCAAGACGAGCTAAATCTCGAAAGATGGTCAAATGGATGACATGCGTCGCAGCATGCGGTAAGGAACGTTTTTTACTGTAACGTTATAGTAGCTAACGTTAGCTAAAAGCAACCTAACCATAGTAACTTAAGTAAAGCCAGCAACGATTTGGTTATTTCAGTGTGATTCAGGGCTGCCAACTCTCACGCATTGAGCGTGAGACTCACGCAATTGACACTTTTCACACGCTCTCACGCCACACATCCATTTTCTCACGCACAGAAAAATTGCGGAGCAAAGAGGTACTTTTAATATTAAACTAATTATCAGCTCTTAGATTCCGTCAATTTTATTACGAAATTCAGACAAAAATACGTTTGGCGCTTGTAAATGTGACGTGACAGATCGCTGAGCGCATCAGTTCAAGTGCACGTGAACCGTCAATATATAATAGCAGGAGAACAATTATGTCACATAACGTTACATTTACCTCAGGAAAGCCATTTAATGACCATAGCATGTTAATTGAATAGAAAAAATAGCTAGAGATTTGCTGAGCACTATATTACATATTTATTATATTGAATCAAAATCGGAATCAAATCACAAGAATGGAATTGAAATCTTGAAATTTTTGTCAAGCAATAATAAAAACTGTATCCTACCAGTCATTGTACAATGTAAACATTGTAACATGTTGTCACTAAACTTCATAAAATTCTATTCAGTTACCAAATGTTTTGACAATCACAATTACACTTATTGTGATGCAATATTTGTTTTTACATTGTTTTACAAGGACTAGTTGACCACACATACAAGTTCCTTGACTTTGATGTTGGCTGGCCTGGAAAGTGCCACGATGCGTATGTTTTTGAGTGTTCCCGCCTGAGCCGTAAGTTAGAGAGTGGCACTTTTTTCCCTCCTATTACAAAGAACATCCAAGGTGTTAACATTCCTCCTTTGATTGTGGCCGACTCTGCATACAGCTTGACCAGACACATAATGAAGCCATTTCCTGAAGGCACAGTGAGAGGACCAAGTGTTGCCTTTAATGCCTGCTTGAGCCGTGCTTGCATTCATGTTGAACATGCATTTGGTCGCCTTAAGGGCCGCTGGCGAAGCATTATGAAAAGAAACGACTCGAATATAAATTATGTTAAACATGTTGTGGTCGCATGTATAACGTTGCACAACTTCTGTGAAATCCAGAAGGTAGCTTACCAGGAACACCCAGAAGACATGATGGAGCAGCCAGAGACAGTGAAGCCCTGGTAGCCCACATCAACACAAGACAATAAAATGAAGACCATGAAATGTTGGATATCAGTCAAACAATGCAGTCAATTTCTATTTAATCCAATAACATTTTATTGGAAAGTCATTGCCAAAAAAAGTTTTTTCTTTCCAAATATAAAATGTAAACATTCTAACAAAAAGAACAATTGTGCAAAAAAAGCTTTTACTCTTTACTGTAAAATAAAAAAACATTTTCAGGTTTGGTGTGAAAATATGTGCAGTTTGTATATGAAACGTATTACTGCATTGTAATAACTTATTATTACTTAAGTATATTTTACAAACATCAGAACATAACTTAAATTATTACTTAAGTATATTTTACAAACATCAGAACATAACTTAAATTATTACTTAAGTATATTTTACAAACATCAGAACATAACTTAAAACATGAATAAAAGAGAACAATTACTTTTCCTTAATGAAGCTAGTTAGATGAATCATTGTAGTGGAGCATATTAAATGATGATGTGTGATTAGATGAACCAGAAGCTGAGGATGAAAAATCCATCCCCTCAGCTGATGGGCCCTGAAAATATGGTGAGTGGTGAGGAGCCATAAAAGGTGAGACGTGTGGCATGGGCCTCAAACATTGTAAAAGTTGAAACATCAATTCTCGGTTCTCTTTTGCTCTTCTTTCTTCTGCCTCCATCCTCTTCATTTCAAACTCCAGGCGTCTTCTCTCCAGCTCCATCCTGTTCTTCTCCACATTTTTTCCCACTCGAACCTCTCCTTTTCATAATCATAAGAACTGTCCTCCTGAATGAGACGGTCCAGACCTTTGTCCAGAGCCTCTAGTATCTGACTTTTTCTTCCTTTCCTTGTGCGACGCCCTAAAGTAATTTGTCAAACATAGACATCAACAAAGAGGTCAATATAGCACAGATATTATGTTATTAGATATATTAGGTCAGGAGCATGATTGTTTTGAGATTATATGCAAGTGCCTACCTTGTGCCTTGAGTTCCGCAGCAACACTAGGTGTTGCTGCTTTGGGGTTAGATGCTACACAGAAGGAATCATCCTCAGCTTCATTGTCCCTTGAGGTATTTGAGAGGTCCGCAAGACTCCTGGAAAACTCTGCTTCAAAAACAAAAGAGGTTTTACAGCACTGGCACTTTGTTGAAACAAAAAAAAAGCACAATCATCCGAGGTAGTATCATTCAATATGATCAAGTATAGTAAAGTAGTAATAAGAGCCCTCTCGTAGTAACCTGTTGTAACTTACATTCAGATATTTCATCTTCTGAACTTCCCCCGTTATCTGCCCTCATGTCTCCTGGGTTGTTCATGGGTCTACAGCCTATGAGAAATGTGAAAACATTCAGCCGAATCGACGTTAGCAATTAGCTAACGGCCAAGTCACCGCAGTAACTAAAATATGTATTTGTAATTTTACTGAAAAGTTTTGAACAGGTCTTACCTAAAACAGCGTCAATCTCCTCGAAATATGGGCATTTAACTGGCTCCGAGCCTGTTTTTCTGTTATTTTTTAGGCAGTCGCGGTACTTTCTACGGAGGTAGTCGAGCCTCTCCTTGCACTTTGTCCAGTCCCCAAAGTCCTGGGTTGACGGGCACCGCGTAACCAGCTCTTTAAATATATTTTCCCACACGGTGTGGTTGTGCACCATTTGTTCAAATTGCCTTTGGTAGCCGGGTTCACCCCACACCGATAATAAAGTCAAGGTTTCCTCGCGTATCCAATGTCTATTTTTCTTCTTCGCCGCCATTGCGATTCTGTCGGTGAGCGGATGTTACGCAGCTGTGATGTCATATCCTGACTAAAGTCCGTAAAATCGAGGGAATTACGGACATTTATTTGCCCGTGTGAATGAGCCACCAAAAACACAGACGTCAGGGGGTAATTTCTTAATTACAGAGGTCCAGGGCAGGGTAATACTAATCCTGTGCGAATAGGGCTTAACAATACATTTTGTACCTTGCAGGGATCTTGGCATAGTATGCTGAAATACAAGTTGGAACAGGGATGAAAACCTTATCAAAGTGTCAGGACTATCTACCTGAAAAGAGAAAAAAGAAGCCTGGCAGAAAACAATGCGGCAACTTTTCACTTTTCGGACTCAATAATTACCTAAAAATTTCTCTTGTGAATATGTTTTGCATATTTATGTTGCAACGGAGTAAAGGTGTGGTCACATTTGTAAAAGTTTCTGTGTAATGACGTGGGCAAAAAGGTTAATTGTCAACAGTGTAGTGACGTAATGGATGAATCACAGCTCACTCAGAAGTCATTTTCAATCAGCAATCTGTTGAGTCAATCTGGAGAATTTGAGTGATAAAAAAACTTTTAAAAAATGTACCAAACACAAAATTCCTGAGTGTGTGGATTGCTATTGAAATGACTGGAATTCACCTGTGAAAATTTGCAGAAGTACAGTTAATGTGCCTGCACACTAACTCTGTTATGAGATAAAATATTAAAGGGATATCACCCAAAAATGAAAATTAGCCCATGATTTACTCACCCTGAAGCCATCCTAGGTGTATATGACATTCTTCTTTCAGACGAATACAATCGGAGTTATATTAAAAAATGTCCTGGCTCTTCCAAGCTTTATAATGGCAGTGAATGGCTGTACAGGTATGTCTTTGGAAGTCCATCAAAGTGCATCTATCACACATTTAGCTTTTCAAAAGTCATGATGTACACAACAGTCTACAGTAGGAGAGCCCATCCTGTTCCTTCGGCTCCAACCCTGATCAAACACAACTGAACCAGCTTAAGATCTTTAGAAAAGCACTGTGTTGGAATAGGGTCAGATCTGAACTCTACAGGTAGGTAGATCTTCAGGAACAGGATTGGGCACCCCTGTCTATTGTCACGTTTTGGGTTTGTTCTTGTCATGTTTCTGTGTCATGTCTTGTTTCCATGTCTGTCATGTGATTCCCTGTTTGTCATGTGATCCTGCCATGTCTTGTCATTGGTTAATTGTCTGATCATTGTTCACAGGTGTCCCTTGTTTTGTCATTAGTCTGTGTATTTAAGCCCTCATGTTTGCCATGTGTCTTTGTCAAGTATTGTTTCCTGTAGTCTGCTGTTGTGCAAAGTTCATGCTCATGCTTTGGTTTTTGTTTTCATGCCACGCCATGTTTTTGTTTCATGTTTTGTTTTAGTTATAATAAACTGCACATGGGTTCTCATCTCTCAACTTGCCTCCAGTGGATCCTTATTACAGAATACCTCCTACAATGAACCCAGCGGTTGCCCTCCTAAACCTACGCCAGGGGAATCTTCCCCTGGAAACGTATGTGGAGAAATTTTGTGGACTGTGTTGCCAGTTGGATTTTAATGACGTGGCCCTCAAGGACATATTTAGGGTGAGTCTGAATGAGCCCATTCGCTCCCAGCTTCCTGGGGGAAAAATCCACTGGTCCTTGGCCCAATATATTGACTATGCCCTATTATTGAGCGGTTCCTCATTTACTGTGGGTTTTGAGGAGAAGCCCCACAAACCCACAGTATCTGCCAAGCCTGAGCCACTTCACGTCATGCCTGCCAAGCCTGAGCCACTTCACGTCATGTCTGCCAAGCCTGAATTTCTTCATGTCATGTCTGCCAAGCCTGAATCTCTTCATGTCATGTATGCCAAGCCTGAATCTCGTCATGTCTGCCAAGCCTGAATCTCTTCACGTCATGTCTGCCATGTCTGGGTCTCTTCACGTCACGCCTGCCAAGTCTGAGTCTGTTCACGCCACGTCGGCCGCCGAGCCGGTGTCTCCTGACAAGATGGCCGCCGCCGAGCCTGTGTCTCCTGACAAGATGGCCGCCGCCGAGCCTGTGTCTCCTGACAAGATGGCCGCCACCGAGCCTGTGTCTCCTGACAAGAGCCTGTGTCTCCGCCACGCCTGAACCTGAGCCCTCAGTTATGGCTACACTAACAATTATGGCCACAGCCATATGGTGTGTGTGGTCGGTGCACACATTTGAAGTTCACGTCACGTCTGCCGAGCCAGAGCCTGTTCACGTCTCGTCTGCCGAGCCAGAGCCTGTTCACGTCACGTCTGCCAAGCCAGAGCCTGTTCACGTCACGTCTGCCGAGCCAGAGCCTGTTCACGTCTGCCGAGCCAGAGCCTGTTCACGTCACGTCTGCCGAGCCAGAGCCTGTTCACGTCACGTCTGCCGAGCCAGAGACTGTTCACATCACGACTGCTGAGACTTTTCACGTCATTTCTGTTCTTGAGCCGTTGTCTGTTCCAGCCCATAACCCCATAGCTGTCCCCGAGAAAATTTTTGGGGGGGGGCAGTAGGGTCCTTGAAAGGACCATGGAGGCCGCGCCGCCATGGCCACCTGAGCTGTCTGGTCCACCCTGGCCACCTGAGCTGTCTGGTCCGCCCTGGCCACCTGAGCTGTCTGGTCCGCCCTGGCCACCTGAGCTGTCTGGTCCGCCCTGGACACCTGAGCTGTCTGGTCCGCCCTGGCCACCTGAACTGTCTGGTCCGCCCTGGCTTCCTGCACTGCCGGGTCCGCCCACGCCTTGCCACGGTCCAGGTCCAGGTCCGCCCACGCCATGCCACGGCCCAGGTCCGTCCACGCCATGCCACGTCCCATGTCCTGTCCCCCTGCACGGGCCTGGCCCACCATCCCTCCCCCATGACCTCCTCCACTCCACCACCCTCCTGGTCTTATGTTGTGTTTTGGTTTTGTTGGGCATCGGGAGACGCCCTTAGAGGGGGGGATTCTGTCACGTTTTGGGTTTGTTCTTGTCATGTTTCTGTGTCATGTCTTGTTTCCATGTCTGTCATGTGATTCCCTGTTTGTCATGTGATCCTGCCATGTCTTGTCATTGGTTAATTGTCTGATCATTGTTCACAGGTGTCCCTTGTTTTGTCATTAGTCTGTGTATTTAAGCCCTCATGTTTGCCATGTGTCTTTGTCAAGTATTGTTTCCTGTAGTCTGCTGTTGTGCAAAGTTCATGTTCATGCTTTGGTTTTTGTTTTCATGCCACGCCATGTTTTTGTTTCATGTTTTGTTTTAGTTATAATAAACTGCACATGGGTTCTCATCTCTCAACTTGCCTCCAGTGGATCCTTATTACATCTATAGGCTCACAGAATCCCGAACATCAATATTTTAACTATTCATAAAGGCTGAATAACTGTCTAACCATCTGAGACTTTGCTATGAAAAAGGTTAGGGTCCTTGTTTTTCGGTAGTATTACTGGTGTGCCGTCAGAGCCAGCAGGGCCTTCTCTGCTGGCCCTGTCAAAATAAAAAAAATTTTTTTTTTCTATAATTAAATTAATGTGTGTCTGAACATGTCTAAATTCAATTAATGTCGATCAGTACGTTACGATTATATTTCCAGAAAGAATATGGTTATTTTTTATGAGTCTGAGCTGGATTTTCCATATGTCATCTAAACGCAGCTCCTAGTTGTATACACAAATCCGGCGAAACACGGAAGTAAAGCAGCGCCGCCATTACTGCGTGCCTTGCTGCTAAGGAAGTAGCATTGGTCCCATAGGCGGCTGTAGCAGATGTAGCTGTACGAATGTACAGATTTACGAATAAATGTTATTTTTATCTATTCATCTTTAATTTTGTACAGTAGCCCTGCTGTATGGCTACAACACTTCCCTCGGTCGACCATGCAGTCACAAACTGAATTCGAGAACTTTGCAGTTTTCTCTGTGTATTGTTACTGACACATTATGGTACGAGTTCACTGCCTGTGAAAACCTCACGACACCTTTTAATGTGATGAGCTCATCTGCGAAGGTATGCAGTATCTGGCCAGTCCATCCGGAGCTCATATAATTCTGACCTTCAATCAGTGCCCTGTAGTTTAGGTTCTGAAGCTCGCATGCCAGATGATTAATAAAATAATCTTGAATACCTGTAAGCTGCCAACTCTCACGCCTTCACCGTGAGACACACGCAACTTTTCACACGCTCTCACGCCACACATCCATTTTCTCACGCACAGAAAAATCGCAAGGCAGAAAGGACACGGAGACCGACAGACTTTCTGTGTCTATTCATGGATTTCATGGATTCATGGATATGTAGCCTATATCAAGCAGGGCGTTTGTGTGCATTTTGTTTTGTAAGATTTCAACAAATAGAAAGTCTCCGCAACGGCGATAGATTGAAGCACGCATCTGAGTGAAAACTGTGCGCGAGCCACAAGAGAACACTGTATCCGCGCCACTGATAACAGCGGCAACGAGCACTCTCAGCTTGAACAACACATTTCAGCGCTAGAATGCATCTTATTCAACAAACGAAAATGAATGTCCTGCTAGTTAACCGGAGATGTTTTATTTATTTGTATTAGGTACATCCGTGCGCGAGATGTTTCAGCTCAGCTTTTATAATGCACAGTGACAGTGGTGTGCGCGTGTGCGCTGAGGTTGAAGATCAGCTGTCTCGTCGTTGATGTTACGCAGTAGTGCATACAGTGCATGATTGTATTTTGCATGAATCTGTGTGTGTTGTTATGGCGATTGGGGGGGGGGGGGGGTTAGATCGTTACTGAAGGCCTTGACTGCAGCACCATTTGATGTTTGCTTTTGGCATCTGATGGAGCTTTTGGATAACAAAACGAAACAGTGACATCAGACTGGTTAGTTCACCCAAAAATAAAAAAATTGTCATCATTTACTCATCCTCCAAACTCATAAGACTTTCGTTAATCTTCACTCAAAGATAAATCACATTTTTGTCAGTATAGACACTGGGAGTGATCTATTTTTCATGAAAGCTCTTAGATAAAATGTATTTGAGGGTTTCGTACCTTTTTTGTCAGGCCTACGTTGTACCCTGAAGCAGGTTTTGGTAATTTTGAAAATGATGATCTTATTTTTATAATAAATACATACAGAGTATTAGAAGCAATAATACCAGTTGGACCCAACATGTGTCAACACATCTGTTTATTGAATCAGTTTATTGATTTTCAGGGAATGTAAAAAAAAAATTGTTAATTGCATTTAATTATTACAATATGAACTACTGTGTGAAATATAAGCCTGTTGACGTAAAAGGTATAGAAAAAGAAAAAAAACACAAAAATGTATCATTCATATTTAAAAAATCATCAAATAGCCTTTAGGCCTAATTCATATACCCAATCCATATCCATAACTGTGCAAACAAATTCCCTCGATCCATTTAAAATGAAACAGAAAAGAAAAGTAACAGTTGCTTGACCTGATCACATAAAAAAGGGACTATAACATAGGTTAAGAATGAAATCTATAAAAATAATCTAGATTAGGATCATAAACCATCAGGACTCAAAGATGCTAAATGAAACCAAACTGCTTTAGTAGCCCTGGATTATAAACCTACAAAGTAATTTTATAGAGAAACATTTATAATGTAACCTTCATCTGACTGTTTGCCAGCTTCATTTTTATATTGGATCAACATTCTGGGATAAATAGCAAAAAAAAAAAAAAAGAGTGCTGTCAACTTTTGTTTTCTTTTATTAATCGCAATTAAAACACCTAAGTTTTTATATTTTTATAATGTAATCATTCCACAGTTCATTTCTAAATGAATGTAAACACAACATAAAGACCATTTATTTTAAATACTTGTGTAATTACATCTTTTTATAAATGAAGGCCAGTATCACTGATAGTAATACAGCTATTGATATCTTGATGAAAATTATTTTATCACCAATTTTAAACATTAATTATCGCCATTCAACTTTACAGTGTAATTGAAAGCTATAATTTTTTTAAACATTTATTTGGCTTCAAAAAATATAATAACTTTTAATTAAAGGATTAGTTCACTTCAAAATTAAAATAGTATTTCCAAACCTGTATGAATTTCTTTCTTCTGCTGTAAAAACAAAGTAAGATATTTTGAAGAATGTCCGTAAGCAAACAGTGTTACCAAACCAAACCAACCAAAAAGAAAGAAACTCATACAGGTTTGAAACAACTTCAGGGTGAGTTGCTAATACAATGCTAAATCAGATATATGTACAATAACATTATCATGTCCAGCAATCGATTTAAATAGTAGGCTATGGTGTTTAATTTGTCGTTTAATGAGATAGCCTAATATATGTTGTCAGTGCCGAGAATTTTGGTGTGAATAAATACATAGATCCGTCAATTTGATCAACATGTATCTTAATGGTCCAGTGGTAGAACTTTCGCCAAGCGTGTCAGAGGTTTTGGGTTCCCCGCACTCGTATATTTTTTCTCGTAGGCCTATAGTTTTGTTTTGTTTTTTCATCAAAACCGATTATGTTCATCAGTGGTTGTATATCAAGCAGGGACACATTTGTGTGCATTATGTTTTGTGTTTTCACCAGAACGAATAGAGAGTATCCGCAACGGATTGAACCGCGCATCCGAGTGAAGGCAGTGTGCGAGCCCACACGAGAAAACACTGTATCCGCGCCACTGATCGCAGCGGCAACGAGCACTTTGATCACTTGATTTAAAAAACACATTTCAGCGCTAGATCGTCTCTTATTTAAAAAACTAACGAAATGAATGCTCTGCCAGTTAATCGGAGATGTTTTATTTATTTGTAGAATTGGTATATTCGTGCCGCGAGATGTTTTAAAAAGTGGTGGGGACAACATCCTACCCGCAAATTACGCCTATGAGATACACTCATTTGCTACAATGCTCAATGCTGAAAAAAAACAAAAAAACATTAGACAGAAATATTTTCCTCAGCCGCTTTCTGCTGGTTAAAGGAAGAACTGTGAAGGCTGTCTTACAAAATAGACCTACAGCTTTCTTTGAGTAAACTTAAAGAGAACATGAAAAGTTTTATTTAATTTGCTGTGGTGTTTATCATTTAACAACCCAGTCTCGTATAAAAACGTAGCCTGACTACGTTGGTCCAAAGTGCAAAACGTAGGGGTTACAATAATGGCCCTTGAATTGTATGACTGTTAAATTATTATTATTTAAATTTTTTTGCCTATTCTTTTCCTATTGTTTTACGTCCAAGTCACGTGACTTTCAAGATTCCGGCCGTGAGAACAAAAAACATGGCGGACATTTCTTTCATTTTTAGTGAAAAAATCAATATTTTGAGTTAGTTTCTGCATAAAAATAAGTTTTGATTACATTTCTAGCGAGAAATATATATTTTCATTTTATTTAACATGATTTAGAAGCCTGAAACTGCCTTTGACTCAATTGCTTAGTTTTTTTTTTTCCTGTGGTTAATATTTGATTAACAGGAAATGGTACATTATTAAAAATATTCTTAAATTTAAATTTGGAGGTTTTTACTATAAAATACTTTGTGATTATTTGTGAAATTTACTAGCAATTTATGAGTAAAAAATGGTTGCAAAGCAATCCTATACCAAATGTTTTAAGTACTGGTCTGGGAGTGATCTGATTTTTATTAAAGCTCTTGGATAAAATGATTTCGCACCTTCTTTGTCAGGCCTACTTCGGACACTATGAAGTAGGCCTGACCTGGAACACACCAAGCCGACGTCGATGAACTAGGACTGATGAAAGCCATAGACCGTAAAAGAAATGGACACAGCGACCCCATTGGATTCAACAGAGAAAAGTGAAGTCAATTAGAAGCTCTCACTTCCTGATGGCCGAGCGTACTGCGCAGATTCAAACTGAGCTTGACGACGTAGATGTGACGTGAGCAACCCGTCTGTCTTCTAGTATCTGTGCCTAGAGAAATCTGAATCATTTCCTTCTGAAACTTGCAGAGACGGAGATCGTGAGTAGGAGGTGTCCATGAGCTAGGAGCAGGAGCAACTTTTGCTAAGTATTCTGATTAATTATTTTGTCATTTTGCCTCCACGTCCCCCCGATTGCCCGCGAGCTTCTCCTCCTGTCCATATGGTAATTTCTGTGCGAAAGAGAGTCGCGTGGTTATGACGCAATTGTTAGCCTATTTTGACAAAAACTGCTTCTACACGGTAATGGAGCCTTTTATACATTTTTTGTGTTTCTTTAGAAATAAATAATGGACAAATGGAGTCTTTAAACATCTCAGATGTAAAGTTATTCGCTGTCAAAGTGACGCCAAAATGAATGGGAGTCAATGGAATGCTAACAGCAGGTGATGGTCTGCTAATCAATGGCGGCGCCCAGGGAAGCTTCAGTGTTTTCCGAAACATTGGCCCCCTGATGAAAGCCGACTGTGTTGTCCCTCGCGTTGGGGTAAAAGCTGCACTTGAACACAGCGAGAGATCTACTGCCGACTGTTGGCTAGAATGCGTGTTCTGCGCCTGCGTGTAAATGAGACAACTGTCTATTTCTGCAGATATAGGCCTATTTGTCATTCAAAAAGGGCTGTACTAGATACACAAACCGCAAACAACGCAGTGCGTGCTTACCGTTTTGGCTTCTGTTTATAATAAATGATAATACATATACAGAGTATATGTTTAAGAGGTTGTTTTGGTTTCTGTTTGTCTGTTCACTTTAAGGTCCTTGCACACTGAGTCCGAAATTCGCATCCGAAATTTTCGCACGTTAAAAAATAAATACGACCTCCTATGTCAATCACACTTGCACACTGCCTCCGAAACTTTCGTCCGTCATAAAAAAAAAAATTCAGATCTGGTTCGATTTTACGCGTTTTTCGCATCCATAGCACAGCCACCAAATCACAAATATGAAATTTTTTTTTCGAAAATGTCGGACTCAGTGTGCAAGGGCCTTTAGAGTTTGTTTTTGATCTTTTCTGTTTCTGTCAGTTTCTAGGTTTTCAGTCTGTTCAGTTGAATCAGTTCTCTCCCTGTTTGTCACTATGGTTTCTAATTTATTTGAGTTTCAGTTCAGGTGTGTCTCGTTAATTAGTCTCAATAGTTTCTCTGTTTGCTGTCTATTTAAAGGTGCTGCATGTAACTTTTTCACTCTACTAAAGCATAAAAATACCATAATATGTTTGCATATATTGAGGAAATGTGCTAAGTTCGTTTCTCTGAAAAACACTTCTACAGCCAGTTATTTTACTTTGAACTTTGGTTGTTCTGTTCCTCTTATTCCTGTTCTTGAGTGTGATTTGAGTTTGCTTCTAAATTAAGACTGCTACACAATATCCTGCTTCCTCTCTTCTGCAACCAACCGTGACAGTACCCAGCAAACATTTGGACGTTTAATGACCGTTGAAAAGACGTCCGTCCGACGCGTCCCGTCATGGTTGAAAAATAGTCTTCCGACGGACGTCTTCGACGTCATCTGACCGTGAATTCCACGTCTCTTCTGCGCGTCCCTGGACGTCTAAATGCGTCGTCATCTGTGTGTTTAAATGTGTTGCTGCATAATTTAAGTGTATATATAAGCCTGCATATAAAATAATGAGGTTTACACATCCTGACAAAGGTTCTAAAAAGGTCCAAAATTAGTCCAGTCAGACCTGAACGTCAATAAAACGTGTTAATCACGTGTACATCACAAACAAGAACACATTATTTGTGGACATAAGCAAAAAAGAAGCACGTTCTGATTTAGCACATTTTATTGATCTTGAACAGCCAAAATTTCTCTCTTTTTTTTTTCAATGTTTAACATTTGTTAACCAAACTAAAATACCAATTACAAAATACTGAATTATTATATAAAGGGATAGTTCACCCAAAAATGAAAATTCTTTCATTTACTCACCCTCATGTTCCAAACCTGTATGATTTTCTTTCTTCTGCTGAACACAAAAGATATTTTGAAGAATGTTTGTAACCAAGCAAATAGAGCAACCATTGACCACCATTATTACGCGTCATCCAAATAAAAGATTGGATGACGCGTAATTTTCTTTTATTAAATCCAGACAAGACAGAGGTAATACTTATCGGTTAAAAAACCGCCCACAAAACCTCGCACAATACAACTTTAACATCATAGGATGTCCTGTTACTTTATCCTCTACTCAGTAAAAGACCTGGGTGTTATACTCGATTGCAACCTGTCTTTTGAAAATCATATTTCATATGTTACAAAAACAGCCTTTTTCCACCTTAGAAACATTGCTAAGCAATGTAATATGCTATCAGTTTCTGATGCAGAAAAGTTAGTTCATGCATTCATGACCTCGAGACTGGATTACTGTAATGCTTTATTAGCTGGTTGTCCTGCATCCTCAATAAACAAGCTACAGTTAATCCAAAATGCCGCCGCTAGAGTTCTTACGAGATCAAGAAAATATGATCATATAACACCGATTTTATCATCACTGCATTGGTTACCTATAAAGTTCCGTATTAATTACAAGGTATTGCTACTGACTTATAAAGCCCTAAACGGCTTAGCTCCAGTCTATTTAACGGATCTTCTATCGCCCTATAATCCATCGCGCTCTTTAAGATCACTAAATTCAAGGCTTTTGGTCATACCTAGGATATCCAGAACCACCAAAGGAGGGAGAGCATTTTCACATTTGGCTCCAAAACTCTGGAATAGTCTTCCTGATACTGTTCGTTGCTCAAACTCGCTCTCCCAGTTTAAAACTAGATTAAAGTCGCATCTCTTCAGCCAGGCATTCATATAATCTTACAGTTCAAACTACAATCCGGCCTCTAGCTCATAAATGCCAGAGGAGAACTGGCCCCCGACTGAGCCTGGGTTCTCCCAAGGTTTTTTTTCTCCATTAGGTCACCTGATGGAGTTTTAGGACACCATTAGGTCACTTGATGGAGTTTTTCGGTTCCTTGCCACTGTTGCCTTTGGCTTGCTCAGTTGGGGATATTTTGGGGATATTTAATTTAATTTTATCAATCAATAGATTCCTCTTGAAACAAACTTTGTTGTATTAATTGAATTTAATACTGTGAAGCTGCTTTGATACAATCTGTATTGTGAAAAGCGCTATACAAATATACTTGACTTGACTTGACTTGACCACCATTATTGGAGAAAAAATGATTTAATGGGAAGTGACATCTGCTTGGTTACAAACATTCTTCCAAACATCTTTGTGTTTAGCATAACATAGAAATCTATACAGGTTTGAATTAAACATGAGGTTGAGTAAATTATGACAATTTTAATTTTTTTTCAACAGCATTTGTCCCCTGCCTCTTCAATACCACTGTGGTGCCCTTGAGAAAGACCCTTAACTCAGAGGACATGTTTAGCAATTCTAAAATTACAAAATATTTTTAAAGCAGTTACTGAAAACATACATGTTCAAATCCAGCTAAACATTTCATTCTATTTCAGATAATTTACTTTCTGAAAGAAACTCTCAAAAGGCTACATTAATAAGTTACAGTAATAACTTTGACTGTATCATTAAACATACTTTATACTATGGTATACCATTGTATAAGTTCAAAGTAACTTTTAGCCTACTAGCTAATTTTAGCCAAACTCAGTAAATTTCAGTTGACAATGTGGCCATCATTTCTTTCGGTTCATTCATGTCAAACAAGTAAAACTCAAGCACATTAATTTAATAATACAAAATATACTTACCCAACAGTAGATTTTTAATAATATCGATACAACTCCCTCCTCAATTCCTCCTCTCCTCGTGGTTGTTCAATGTTCCGGAGTCTATGGGGAGAACGCGTTTACATCTCGCAAGATAATTTATCCTATCGCGGGATTTTGTAATATCGCGAGATCTTTTGTTACTACATCTTGGCAGCACAGTTTTGGCAATTACATCCAACTCAGACATAAATGGTGACCGGATATATTTCTGTTTTACATGTATATGCATACATTCCATAAAAAAATAACAGCGAATACATCAGGTGCAACAGGTTGAAATAATGACTAAAATGCAGTGGCTTTGCAATCACTTAACCACACTGGGCACTTTGTGATTATAATTTATTTAAACAAGATAAAGTAAATATATTTACTTTGTATACAAATCGTGTATTTCATAAAGATAATTCCTGTTTTTTTTTTTTTCTGTCTTGCTCTTGCTTGACTAGACGTGTAAAAGACGTCAGTGGACGTCTTCACAACCTCTTAAAAATTAAATTAATTATTGCAGTATTAACCATGCAAGGATTAAGCACAGCTTTTGCATATTTCACAAGGATTTCATAGAGGGTCATCATGGACTATAAATGCACGTGTAAAAGACGTCGCCAGGTGACATCCTCTCACCCGATACACTATATATTGAACTACACGTAGCTAAAAGTCAAAATAACAATTATACATGCAGCCCCAGAGAACTGTAGACATGTACAAATGTATCTGAATGCATTTTTAGGAAATGTTATGTGTTACATATTTTTACCGATTTATGCCGACTATTTTTGGCCAGGGACACGACGTTGCCGTCGGACCAATGTTTGCTGGGTAATAATATCAGTTGGATCCAACGTGTCAACACGTCTTTTTAATCGTTTTTTTTTTTTTTTTTTTTTCTTTTTCTTTTTTGGGATCAACTTGATCACTGAAAGTTAAAAAAGCTTTAATTGCAATAATTAAACCATGAACTTGTCACGGGGACACACAGGGAAATAGGTAGATCCAAAAGCAGTGTGATGGTAATGATTTATTAAAGCGTAATCCAATTCATCATCATCCAGGCAAGGTTCAAAATCCATGTTAGCAATCCAAAATACAAAACAAGAACAGACTAGAAACAGACCTCAGAAGTGTGGTGACAATATATGACAACTCCATGACATGGACTGAAACAGACAGGGTATTTATACACTGAAACTAAACAATGTAATGGGAAACAGCTGCGTCTAATGATGAGTGATGAGAACAGACAAAGGATCGTGGGAAATGCAGTTCCAGAATGAATGGTGACAGTAAGGGAGAGAGACCTCTAGTGGACACCTGGGGGAAACACAAACCAGACACTGTGACAGAACTACTGTGAGAAATATAAGCCATGTTGACTTGTAAAGAAAAATATCACATATGTATCATTCATATTTAAAAAATCATCACTGTGACAGTTTTTACAGTGATTTTACAGTTTTTGATTGACCTGATCACCAAGAAAAAGGAGACAATAGCATCAAAAATAAGTAGGTTAGAAGGTTAAAAAAAAATCCAAATCTGGAAAAAAGAACCAAGATTATCATAAAACAGGAGTCTGAATTTAACAAAGAATAAAAATAGATTCCATCAGGCCTCAAATATGTTTCAGTATGTAACCAAACTACTACTAGCAGAACATTGACAATGCAACCTCAAACTGCTCTTATGTCAGCTTCATTTTGAATTCCTTAATTTTTGCGAATCAAAATATTGGGCCAAGTTGGCCAACTTTAAGGGATAAATAGCAACAAATACAAAATTAACTAACTTAGACTTGCATTTAATTTAAATAAGACCTAGACATGTTCTTGACACATTTCATTTAGGATTCAGCTTAATTTATCTTGTTTCTATTTGCATGAGGTATATAAGTAATGGAAGATCAGAAAGAACAAAGAGCAATACTTGTCACTCGTCCAGAAGTATCTCAGGTTTCTTGTATTCAAATAATTTAAAGTCTGTTTCATAAAGATTGTACAGCTTTCTCCTGTCAGCTATGGAAATGCTTGCAAACCATTCTTGCTCCCAGTCTTCTGCTGTCCTGTTCTCGTACCCTGGGGGAAAGTGAATATATTTATCCAGCCCAAGAATCCTCAACAAATGTTCTGTATCCTCATCAAGAGTTTCCAGCTTTCCAACAAAATCATAGTCAATTTGGCATGGATGGCAGAGTCTGTTCATCTGCTGCCAGTGTTCATTGAATGGATTCTTCTTCTCAGTCTGTGGATCTAACAGGTACTGAATAAAGTGAGTAAAGGATAGTCTGATACCTGCGGCGAAGGCCTCTTGAGCGGAGTCAGGGGGGGATGAAATATTAGCATAACGCTGAAGCATTGTGGAGGCATACTCCTTATAGAAATACTCATCTGGCACAGTAAATTTGTCCCGGAAAGCAGAAATAAGTCGTACAAAAGGATCCCGTACAAAAAGGAACTTAGTGTAATTCTTTAGTTTGTGATGTATCAATGGATGTGAGAAACGACCAAAGCGTTTCCAAAGCTTGTTAAACGTCTTATGTACTGTATGATTATGGATTACCTCAATTGGTATGTCAAGAGGATCCAGATATGGAGCTCCATTAGGTGCCTTCAGGTTCTGGCTTAGCACAATCATGACTCGTTTCCAGTTGGTACATGCTACCTTCGGTACAAAACAGTAAATAACACCATGATGATCATCCACAATGAGATGGTCCAGGGCTCTGTTTGGAATCTGGTCAAGTGTCTTAAATTTCCCTGGGAAGTTCAAGCTGCTATTGGCTGAGCAAAGCTCTCTTATAATACGTCTACGATGTGCTTGACGAAGTTTGAGGTGTGTGAAATCTTGTGATGAAGCCATGTATTGGGGAAAATTCACATTTCTCATTTCATCCCAGCAAATGATGAAGAATGTGACAAATACTGCTCCCAAAAAAAAGAACTGACCCTGCATTGCCATATCCGCTGGACGCCTATTCCAGATCCTCACAATTGATTGAATGATAAATATTATTGTCTCTGCAATTAATCAAGTTGAGAATTCTGGGGAAAAACACAAAAAAAGGACTTCATGTTGAATTCTGAATTTACAATCTACTACCACAAAATATGATTCATCACTATATCTACACACACTACAATGTGAACATAGCACGGAAGCTCTATCTTTCCGGCAGACTATACATTATTTTTTAAATATTTTTTGGTAACACTTAGAATAATGTCTGTCATTAAAAGGGTAACTATGCAGGAAGTAATGAGTAGTACATTAACACTTCAGCTACCACTATTAACTCATATGGGTAACACTTTCTGAAGTCCATGCTTGTAATGAATTATAGCTCCATTTATAATTGTTTAGAAGTGTTACTATTCTATAAATATATTTATAAAGACTCATTAAGACCTATACTGCATTATAAGAACAGTTATAATTAAATTTATATATATATTTTATAATTACTTATAAGTCATGCATTTGCTTTTTCAATGTGCATGCTCATAATCCATTATGATTAATGTATTATAATGCAGTATAAGTCTTATTGAGTCTTTATAAATGTATTTTATAAAATAGTAATACTTGTAAAAAAATTAATAAATTGGGTTATAATTCATTATAAGTATGGACTTCATAGAAAGTGTTATCCTAATATGGAAACAATTAACTAATCAGTAACTAATATCAAATTTAGGACTGAGATTCAACAATTACTGAATGAGTTTGGTATCATTAAGAACTAATAACTATGACAAATTATAAAGACTTACTAATTAATTATTAATCACAACATTAACATGTCTGAGGTGTGATGGTCTTTTTTACTCTGAATATCATCAAATACATAACTGCTCAAGTAGCCAATTACCTAGTCACTCTTCAAGAACAATATGATCTGGATCATTATTTTAAAGTGAAAACATATTTTTCAAATTATAAAATAGTTACGAATAATTGCCATGAGAAACATCTTTTCCAAAACATATAGTTACGAAAAATTTCCATGAGATAACTATATTCAAAGTAAAGATTCGGCGGATTTATTTACTTTAGGCAATCAGTGACGCATTACCATTTCACTGTTCCCCACCACGAACACCTGTTTCACTGACTCGCGTGATCGGACATGATTTCAGGTTTTCAGATCTTGTTAAATTGTGGAGACAAGTGTTATGCCAAAACGCAGTGATGCTAAATGGATGCATTGAAAGTGGTACAAGTCTAAATTACCGCATTCATAACATAGGCTATATCAAGCATAGCGGTGTGTTACCTTTACTTCTGGGTTCACCCCGAACGAAACATCATAATCAGTCATTACTCACCTTCAATAAGAGGTGGACTAGTATCAGGGCTAGTATCAGAGCTAGTATCTCCTTATCCTGTAGATGTTCGAATGGTGTATGTCCATCTTTCTCCTCAAAAAGAGTTGTCGAGTTTATGGTTTCCAAAACGGTGCGCTCCTGGGTATTCCTGCTGCTCTCAGCCTCTCACGCACTCTCCAGGACTGCGTTTCCCAAAAGCATCGTAAATCTAAACCAGCTAACACAAATACGTGACTGTTGCGTAACTGCAACGTAATCTGGTGACCAAACTTTCGTCGTAGCGACCGAAAAAGTTAAATTCCTGAATTCGTTGCCACGACGTAACTTTGTAACGTTGTCAGTAGCCAGCAACTGCGACGTCTTGGCCACGTCGTGGATCAACAGTCGTGTGTTTGTAACCAGTTGGTCATTCTAGTTTTTAATTAATATAATATGGGCGGACATGCAGTGGTTTAATTTAACTTGTCCTCATTTGCCCAAAACTAGAGACTTTTTCAACGACATGTGAAAGATACAGACTCAGAATTTGGTTAATTAAGTTAATTTACTATAGAACATAGCACAAACAGCAAAAATAGTGTGCAAACAGGTTTATTAACATTTAAATGAACAAGGTTTTCCCCAGAAGCTTGAACATCGAACTACTCCTCCACGTCTTCATGGCCCTAATAAAGCAAGAATAAGAAAAGAAAAATGAAAGAAAGAAAAAAGAACAGGTGAGTGTTTTCCCATTTAACATTTAAATACACAAAGCAATTAGCACTGAAAGATAGAATCTGTATAAGCAGACAGTTTTGTTTAAAAATCGCTCATATATTTTTTATAAACATTGTCACAAAGTTAGGCTATGTTGTGGCAATGAATGCGGGAATGGGTCGATGTGATGTGCATAGTTTTGTGTCCAAGTGCATTATTTCCTTTTAAAATAATTTGATAAAGTCATGACATGTATCCCTATATTCTATAAAACCTTAGTTTGAATAAATGTTTTTTTTTTTGTTGTTGTTGTTGTTTTTTACATTTAATAATACATATTATTTTAAGTTTCGGATTACAATTTAAAAAAAAATTTAACTAGAAACTAGCAGGCCTATTTATGATAATTCCTGAAGGCAGCATTAAATCCCCAAAATGTCAGGTGGTGGTGCAACTGTCCGAACAAATGAACAGACTAAGAAAGTTCTTAATAACTACCATTCATTTAGTAGGCTATATAATCATTTATAAGTTATATATAATTGTTAATGAGGAAACCTTTATTCAGGTGTGCATAATTATTAAGCAGGTTTTCTTTCTAAAAAAAGAGATTTATACTGAAAAGTCATTATTCAATGCCCATGAGGAGGATGAAAATAGAAAATTAAACTGACCGACCATTGGAAAAGAAATTCTGATTGGGTCAAACAGGGTCCAGCCTTTGTTAATTATTAAATATCACATGATTATACAGTACAAGTCAGAAGTTTAGAAACTTTACTATTATTAATGTTTTTGAAAGAAGTCTCTTCTGCTCATCAATGCTGTATTTGTTTGATCAAAAATACAGAAGAAAACAGTAATATTGTGAAATATAATTACAATTTAAAATAATGGTTTTCTATTTTAATATACTTTAAAATATAATGTAATCCTGTGATGCAAAGCTGAATTTTCAGCATCATTACTCCAGTCATCAGTGTCACATGATATAATATACACAGGAATAAATTACACTTTACTAATATATTCACATAGAAAACAGCTGTTTTACATTATAATAATATTTCACAATATTAAATATAAAAAATAGTAATGTTTCCAAACTTTTGACCGGTACTGTATATTGATTATATACTAAATAAATAGTAGTTAATAAGATTGATGTGGTTTGGCATTGATAAAATGTGCTTGAAAAAACACGTGATATCACACGTGATAAAACATCAGAATATCGACTCAAATTATGCATACACTGTATTATATCTAGTATTACTGAAGCAAAACAAAGTCCCTATAACAGTGCAATTTGTAGATGTTAAGTCTTCGAGAAAATGTTTTAGGAGTTGCAAACTTGTAGTTTTTTTCCTTTCTCTCTCACAAACAACACATCAGTTACACCTTTTTAAATTCTTCATTGCAGGTGCACAAATCCAATTCTACATATTACGAAACTCAAAGGGTCATATTTTTGTTAATAACAGTAACATTTTGGCCAATCATGCACATTTCTGTGTGTATGATTTTGTGAATCATCTATACTGTTTGGCTATTCTCACGTGGTAACAAAAAAAATTAAGTGCTAGCTAGCACTTATTGTTTAATTACCATGTCGATTTCAGTTAGCTGTGGTATGTGTAGATAAGATCATGGACTGGTAAATCTCATCATCACCATGGAAGTTTGTAATAAAAAAAAATCCTATCCTATAGATACTTTTATCTCATAATTGATCTAATATTATCCAATACCTGATGTCACTTTAAGACCTGCCGCAAGGATCCATTAAACTGTTACACACATTTTCTTTCTCAACTTTTTAAAAACATAACTGACTGGGTTTACTTGAATACTCACCAAGACCAGGATTTTGACATTATTTTGTGTGTATTTGACTGTTTAAGGTCAATATAAGCAGCGGAAAAAGAACTCAATTTAGTTCTGAGAGGCGGCTTTATCTGCGATCACTTTAGGTGTGAACACAAAATCTGCGGGAAGGAGTAAAGAATAATGCACAATACACACAATCCCATGCCAAAATTCAAGCCCTGTAATGGCAACTATATTTATCCGGAGCAAATGAAACGAGTGAGTGAGTGAGGTTGGTTTGTGTGTTACAAGCTGTCAGAGAGATGAGAGCACGAGAAAGCGCTGCTGGTAGCATATTTATTCAGATATTTCAGTATCAATATGTATAGAAAATATTATATTTTTGACAACACTACATTGCACTTATTTATTATTTCAGACTACAATTGAAAAATGTATATACAGTGCTATGCATAAGTTTAGACACCCATGCTAAAGTTGACTAAAAAGAGGAATAAAAAATCATCTTTTGGAAATTGAACTTAATGCCTTAATTAAAAAAAATTGGAAAAATCCAACCTTTAAGGACACCAATTTTCTTTGTGAATGAATAATGTATCGTAAATAAATAAATGTTCTTCCTTAAAATACAGGGTGCATAAGTCTGGACACCCCTATGTTAAATTCCCATAGAGGCAGGCATATTTTTATTTTTAAAGGCCAGTTACTTCATGGATCCAGGATACTATGCATCCTGATAAAGTTCCCTTGGCCTTTGGAATTAAAATAGCCCCACATCATCACATAGCCTTCACCATACAGAGATTGGCATGGAGTACTTTCCATAAGATCATCTCTCAATGCCAATCAAACCAGCTATTAGGCTAACTAAAATAAAACCATGCCAATCTCTATGGTGAAGGCTATGTGATGATGTGGGGCTATTTGAATTCCAAAGGCCAAGGGAACTTTATCAGGATAACCAGAAAACTTGCATTACGATATTTTGTTTTTCTGCTATATATTTTGCGATATAAAAACAATTTCACCAGATTATTTATTTAGGTCTATTTGAAAAGAATGAATCGTTCTAGAATAATTGGAGAGATTTTGTAGAGGAGTGAATCTGCATAGAAAATTATAAACAAATTACAAGCATAGATAAATACAATAGAAGAAAAATACAATTGAAATAAGCAGTGCATTATGTTTTTCAGGAAAATCTAACTTATCAGGTACAGAAATTGAATTATCAAATGTAAAATAAGTCTTCACTGTAAAAATGAAATATAACTATTAATTAATTCAATTTATCTTTGTTAAAGCTACAAGTCATTTTCTCTTTTGTTGTTTGATCTCCATTGGCGACACAAACAGCTGTGGGTACATTAGGCTGCTGTCCCTTTAAGACGAATGCACAAAGCTAATTTAAATGACACACATCGGTTTTCTTTCTCGGTTTAAAACACACATTACTATGGAGTCCCTAAAGGGACGTGGTGGTGGAATTTTTTTTAGGATGGGATAATTATAATTTTTTATTTTTTTTTCAAATCTTCTGCATTCCCTCGCAAAGATATTTGCGTTCCCACGCAAAACCTGTTGTGATCTCGGACAGACACTTCCTGTTTAATGTCCCGCTGGCAGTGTTTCAGAGCTCCGTACGTTAATGGAGCGTTTCATAGTGTTTTAACTTGGATTTAAATATAAAGAAATGCGGTCAGTGCTTAACTCAAGGAGTTCAGTGAAGTTGGCAATATATTCACATAGGCTATTCGAACTTCCCGGATCAATATTCTTGAGCTAAACGTTGTTAAAACAAAAACAACACCTATTTACAATCACAGTAACCTAGACAACGAGCTACAACCCAATTCTCCTCAAAACGAGCTTAATTGTATAGAAGAGAGGACTAGCTTCTTTGATTTAGATAGTTTGTGGATCGTTAGGTAGAGCTCACAGCGGGTGATCGGTCAGAATCACGCAAGATTTCTTCATTGGAAGTATTTATTGAATTTACAACTGTATGATTGAATATGTACATTGATGTGTGGTTCTGAAACAAATAAAGAAATAAAACAAACATAATTAGTTGAATGCAAATGAATGATTATCATGCAACAAACCTCTATTTGTATTAACTGTATCTTATTCTAATAATATAGCAGGAATAAAATACAATCATATTTTAACATGGCCGAAATGAAAAAGGCTGTTCTGTGGGTCTAAACAGCTCCAACCATAACAATAAGAAAGGATAAACCATTCGCAATACAATGGCTCCCTCTGCTGGTCGCATAAATAACTACACCAGGCCGCGCCGAGAGGTGTCACGTGACGACCAGTGTACGTGACGACCAGGTGCGTGCCCTATAACCGATTAACTGGATTGAAGGCGAATATAACCGCGATAGCTTAAAAACTATGCGCAGAGGGTGCTTAACTGGTATTCTACAATGTGTAACCAAAGAATAATGCCTGAGTGGCAACCTATACATCGATAGAAAGAAACATCACGACACAAGGCCTAGCCGGGCAGGAAAAGCCTGAGCTTACATTTAGCAACACTAAACAGACAAAACACTACCAATCTAGCCTTAGCAATGACAGTAAAAGAACAACAAAATACCGATTCTTACTTGTAAAGACGCACACAGAATAGAGCAGTTGTATCAAGGCGGGTTGTAAGTCCGTGCAGTTAGCGTACACTACTGGTAAAAAGTCTCGGACAGAATGCTACCAGCGTGCAGCGAGCCTGAGTCAACTTGTGATTGGCTAAGAGTCCAGGTGAAGCGAGGCGTCTTCCAGTAGGAGAGAGAAAGTCACAGTAAAGTGTCTGATGCTTAGCGGCCACAAGGGGGCCTTTTTTACAGCCGCCCCCAGATTACTGAAGGGAATCTGCAGAAGAAGAAAAGGCGCCCACTCGTCCGGTAGTGGTTAGTCTGACAACTCTGGAAGCTGGATGAGTCGAGCCACAGGGCGGGTGTACGCCCGGTCTCCTACATTCACTTCAGCAGATCGTACTTTACCGTCCAGGCCGGGGGAGACGCTGGTCACTGTACCCACTGGCCACAGTGAACGAGGGAGCTGCGGGTCAATGATGAGGACCGTCTTGCCGATGTGCAGGTTTGGGTTTTCAGCATTCCACTTCTGTCGGGCCTGGAGGCTGGGCAGATAGAAACGGATAAAATGCTTCCAGAAGTGGTCAGCCAACAGCTGGCTATGGCGCCAACGCCTACTGCTTAGGAGCTCGGAGTCAGGATACACCACCTGCGGGAGAGAGGCATCTGACCGCCCAATGAGCAATGAGTTGGGAGTTATTGGATCAGGGTCGGCGATGTCTGCAGATGTGTAGCCTAATGGTTTGGAATTGAGAATCCCTTCAATCTCAACTAGTAGGGTTCTCAGTACCTCATCTGTTACAAGCTGGGCTCCAAGGGTTACTTGCAGGGCTTGTTTTACTGAGCGTATCTCGCGCTTCCAGCAGCCGCCAAAGTGGGGGGCGTTAGGTGGATTAAACTTCCGGTCGATTTGCTGAGAGGCGAGTTGAGCTTTGATGTCTGGAGCAAGGTCGGCGAATGCTTCCCGGAGCTCTCGGTCGCCACCTCTGAAGTTAGTCCCCTGGTCTGAGATCAGCTCGAACGGCTTTCCTCTGCGGGTGATGAACCGTCTCAGGGCCATGAGGAATGAGTCTGCATTCAAACTGGAGAGCAGATCGATATGCACGGCTCGGGTGGTCATGCATTTAAAGATTATCCCCCAGCGCTTTTCACTCCTCCTTCCAATCGCTACCGAGTATGGCCCGAAGCAGTCTACTCCTGTTGAGTAAAATGCTGGCTTGAAAAGTCGGACTCTGGATGGAGGCAGGTCTGCCATTTTAGGGATTTGTGGCTTTCCGCGCCATTTCTGACACTCTTGGCACTTGCGCTGAAAGCGGCGGATAGCCTCTCGCCCTCCTGGTAGCCAATACTTGCGGCGCATCTCTGAGAAGACCCTCTCTGGGCCTGGATGGTGCAGACGGTAATCATACTCTTGGATGAGCAGCTGCGTGACTGGGTGTTTGGCATCCAGAACCACCGGGTGAACAGTATCCAGTTCCAGCTGGTTACTATGGCGCAGACGTCCGCCAACACGGATGAGCTTGTGACTGTGGTCGAACTCTGGTGCCAGCTTGAGAAGTCTGCTGCTCTTGGCGACTGGTTTCCCTGACTGCAGCTGGGCATAGTCAATAGGAAAACTGTCTTGTTGGACCTGTTGTAGCAGAGCCAGCTGGGCTTGCCTGTAGGCTGTGACGTTGCCTGGGGCCGCCCCATGTAGAGTCTTAGTTGTGGCGGTCAGGAGGTCTTTGAAGGAAGAGAACTGCTTAGCGTCAGGGAGATGACTTGGCGTGGTAGTAGTGAGGCCGCAGAACGAAGGTTTCTTGAGCTCTTCACCCTGATCTGCCTCTGTCTGAATCTGAGGACTTTGTGGCCATTTGTCTGGGTCACACCACAAGAAGGTTGGGCCTTGACCCCAGCGGCTGTCTGGTGTCAATGTGTTGAGAGGTTTGCCACGCGTTATGTCGTCGGCAGGGTTCTGTGCAGAGTCCACGTACCACCATGTGTCATCCTCGGTGAGATCTTGAATCTCTGCCACACGTGTGCCAATAAACACTTTGAATCGGCATGACTCCGACTGCAGCCACTTGAGCACGGTAGTAGAGTCCGACCAGAGCACCACCCGCTGGATGGGCAGTGCGAGTTCAGATTTGAGGATCCGAGCCATTTGTGCTCCGGTCAGAGCAGCACATAACTCCAGGCGCGGGATTGACTGCTGCTTTTTTGGAGCAACTCTGGATCTTGCGGTGACGAAAGCTACTTGGACGACTCCATGAGGATTCTCGGTTCGGAGGTATGCCACAGAGCCATAGGTTCGCTCTGAGGCATCACAAAACACGTGGATCTCACGCTCACAGGTGGGAGAGTCTAACTCACGGCTAGTGTAACACCTCGGAAGTGCTATGCTCTGTAGGTGAGGTAATTCGTCCTCCCACTCTCTCCATGCGGCTAGCAGGTGATCCGGCAGAGCAGGGTCGTCCCAGTCACGCTTTTTGTCCCACAGGTGTTGGATGACAACTTTGGCCCTGGTGGTGTAAGGTACTAGAAAGCCAAGGGGGTCATATTGGCTTGCCACCACTTTGTAGATGGAGCGCATAGTGACAACTTCTTCAGTGGCTACAGCCTCTCGACACTTGAAGGACAGGGTGTCCTCTCGACAGTCCCACTGCAGGCCCAGGGCTGAATCTTCTTGACCTGGGTGACCTTGGCCGATCCACTTCTCAGCACTAGCCGATCTTGCCTCAGCAGGGAGGTGACGGATGGTGTCTGGATGGGTACTGGCCCACTGGCGTAACTCAAAGCCTCCCTCGGCAAGGAGAGTCTGCAGCTTGTCAATGATGGGCTTGGCATCTTCAACTGTAGGCACGCTTTGAAGACAGTTACCCACGTAGAAATGTCTTAACACAGAGTCTCTCACTGCATCAGCTGGCTGAGTATGGTCGGTGACGTGCTTCTGTAGGGCGTATGTAGCACAGCAGGGGCTACAGGTAGTGCCGAAGGGAAGCACCTTCCACTGGTAGACTGTGGGTTGTTCATCACGCTTGAGCTCCCTCCAGAGGAAGCGGAGGAGAGGCTCATCCTCCGGAAGGAGCCTGACCTGGTGAAACATACCCTGTATGTCACTGCTGAAGGCCACACAATGTCCTCTGAATCGCAGGAGAACTGAAAGGAGAGGTGGACCAAGGGTTGGACCAGGAAGCAGGAGTTTGTTCAAGTCAGTGGCACTGTACTGGAAAGAGCAATTAAAAACTACTCGGTGCTTGCCATTGTGCTTGACAAGGGGGTGAGGGATGTACCAGCTGCTTAAGGTGTTCTCTGTGCCATGGGGTAGTTTCGCCACATAGCCAGCCTGTTCAAGTCTCTGGATCTATGCGTTGTAGACTTGGGCCGTCTCAGGGTTCTTCGCCAGCCGCCTTTCTGTATTCCGGAGCTGAGGAAGTACTGCCTCCTTTGGTGCGCAGAGCTGGGGAAAGTTCTTCACGCGGAGGAGAGGAGTAGCATAACGGTGGACACCATCAACATCTACTCGCACCGTCTGTTTATCCAAGCATTCAAGGGCCTCCTTGTCCTGCCGTGACCTCGTACTGGCCTTTTCGCTGCACCATGGGAGGACGTCCAGTTGCCACAGCCTCTCGACGTGCTGGTAGATGTCAGCTGGAGGTGCTCCGAAGGTGGTGAAAAGACAGCGTTGTTCGATAAGGTACTGCTTTAGATTGTTGGTCGGACCTTGCAGCGTCCATCCGAGACGGGTGCGGACAGCAACCGGTGCACCAGGGGGACCAAAGATGACTGGCTCAACTGGAGTCACCAAGTGGGGGTGGTCTGAGCCAATGAGCAGTAGCGGGACAATGTCCTTGAATGAAGGGATAGAAAGCTTCTTCAAATGTCTGTATTTGCTCTGCAGTGCTTTGAAGGGATACGTGTGCTGGCCTAGCCCGAGCTTGGGTGCGGTAAAGGCTCCTTGGATGTTGTATACCATGGCTGGAGAACAGGCTGGAGAGATGCTAAATGAGACAGCCGCCCCGTGAAGCGTTTGCAGCTCCTGTCTGACTGTACGCAGGGGTAAATCCTCGGGCTGGCCTTCAAGTCCCAGTTGTTGGACAGCCGGTTGGAGGAGCAGGGTGCGTTCGGAGCCGTCGTCTAGCACAGCGTATGTCTCCAGAGTTTGGTCACCATGGCGGAGGATAACTTTACTGACCTTGAGAAGCACACGATGGCCTTGCGGTGGCTTGCCAATGTATAGCACTTGGTCTGCACTTGGTACGGACAAAGGTTTGCTCTCACTGGACTTCACCTGGTCAAGCCTTCTCTCAGCTTTGTCAATCTTAGCTAGACTTCTCTCGCTGACATCGTGCAGAGCAAGCAGGTGTCTGCTGTTGCATGTTTTACAGCACATCTTCAGATCACATTCAGCTGATTTGTGTTCTCTGCCGCATCGCCAACATTGGTTGTTGTCCTGAATCCAGTTACGTTTCTGGGTGGCGCTGAGCAGTTTGAAATTTGCGCAACTATTCAGAGTGTGCTTGTAGTTCTCACAGAATGGGCAGAACTTCTTTGCATCTAGACTGGTTGGAGGAGTGGATTTGGCTGGCTCCCTAACCGATTTGGGTTCAGCCCCCACCATGAGGACTGAGGCCTTAGGTGACGACTTGAAAGTACTCTTGGAGTCTTTGGGCTTAGATCCAGTGTCCTTTCTCAATCGATATTGTGCTATATCCTCCTGGATCTGGAGCTCGTATTCCAACCAATCTGCTAGGTCCAGAAGAGAGGGGATAGGAATGCGGAGCGGGTGGATGTAGCGCCTGAAACTGGACCTCAGGTCGTGCGGGAGCTTGCCCAGTAGACGGGTGACATGAGAACCACAGTCCAGCTCAACTTGCCCCTTTAAACCGAGCTGCTCCAACATGCTCACCAGGGATCTGACGTTCAGGGCGAACAACCTGAATGACTTGATGTCTCCACTCTGATGTTGGGGCCGTCCATCAGTTCGGCAATACGCTGAAGGGCGAGTTGGTGTGGCTGCCCGTACTGCTGGTTTAAAGCTGCCATAGTGTCAGTTAAGGGGTAATCAGAATTGCTGTAAGAATCTGCCACCAGCAATGCTTCCTCCAGCTTCAGATGGTCCACTAATATCTGGAACTTGAAACGTTCAGTGGCATCTTTAGGAAGGAGATTGTCTAGGGCAATACGGAGTCTCGCAAAGTCTCTTGGGTTAGGACGGTTGAAGTTTGGGATTGTAGGAGTGGGCCCTCTGTATGTTCTTTCCTGTCCACCAGGAGGAGTCACTGAGCATCGGCATCTGGGCTCGTGCCGAGGTGAAGGGGGACTACATCTCTCACGCTGGTCTGGAGAGTAGCTGCGGCGGCATGCAGGAGAGTAGTCACCTCGGCGTGATGGTTCTCTGTATTCTCTGGAGGAATAACAAGAGTCTCTGTAGCTGGCATGGCGCTCAGGTGAACGGCGATGGCTGGACTGCTCATAATTATAATGAGAACTGTAGCGCCCTTCCCTGGACTCATAGCTTCGTCGCGGGGCCTGGTGCTTGGTGCGTACTGGCTCGGGAGAGCGCTTAGGTGAGGGAGAGTCATACCTGGTTGATTCCCTGTACTCCTTTGTCTCTCTGCTGTAGTCATGACGCCTGTCAGAGGACCGTTGTGGTGATGTCTCTCTGTCCCGGAAGTAGACTGATTTGTACCGGGTTGAAGCACCTCCATAATCCAGCCCTTCTCGGTAAAGTCTATCTCTGGCAGTTACAGTACGTGGCTCTGGACGGAAACTGCTGGGCTCCGCTCTGACTCTGAGCTGCTCGTTCTGTATTTTTAATTCCTCCATTGATGCTAGGAGCTCCTCCCTTTCACGTTCTAGTATTTGGCACTCCCTTCTCCACTCATCTGCAGAAGATTCCCATTTGTCAGTGACTGAACATCGCGCTGGGCTGTAGTGCAGCTGATCTTCTGGGGATGCAAAGCGTGAATCAGGTCTGCTGTGGTCCTCTTCGTCTAGCCGCTCTCTGGACTGTGACTCAGAAGACTTCTTGGTTTGAGATCTGGTCGGGAGATCAGACAAGTCATAATCTTGCAAGTAGTTAGGGAGGGACCGCTGCCTCCTGGATCGTGCACTAGACTCTTTATCCGAGGTGGTAGACATCTTGCTCCGCTGCAAGCTCTGGATCCGGCTCGAAGGACCACTTTATAGAAGAGGACTGGCTTCTTTGATTTAGATAGTTTGTGGATCGTTAGGTAGAGCTCACAGCGGGTGATCGGTCAGAATCACGCAAGATTTCTTCATTGTAAGTATTTATTGAATTTACAACTGTATGATTGAATATGTACATTGATGTGTGGTTCTGAAACAAATAAAGAAATAAAACAAACATAATTAGTTGAATGCAAATGAATGATTACCATGCAACAAACCTCTATTTGTATTAACTGTATCTTATTCTAATAATATAGCAGGAATAAAATACAATAATATTTTAACATGGCCGAAACTGGCATTAAAAGAATGAAAAAGGCTGTTCTGTGGGTCTAAACAGCTCCAACCATAACAATAAGAAAGGATAAACCATTCGCAATACAATGGCTCCCTCTGCTGGTCGCATAAATAACTACACCAGGCCGCGCCGAGAGGTGTCACGTGACGACCAGTGTACATGCGGGAGGTGCGTGCCCTATAACCGATTAACTGGATTGAAGGCGAATATCACCGCGATAGCTTAAAAACTATGCGCAGAGGGTGCTTAACTGGTATTCTACAATGTGTAACCAAAGAATAATGCCTTAGTGGCAACCTATACATCGATAGAAAGAAGCATCACGACACGAGGCCTAGCCGGGCAGGAAAAGCCTGAGCTTACATTTAGCAACACTAAACAGACAAAACACTACCAATCTAGCCTTAGCAATGACAGTAAAAGAACAACAAAATACCGATTCTTACTTGTAAAGACGCACACAGAATAGAGCAGTTGTATCAAGGCGGGTTGTAAGTCCGTGCAGTTAGCGTACACTACTGGCAAAAAGTCTCGGACAGAATGCTACCAGCGTGCAGCGAGCCTGAGTCAACTTGTGATTGGCTAAGAGTCCAGGTGAAGCGAGGCGTCTTCCAGTAGGAGAGAGAAAGTCACAGTAAAGTGTCTGATGCTTATCAGCCACAAGGGGGCCTTTTTTACATTAATAATATAAATTTGTCTCTAACCAGACGAATGAGAGACAAGTCCAAATAAGGGTGCTTTCACACTTGGTTCGATTGCCTGTTCCGAACCCGAGTTCAATTGCTCCCCCCTCCCGGTCTGTCTGCCGCAAAAGTACTAAAACTGTTCCAAAGACAGCGGGCTGTCCGCCGAAGACAATTTTTGTGGAGGCAAGCAGAAATCATCTCCCTGCTTGCAGTGCGTCAATCCCGCTTTTCGTCAAGGTAAGTGTATACACACTATGGAAACACGTAAAAAATTGCCGCGTTAACATGGACAAACCATGTTACATGTAACATGACCGTGTTGACGCGGTCAAAATTCACGCGTCTCGTTTAAAGACTTTCGGCCCCGTTCACCTTCCATAGTGAGGAAAGTTGCAGTCAGGTCAACTTTATGGTAATAAGCTATGACGCGGTTCGGCGGCAACCAGTCAGAATGTAGAAGTCCTCCGCCTGAGAGGATTCCAGAGAACGCAATCCTGTTTGAGATGAGCCAAATCTGCGCAGAACCGATCACTGGTGATCACCGCGAGATCAGTGGCGGTTCTACATTGAATTACACCCTGGGCGAGACCCCCTTCGAGCGTTATTTAAGAAATGTTTGATATTTGGACTGGAAACAAGACAAAAATACTAAGTAAGAAAAGCTTTTTTTGCAGTGTAATAACTGAACTTGTAACAGTTTTGTTGCAAAGCACAATATTATGGTGAAATTAGATCTCGTGTTTGAGTTAAAACCGAATTATTGTTAAGCATAGCAAGAATCATAGCAAAAAGGCTAACAAATAAGAGTTATACCCACCAATTAATATTGCCCCTTCATTCATGACATGGATACCGTAATCATACAGAGAAAACATAGTTGCATACCTTTATCTTTCGCTCGTTTCTAAATTGGGCACCTGATGGCTTTGACCTTTCTTGTCCATCTCTTATTTGGCACTCGACATCGACAATCAACAGATTTCCCCTGATCCTCCCCATACTGTCACTCACGACGAGTCACGACCAGAAGTCAAGACTAAACCAATTCACCTTGGTGGTGGTAACCAAATAATCGTTTTGTATTACCTATTTTTATTAGCCATTCAGACAATTCAGAAAAACAAAAATGTGCAGGAAATATAGAGGCCTGTATTTATAATATTATGAATGAAATGTGCGTTATTTGGAAGAAAGTCGAGGTGTGACTGACTTAGATAACTATATGGATCCCCCACTCCCCCCTTGTCCGTTCCATTTGGGAGAGACCCAGAGGTGAACTGTCATCCGCTCCCGCGCCTCCACGCCCCCTCCCCTTTCCCCTTCTCAAACAAACAGCTTCTGTGCACGGCATCTTCTCAGCAAGCAGGGGCGCCTGCAGCTGCAGGGGGCGCAAATTTGCCAATTCCCCACACAGTGAAATGATAGATAATAGAAAACCGCTTCGCGGCGCAGATTTATAAATCTTTTTTTTTTTTTTTTTTTTTTTGCTCGTGCCGGCGACGCCGCCCCCCCAAAAATGCCGCCCCGGGCGATTGCCCGGTTCGCCCGTGCCAAAAACCGCTACTGCGCGAGATGCATGCCGGTTAGATGCATGCCGGTTAGAAATGTGTCCTATGCCAGTTCCAGTCCACTTTTAGACACGCACTTGCGAACTTCCCTAAGCACTTCCCCTCGGGGGAATCCCTGCCGCCATTTTGAAGTGCGTTCCACTTCGTGAAGTGGACGAGGGAAGTTTATATGGACAGACCCTCGTTCCCTCGATTTTGACCGAGGGAGCGAGTCTACTTCAAATGTACACTTCAGGCACCTATATGTCCCACAATGCAGTACGATTGTGACGTCACCACAGATCTCGTCTAATCACCACCACAACAGACAACTCTATGATATATGAATTATATATATATATATATATATATATATTTTTTTTTTTTTTTTTTTTTTAAACAACCCAAACACACATATAAACATTTGGATGCTGCATTAAACAAATTCTTAAAGGAAAAAAATGTAAATAATAAATCAACTCCATAGCTGATTCCAAGTGATCAAGGGCTTAGGACGTTCCAATTCAGCCCATTGCAGTTTCCGCCAGTAGTGGGCACTCGTGCAACCTAAGCAATGTCGTACATCCGAGTGAACGAGACGGAGGGAAGTTTATACACTCTTATTTATTTTATATATAAATGATTTTGTAAATTCATCTAAAATATTCCATAAAATTATCTTTGCGGACGATACTAATTTGTTTACATCACATAGTAATCCAATTATTCTTCAAAATATAGTAAACTTAGAACTAATTAAAGTTGACACTTGGTTTAAATGCAATAAACTGTCATTAAATATTAGCAAAACTAACTACATAGTATTCAAATCGACCAATAATTTTCTTTTTAAAAACACTGATCTTTGCCTGATTAAAATAAATGAACAATTGATAAAAAGAGTGTTTTCCACTAAATTTCTGGGGGTCCTCATTGACGAATCTCTTACTTTTAAATGTCATATTGATCATCTTGTTAACAAACTTTCAAAGTATGTTGGCTTGTTTTATAAGATCAGACACTTTCTCCCTCTGTCTGCTCTTCTTGTGTTGTATAAAACTTTGTTTGAACCACATCTTAATTATTGTAATGTGATATGGTGCAACACCTACATAAGTCATCTTAAAAAACTTATATCATTACAAAAGAAAGCCATTCGGGCTCTTTCCTGGTCAGAGATAAATTCTTCTTCATACCATCTATTTTATCGATTTGAGTTATTAAGAGTAGATGAGCTAAATAAATATCATAATGCTTGCCTTATCTTCCAAATTGTAAATAATCTGAACTCTAGATTAAATAGTCTTATTCCTATCTACAGCCCCCAGCACACATACCAAACGAGAACTAAATCACTAATATATGGTAAATATCGCCGATATTTGCGCACTAGTATGAGTGTTGCATGTAGGGGGCCCCAGATTTGGAACGGGATCGATGATGACATTAAGGTGTTGCCCTCTATCTCCAACTTTAAAAAACAACTAAAAAATTATTATTTATCAACTTATATTTAATATATAACTGCTTTCTCATGGACTACTGGGATGTATGAGCATGAATGTATGTGTATACTGTATGTATATCCTTGTGCGTTTTTCTTGTGTGCTCTGTTATCATCGTCTGGTACCAGGTGGTGACCATGTACCTTTACCGTACCACCTTTCTCTTGTAAAATTACGGGCCCCCACCCATAAGCTTCTCTAGCTTCTTTGGGGGACCCATTCACTATACCTATTTGATTTTGTTCTAATGACTGCATTATTATGCTTTTGGTATTTTGTGAATAAATGAAATTAAAAAAAATAATAAAAATAAAAATAAAAATTAGCGAGTGAAGGGCATGACAATTTTGGACTGGAACGCAGCACTGGTGCAGTCCGCCTTGCTCTGATGTCATGCTGACGTATATCAAAAAACTCTCGCGAGCGCAAGGCAGACGTGTCCAATTCTACAGTGGAGCCAGAGAAAGTCTAATGAGGGGAGAAGTGCCACTCAATAAACTTCTGGTTGCAGTTCCACTCTTGTTCCATATGAGGGCGCTCACAGGACGAGTGCAGAATGAATGGAGGTCTATGGCGCTATACCCCTCAAAATCCACTTTTCTCAGGATATAATTTTTTGTCTAGTAATTTGAATGTTGTTTTCGAAAGGGGATGCAAAGAAATTACACATTGCTTGGTGTTAGATTTTTTAGAGTCACTTATTTGCTTTAAAAAGTCTTTCAAAATGTCAATGACGTCATACACATCGTACGACCAGAGATACTGCTTCACGGCAATCCTTCAGTCACTTTGGTGCTTTCGCGCTCTGCACTTTCTTTTCTCTCGAGGCATAGACAACACAGCTGACACAGGTAAATACACGTGCTAGATGAGTTTTTGTTTTGTTTGTTTCTGGTCCCGCTTCGGATGCCACGATGGTCCGTGTACGTTTTGATAGTTTGTTTTTTCGTTTGAAACACAAAACAAAATAACGAGAAACCACCTGTTTTTCGTTTGTCGTTTCAAACCAAAAACAAAGAAACGGTAAAAAAAAGAGCCGTTCTCCCGTTTTTGGTTCTGAATCCAAAAACGAAAAATGACAAAACCAAAATCAAATAACGGTCCGATTTTGGTTTTTTGAAATTCCTTTTTCCATTTTTCCGTTTGAAGATCTACATTGAAATATAGACAGGTTGGCCACGTGACCCGGAAGTAATAGTAAATATGGCCCATCAAAATAAAAGCCAAGCTTTTAGAACGGTCATAATATTCAGCGCTAATGTTATACCAGACAACCAGAGTAACGTTAAAGGAAGAAAAATCAATTAATAAATAGCCTTATATAAACCGGACCGGAATAAATATGTTAGCAACAGTAGTTTATTACAGCTATTTAATATCCAGACATCACCAGTCACGTTTAATGAGCGCATTGTTTGGCTCAATTTGTGTGTGCAGAGTTGTTACTGTTAGCGCTATATTATATAATTAAATGTATATTTAATGTGGTTTCCACCGTAATGGATAACTGTTCCCCCTTTCTACCAGCAGGTGGCAGTATTTAAATGACTGATTAACACTGTATAACGTGAGCGAGGTAACAGCGTGTCCTTGGGCTTTTTGAAAATAGATATGATGCTGTTAGGATAAAATTATATTTGAGGACCAACACAAGTTTTACGAGGGTGTCAATCGAATGGCAAAGACGAGATAGGGACTGATATTATTAGGCCTACGCATGACGTCACGTGGGAATTCACGTTGACAAGTATTCATTCAATCGCTCAGTTCGCTGTCCATTACGGTGGAAACCACATTAAATACAAATTTAATTATATAATATAGCGCTAACAGTAACAACTCTGCACACACAATAAGTTCTTAGGTTAACCTATATTACCAACTGTATTGAGCCAAACAATGCGCTCATTAAACGTGACTGGTGATGTCTGGATAGGCACGATATTAAATAGCTGTAATAAACTACTGTTGCTAACTACTTTATGTTTGCAAAATATCGAACAAGTACCCCTAGCTTTATCTACAATATCTAAGTTCTCAAAAGTATCAGGATTAAAACTAAACGTTAAAAAATGTGAAATTCTGCCCCTAAAAGACAGCAGCCAATCTGAAATATGTAATATCTCGCTCAAAAACACTATTATCTTGGTATTAAAATATCGAGAAATCCTTGAGAAACTCTGGACCTAAATATGCTCCCGGTGACTCAGACCATCAAAACCAAATTTAATTGTTGGTCTGCCAGAGATCTATCCATATATGGCAGAGTTCTGTTAAGTAAGGCAGAAGGGATGTCAAGAGCAGCTTATGTTTTCTCATCTCTAGATGTTCCAAAATCCACTTGTTCCCAATTTGATAAAATTCTCTTCAAATTTATATGGAAGAATAAGCCTGACAAGGTTAAAAGGTCTGTTCTCTCAAACCTTCTGGCTGAAGGTGATCTGAATGTACTGACATTTACTTCATTTAACCAAATTATAAAAATCAACTGGATTAAAAGATTCCTCAAGTGTCCAAATAGTATGTGGAATATTATTCCAAACAGCTTATTTGAAACTATTGGTGGTCTTAACTTTCTATTGATATGTCCTTTTTCGGTAGGAAAACTCCCAGTGAAATTAAGCAATTTTCATAAACAAACCTTGTTATGTTGGAATCTTATCTTTAAACACAATTTCTCCCCTCACAACTGTATTCTTTGGAACAATGCATATATACTACACAAAAACAAAACACTCTTTCTGAATAATTGGTTTATGAGTAATCTGAATACAGTAAACAATCTGCTAAATACAAAAAATGAATTTTATTCTTATGAGCACTTCATGGAAAAATATGGTATTGATACATCTCAAGAAGAATTCGAAATGGTGATTGAGTCTATTCCTGTTAGTTTTGTTTCTTTAGCACAGAGCATACAGACAGATACTTCTCTATCTGTAACAGTCGGTTCTCCTGCTATTTCTGGCATTCCACTTACAGATAAGAGATGTAACAATACTTTTATTAGAAACATACTTGATCCTACCAGTACTCCTATATGTAAACACCGATGGACTTTACTGGTCAAGAAACTATGGAACATGATCTTCCTGCTACCTCATCAGTATATTATTGTAAATAAAATCAAAGAAGTTTTATTCAAAATTGTTCACAGGTATTACCCTTCAAAAGCAAACATCTGTACTTTTTTTCCAACTGTGTGTAACATTTGTACTTTCTGTGGCTGTGAAGGAGAAACCATTGAGCATGTTTTTGTTGATTGTCCCCTTGTAGCTTCCTTTTGGTCCCATTTACAAAGATTTATTTCCCAAAAGATAAAAAATAATATTTCTCTAAGCAAATTTGAAATACTTCTTATAGTCACTGAGCCATATTTATCAGCCAATGAAAAATATGTAATTAACTTAATTATTTTAGCTAAATATTATCTGCACAAAATGATTTGGCAAAGAAGCAAACCCTCCTTTTACAATTTCAAAATTACAGACCTTAAAAAATATTGGGACAGCATTGAAAATGTAAAAAAAAAAGAACAACAAATTAAACAAAACAATCAAATTATTTCATTATTTTAACTTTAATGCATAAGCAGACCCCTAAGTGTTTTTCATTTATGTTTCTATGTGTTTTGTTATTTTATTTCTATTTTATTTCTTTATTTCTTTATTTTTTATTTTTTCACCTTGTTAAGATCAGATATATGAAGCTGTATATTGATTCAATTTCGTATACGTGTTAAAATTGTAATTTGACAAAATGTTAATAAAATTTGTAAAAAATTAAAATAAAAAAAACTACTGTTGCTAACATATTTATTCCGGTCCAGGTTTATATAAGGCTATTTATTAATTGATTTTTCTTCTTCTAACGTTACTCTGGTATAACGTTAGCGCTGAATATTATGACCGTTCTAAAAGCTTGGCTTTTATTTTGATAGGCCATATTTACTATTACTTCCGGGTCACGTGGCCAACCTGTCTATATTTCAATGTAGATCTTCAAACGGAAAAATGGAAAAAGGAATTTCAAAAAACCAAAATCGGACCGTTATTTGATTTTGGTTTTGTCATTTTTCGTTTTTGGATTCAGAACCAAAAACGGGAGAACGGCTCTTTTTTTGCCGTTTCTTTGTTTTTGGTTTGAAACGACAAACGAAAAACAGGTGGTTTCTCGTTATTTTGTTTTGTGTTTCAAACGAAAAAACAAACTATCAAAACGTACACGGACCCACGATGCCATCAAGCGGTATCTCTGGTCGTAATCAGTCCTTCACTGACCAATCAGCGTTCATTAGCAGAATGCTAGCATGTTATGGGCAACAACAACTCAACCTGTAAGAAATCGAAAGGACATAAGTACTCGTTCATTCAACTTTCGACCTATAACCCATGTTGAACTTGCAAAACCTACAATCAAATCTGAGATTTCTCAACGGCAATCGGGTGAAAGAGACAAATTTAGCCGTCTAGCCCCATTGACTCCCATTCATTTTGCACTCATGGCGAGCGCCCCCAGTGGAACTCTGGTTGGAACTACAACCAATAGGACTTAAAGGGTTAGTTCACCCAAAAATGAAAATTCTGTCAGTAATTACTCACCCTCATGTTGTTCCAACCCCGTAAGACTTTCGTTCATCTTCGGAACACAAATTAAGATATTTTTGATGAAATCTGAGTGCTGGATCACTCCTCCACAGGCTTATGGACACTATAACTTGCTGGCCCAGAAAATGTATTAAAGACATTAATATAGTCCATGTGACTTTTTCATTTCCTTCTCTCTGGGCCTCGAGTCTTTTCACGTAGTGTAATAGCGTAGCGCGTCTGTGTTGCACGTCACCACGTAGGCTCACTATTGGGCGACGCTAGTCATGTGTGTGATACGTGGTGAATGCTAAATCAGATATATGTACAATAATATTATGATGTCCAGCAATCGATTTAAATAGTAGGCTATGGGGTTTAATTTGTCGTTTAATGAGATAGCCTATGTTGTCAGTGCCGAGAATTTTCGTGTGAATAAATACATAGATCCATCAATTTGATCAACATGTATCTTAATGGTCCAGTGGTAGAACTTTCGCCAAGCGTGTCAGAGGTTTTGGGTTCCCCGCACTCGTATATATATTTTTTCTCGTAGGCCTATAGTTTTTTTTTTTTTCTCATCAAAACCGATTATGTTCATCAGTGGTTGTATATCAAGCAGGGACACGTTTGTGTGCATTTATGTTTTGTGTTTTCACCAGAACGAATAGAGAGTATCGGCAACGGATTGAACCGCACGTCGCCACACGAGAAAACACTGTATCCGCGCCACTGATCGCAGCGGCAACAAGCACTTTGATCACTTGATTTAAAAAACACATTTCAGCGCTAGATCGTCTCTTATTTAAAAAACGAACGAAATGAATGCTCTGCCAGTTAATCGGAGATGTTTTATTTATTTGTAGAATTGGTACATTCGTGCCGCGAGATGTTTTAAAAAGTGGTGGGGACAATATCGACCCTGGCAAAAAGTGGTGGGGACATGTCCCACCCGCAAATTACGCCTATGAGATACACTCATAAGACAGAAATATTTTCCTCAGCCGCATTCTGCTGGTTAAAGGAAGAACTGTGAAGGCTGTCTTACAAAATAGACCTACAGCTTTCTTTGAGTAAACTTAAAGAGAACATAGGCTACTGGAAACCTGAAAAGTTTTATTTAATTTGCTGTGGTGTTTATCATTTAACAACCCAGTCTCATATAAAAACGTAGCCTGACTACGTTGGTCCAAAGTGCAAAACGTAGAGGGGTTACAATAATGGCCCTTGAATTGTATGACTGTTACATTATTTAAAAAAACAAAACAAAAAAACAATTCTTTTCCTATTGTTTTACGTCCAAGTCACGTGACTTTCAAGATTCCGGCCGTGAGAACAAAAAACATGGCGGAAATTTCTTTCATTTTTAGTGAAAAAATCTATATTTTGAGTTAGTTTCTGTTGTGCTAGTTTTGATTACATTTCTAGCGAGAAATATATATTTTATTTTTATTTAACATGATTTAGAAGCCTGAAACCGCCTTTGACTCAATTGCTTAGTTTTTTTCTGTGGTTAATATTTGATTAACAGGAAATGGTACATTATTAAAAATATTCTTAAAATTAAATTTGGAGGTTTTTACTAGAAAATACTTTGTGATTATTTGTGAAATTTACTAGCAATTTATGAGTAAAAAATGGTTGCAAAGCAATCCTATACCAAATTTTTTAAGTACTGGTCTGGGAGTGATCTGATGTTTATTAAAGCTCTTGGATAAAATTATTTCGCACCTTCTTTGTCTGGCCTACTTCGGACACTACGAAGTAGGCCTGACCTGGAACACACCAAGCCGACGTCGACGAACTAGGACTGATGAAAGCCATAGACCGTAAAAGAAATGGACACATTGGATTCAACGGAGAAAAGTGAAGTCAATTAGAAGCACTCACTTCCTGATGGCCGAGCGTACTGCGCAGACTCAAACTGAGCTTGACGACGTAGATGTGACGTGAGCAACCCGTCTGTCTTCTAGTATCTGTGCCAAGAGAAATCTGAATCATTCCCTTCCGAAACTTGCAGAGACGGAGATCGTGAGTAGGAGGTGTCCATGAGCTAGGAGCAGGAGCAACTTTTGCTAAGTATTCTGCTTAATTATTTTGTCATTTTGCCTCCACGTCCCCCCGATTGCCTGCAAGCTTCTCCTCCTGTCCATACGGTAATTTCTGTGCAACAGAGAGTCGCGTGGTTATGACGCAATCCTTAGCCTATTTTTACAAAAACTGCTTCTACAGGGCCATAACGTAAGATACACGGTAATGGAGCCTTTTATACATTTTTGTGTTTCTTTAGAAATAAATAATGGACAAATGGAGTCTTTAAACGTCTCAGATGTAAAGTTTTTCGCTGTCAAAGTGACGCCAAAATGAATGGGAGTCAATGGAATGCTAACAGCAGGTGATGGTCTGCTAATCAATGGCGGCGCCCAGGGAAGCTTCAGTGTTTTCCGAAACATTGGCCCCCTGATGAAAGCCGACTGTGTTGTCCCTCGCGTTGGGGTAAAAGCTGCACTTGAACACAGCGAGAGATCTACTGCCGACTGTTGGCTAGAATGCGTGTTCTGCGCCTGCGTGTAAATTAGATCTAAACTGTCTATTTCTGCAGATATAGGCCTATTTGTCATTCAAAAAGGGCTGTACTAGATACACAAACCGTAAACAACGCAGTGCGTGCTTACCGTTTTGGCTTCTGTTTATAATAAATTATAATACATATACAGAGTATATGTTTAAGAGGTTGTTTTGGTTTCTGTTTGTCTGTTCACTTTAAGGTCCTGAGTCTGAAATTCTCATCCGAAATTTTCGCACGTTAAAAAATAAATACGACCTCCTATGTCAATCACACTTGCACACTGCAAGTTTTTTTTATTACATTTTTAGAGAATTACAACAGTATAAATTAAGTTCCAAGTGCCCAACCAAAGGGATCACTAATCGCCATAATGGTGACTAAAATCATTTTAGGAAAATCAACATCAATTTATGAAGTCAGCTTATGTGATGTTCTCTCAAATGTATCAGTTGTATTAAAATGTCAACATTCAAGATGACTTTGGGAAATGAGTGAATGCAAACAGAGTCCATTAAGTGAAAAGTCCATTATGATTCCCCCCCCATTATGATTTTTACAGTGATTTTACAGTTTTTGATTGACCTGATCACCAAGAAAAAGGAGACTATAGCATCAAAAATAAGTAGGTTAGAAGGTTAAAAAATGAAATCTGGAAGAAAGAACCAAGATTATCATAAAACAGGAGTCTGAATTTAACAAAGAATAAAAATAGATTCCATCAGGCCTCAAATATGTTTCAGTATGTAACCAAACTATTTCGTACCCCTGGGTGATGAAACCTACAAAGTTTTTTTAGCAGAACATTGACAATGCCACATCAAAATGCTCTTATGTCAGCTTCATTTTGAATTCCTTAATTTTTGCGAATCAAAATATTGGGCCAAGTTGGCCAACTTTAAGGGATAAATAGCAACAAATACAAATTTAACTAACTTAGACTTGCATTTAATTTAAATAAGACCTAGACATGTTCTTGACAGATTTCATTTAGGATATTTTCATTCAGCTTAATTTATCTTGTTTATATTTGCATGAGGTACTGTATATAAGTAATGCAAAATCAGAAAGAACAAAAAGCAATACTTGTCACTCGTCCAGAAGTGTCTCAGGTTTCTTGTATTCAAATAATTTAAAGTCTGTTTCATAAAGATTGTACAGCTTTCTCCTGTCAGCTATGGAAATGCTTGCAAACCATTCTTGCTCCCAGTCTTCTGCTGTCCTGTTCTCGTACCCTGGGGGAAAGCGAATATATTTATCCAGCCCAAGAATCCTCAACAAATGTTCTGTATCCTCATCAAGAGTTTCCAGCTTTCCAACAAAATCATAGTCAATTTGGCACGGATGGCAGAGTCTGTACATCTGCTGCCAGTGTTCATTGAATGGTTTTACTTTCTCAGTCTGTGGATCTAACAGGTACTGAATAAAGTGAGTAAAGGATAGTCTGATACCTGCGGCGAATGAGCGGAGTCAGGGGGGGATGAAATATTAGCATAACGCTGAAGCATTGTGGAGGCATACTTCTTATAGAAATACTCATCTGGCACAGTAAATTTGTTCCGGAAAGCAGAAATAAGTCGTACAAAAGGATCCCGTACAAAAAGGAACTTAGTGTAATTCTTTAGTTTGTGATGCATCAATGGACGTGAGAAACGACCAAAGCGTTTCCAAAGCTTGTTAAACGTCTTATGTACTGTATAATTATGGATTACCTCAATTGGTATGTCAAGAGGATCCAGATATGGAGCTCCATTAGGTGCCTTCAGGTTCTGGCTTAGCACAATCATGACTCGTTTCCAGTTGGTACAAGCTACCTTTGGTACAAAACAGTAAATAACACCATGATGATCATCCACAATGAGATGGTCCAGGGCTTTGTTTGGAATTTGGTCAAATGGGATTAATTTCCCTGGGAAGTTCAAGCTGCTATTGGCTGAGCAAAGCTCTCTTATCATACGTCTACGATGTGCTTGACGCAGTTTGAGGTGTGTGAAATCTTGTGATGAAGCTGTGTGTGGGTAAAAAATCCCATTTCTCAATTCATTCCAGAAAATGAAGAATGTGACAAATACTGTTCCCAAAAGAATGAAGTACTGGAGTTGCCTTTGCATTGCCATTTTCGCTGGACGCTTATTCCAGATCCTCACAATAGATTGAATGGTATTGTTTCTGGAATTAACTTGAGAATTCTGGGGGAAAACACACAAAAAAAGGACTTTATAATGAATTCTGAATTTACAATCTACTACCACAAAATATGATTCATCACTATATCTAAATGATGATGAAATATATATCACCTGATCATCTTTGTTTATTGTTTACATTATGTGTTTTGGTAAACACTGTTACTAAGACAACATATATGGTTCATATAAACACTGAGCGGTGTTCATTTAATACCAGGGAATTTACTGTGTACGCAGCTGGTCTGTTTTGCAAGACAGAGACAGGAGCCTGCCACTGAACATGCTCTTCTGCTTGGAGAGAGTGGTGTGCAGGGGGTGGCGTTTATTGTCCATTATAGAGAGCAGTCTGTTCAGGGTCCTCTTATCTGCAACTGATGTCAGTTACTCCAGCTCCATGCCCACCACAGAGCCAGCTTTTCTCACCACCCTGTCCAGTCGTTCAGCATCCCTCTTCCTAATGTTACCTCCCCAACATACCACAGCATAGAAAAGGACACTGGCCATGAAAGACTGGTAGAACATAAGCAGGAGTTTGCTGCAAACATTGAAGGACCCCAGCCTCCTAAGGAAATAAAGTCTGCACTGCCCTTTTTTGTAAAGTGCATCAGTATTGGCAGACCAGTCCAGAGATCACCCCTTCAGTATCCTGTCTTCCGTCGTCCGTCTACCATCATCCGTCTTCCCAATCCAGCTTCACCAGTCATAACCTCACATCCACCATCAAAGTACCATACATCTGTCTACAGCCAGCTAAGTCACCATCTGCATTTCTCTGTTGCCATCAACTCACCATAGCCTGGTTCCCGCTGTCATCTCCACCCTATGCTCTCAATAAAGAACCTGTTGATATCACTCACCCTTCTGTGTTGTGAAAAAAGACCAGACCACAAAGAGAAGCACAAAATGGGCATCCTCCTCACCCCTGTGAACCCAGTTAACTTTCTTCTCTCCAGCTTTCAAGATGGCCGCCCGATCAAGGACTACGTAGAAGAGCTCCTCGACCATACGCATGAAGTACCCAGAAGCGAGGACACATTAAAGACCGTCTTTTGGTGTGGGTTGGACGATCACCTATATCACCAAGTTCCTGCAGCTGTGATAATAGTTTCCTTGAAGAGGTACATTGAAGACGTTCTCCGGGTATATGGATCACCTTATAATCCTGTTATCTCGCTGAAATCTTGACGGATTTACAAACGTTTTGGTTTCTTACAAACGTTATTAACATGGCTATAATTCTTTCATATGGAAGTCCATTGTTATAATTATTCATATGTATATGCAGTGTCATAACTACATCTCTGACGTTTATAACAAACCAAACCGTTTGAAAATCGGTAGAAAATTGAGCAAGTTATGGTTATTTAAAAGTACATGCACCATGTTACGAGTGAGCGAGCACCCTGTGGTAAGATGGCCGCCGTGTGCGGACGTCGAGCTCCATTGGTCAGCAGCGCGCACGAGACATCTAGCCTTTATTATATGATATCTATGGTCCTATGTAGTTTTTCATGTTGATTAGTCTCCCCAGGTGTATTGTTTCCTCATTTCCTAGTTTAGCTTGGTATTTATAGCCCTTGTGTTTCACTTGTTACTTTGTTGTACATGTATGGTTGCTTCTAGTTCGGTCATTCTCGTGGTTTTGTTTCTTTATCCATGGAGTTCTTTATTATTTATTCTATGTGTTATTTCATTAAAACCCTGCAGATGGATCCTCGCCTTTGCCTGCTTTCTCCAGCACGTTACAGATAGTTCCTTATTAGGTCATCAATCATTCCTGAATGAGATTGGCATCATTTAGAAATAAGAACTAATAACTAACCACACTGTAAAAAATGTCTAACCTCTCCAAGTCAAAATTTTCTAGTGACTGGTCACATCTAAATTTTTAAATTGGCCCAAGTGTAATTCTTGTTGCAATAGTCTGTTAACATTGGCTCAATGAGAAATAATACGTCAGACTAATTGAAAAATTTTGATGTGACCAGTCACTAGATATTTTTGACTTGGGGATGTAATTTTTTTTTTACAGTGCATGACCATTTATAAAGAACTGCTTAATAATTACTAATCACAACATTAACATGTCTGAGATGTGAGCAATGGTCTTTTTTTTACTCTGAATAATATAGTTTTCACTTTAAAATAATAGTTTGGATCACCAGTAGCCTAGTTCTTGAAGAGTGACTAGGTAACACCTTAATTAGTGATGCATTTTAAGACTATATTCAGAGTAAAAAAGATGATTGATTATGTCTCACTACGTTTTGAGCCAACGTAGACTTTGAATGTAGCCTAGGCTACTTTAAAATAGGCTATTCATAATTTAGGACTATATAATTAGGCATGTAGGCTAAAAAGTGATTTAAAAAAACAAAAACAAAACAAAACAGAAAATGTTTTAGTAGTTAACATTTGACACACACACAGAAAAAAAACAACAAAAAAACAATAAAGAACAGGTCTGTGTACTTTTTCGTTCATTCATTATTCTATTTCAGAATGAAAGATGAAATTTTAAAAAGGGTGCGGCTTGGTTTTTTATTTAAAAGGAAAAAGCAGAAATGGCTGTATTTTGTTTTCCAAATGTATTGTTGTCATCCAATACAGGTCCTTCTCAATAAATCAGCATATTGTGATAAAGTTCATTATTTTCCCTAATGTAATGATAAAAATTTAACTTTCATATATTTTAGATTCATTGCACACCAACTGAAATATTTCAGGTCTTTTATTGTTTTAATACTGATGATTTTGGCATACAGCTCATGAAAACCCAAAATTCCTGTCTCAAAAAATTAGCATATCATGAAAAGGTTCACTAAACGAGCTATTAACCTAATCATCTGAATCAACTAATTACCTCTAAACACCTGCAAAAGATTCCTGAGGCTTTTAAAAACTCCCAGCCTGGTTCATATCTCAAAACCGCAATCATGGGTAAGACTGCTGACCAGAATGCCATCATTGACACCCTCAAGCAAGAGGGTAAGACACAGAAAGAAATTTCTGAACGAATAGGCTGTTCCCAGAGTGCTGTATCAAGGCACCTCAGTGGGAAGTCTGTGGGAAGGAAAAAGTGTGGCAAAAAACGCTGCACAACGAGAAGAGGTGACCGGACCATGAGGAAGATTGTGGAGAAGGACCGATTCCAGACCTTGGGGGACCTGCGGAAGCAGTGGACTGAGTCTGGAGTAGAAACATCCAGAGCCACCGTGCACAGGCGTGTGCAGGAAATGGGCTACAGGTGCCGCATTCCCAAGGTCAAGCCACTTTTGAACCAGAAACAGCGGCAGAAGCGCCTGACCTGGGCTACAGAGAAGCAGCACTGGACTGTTGCTCAAATTTTGCATGTCATTCGGAAATCAAGGTGCCAGAGTCTGGAGGAAGACTGGGGAGAAGGAAATGCCAAAATGCCTGAAGTCCAGTGTCAAGTACCCACAGTCAGTGATGGTCTGGGGTGCCATGTCAGCTGCTGGTGTTGGTCCACTGTGTTTTATCAAGGGCAGGGTCAATGCAGCTAGCTATCAGGAGATTTTGGAGCACTCCATGCTTCCATCTGCTGAAAAGCTTTATGGAGATGAAGATTTCATTCTTCAGCATGACCTGGCACCTGCTCGCAGTGCCAAAACCACTGGTAAATGGTTTACTGACCATGGTATTACTGTGCTCAATTGGCCTGCCAACTCTTCTGACCTGAACCCCATAGAGAATCTGTGGGATATTGTGAAGAGAAAGTTGAGAGACGCAAGACCCAACACTCTGGATGAGCTTAAGGCCGCTATCGAAGCATCCTGGGCCTCCATAACACCTCAGCAGTGCCACAGGCTGATTGCCTCCATGCCACGCCGCATTGAAGCAGTCATTTCTGCAAAAAGGATTCCCGACCAAGTATGGAGTGCATAACTGAACATAATTATTTGAAGGTTGACATTTTTTTGTATTAAAAACACTTTTCTTTTATTGGTCGGATGAAATATGCTAATTTATTGAGACAGGAATTTTGGGTTTTCATGAGCTGTATGCCAAAATCATCAGTATTAAAACAATAAAAGACCTGAAATATTTCAGTTGGTGTGCAATGAATCTAAAATATATGAAAGTTTAATTTTTATCATTACATTAGGGAAAATAATGAACTTTATCACAATATGCTAATTTATTGAGAAGGACCTGTAATAGTATTAGAAAATTGGATGACAATTCCGATCGGTTTTTAATTTGTAGGCTAGTATTTATTTGTACGTTTATTGTATTTCATTTGACTGATCCTATCTTTACCCGGAAGTAAATTACACCGTCGTGCGAGGTCATAGATATATACACTAGATGTCGCCTTGGCTACGGCAGTTTGGAACTTTGCATTCATATTCTGGGCTCATCTGATTTTTTTGTACATAGCATAGCCTACTTTGTTATGATTTTAGTATCATAATGATTAATAAATGCACGCACAATTATCCTGAACTTGATTTGAACAATTGCCTTTCAACTTGTGTGTGCAAAATTCAGAATTAAATGAATGTGCAGCAATTTGTACAAATAGAGAGTCTGTAGGCCTATACTGTTGTAGCCATTAAATAAGCGCATTTAGTTTCATATTTGTTCAAATATTATAATGTTATTTTTTTTTCCATGTATGTTGATTTGTGAAAAGTGAACAGCACGAGTAAGATAGGATGCACAATATATCGAGAGACATGGAGCGGGTCAGACATGATTTTGACCACGTCATTAAGTTTTGTTTTGTAGAAAACCTTTCTTTAAAGTGAATTTCGTTTTGTATAAATTGTATCTTAATTTTAATAAATTTTTCATCAACCAATTGCCTGGATTTAATAAATAAGAAACAAATATAAGTATAACAGACAATACCCAGCAAGCAATAGCCGTCTTTTCAACGTCTGGGTTAAATATAGACCCGTTATAGTCCGGCTATGTGTAACCCACTTTTAGCCCAAATAACATTTAATCTGGATAAATGTATTTTTTTCCAAAATAACTTGTGAGATGTATGATATTCCATCATGTAAGCAAAGTCTACCGTGATTACAAGTTGTTTGGTTTACTTTATTTTACATGTTATATGTGTAGGCTGTGCGTAGCCACGATTTAGCTCGTATTCAGACCTGGCTATGCGTAACCCACTTTTAGCCCAAATAACATTTAATCTGGATAAATGTATTTTTTTCCAAAATAACTTGTGAGATGTATGATATTCCATCATGTAAGCAAAGTCTACCGTGATTACAAGCTGTTTGGCTTACTTTATTTTAGGCTACATGTTATAGGCTGTGCGTAGCCACGATTTAGCTCGTATTCAGACCCGGCTATGCGTAACCCACTTTTAGCCCAAATAACATTTAATCTGGATAAATGTATTTTTTTCCAAAATAACTTGTGAGATGTATGATATTCCATCATGTAAGCAAAGTCTACCGTGATTACAAGTTGTTTGGTTTACTTTATTTTACATGTTATATGTGTAGGCTGTGCGTAGCCACGATTTAGCTCGTATTCAGACCCGGCTATGTGTAACCCACTTTTAGCCCAAATAACATTTAATCTGGATAAATGTATTTTTTTCCAAAATAACTTGTGAGATGCATGATATTCCATCATGTAAGCAAAGTCTACCGTGATTACAAGTTGTTTGGTTTACTTTATTTTACATGTTATATGTGTAGGCTGTGCGTAGCCACGATTTAGCTCGTATTCAGACCCGGCTATGTGTAACCCACTTTTAGCCCAAATAACATTTAATCTGGATAAATGTATTTTTTTCCAAAATAACTTGTGAGATGCATGATATTCCATCATGTAAGCAAAGTCTACCGTGATTACAAGTTGTTTGGTTTACTTTATTTTACATGTTATATGTGTAGGCTGTGCATAGCCACGATTTAGCTCGTATTCAGACCCGGCTATGCGTAACCCACTTTTAGCCCAAATAACATTTAATCTGGATAAATGTATTTTTTTCCAAAATAACTTGTGAGATGTATGATATTCCATACTGTAAGCAAAGTCTACCGTGATTACAAGTTGTTTGGCTTACTTTATTTTAGGCTACATGTTATAGGCTGTGCGTAGCCACGATTTAGCTCGTATTCAGACCCGGCTATTGTAGCCCACTTTTAGTCAAAACTGATTGTAGTTTTTTGCCAGGCAGTGCATGAAATGGTTGATATTCCATCATGTTCGCATTGGTATGACATCTACAAGGTTCAATATGTCATTTCACGACATGGTCGATCTGTAGTCACGATTTAGCTCCGAATTGGACGGCTATATGCGGTCTGCTTTAGCCCACCTGGCGAAATCAAAGCAATCTGGTCTACGTACGGCTTGGCTATAGCCCAGATTCAGACCAGCGATCTAGTATAAGAATATTACTCTTTTAAATGTTTTCGCTCACACAGCTTAATATGTTTTATGTCAAACATTCATACACAATCTACGATAAAAAAATCAAATCAAATGCAATTGCATTTCCCAACCGCTAGATGGCACAATCGAAACACTACTGAGACATGTCTACTGGGACTACTGGCATTGCGCGACTAGATCACTTTAGCCAAATTTCGCGAAAACATTTCCGCCATTTTATTTTACACGAGGCAGCTGTCGGAAAGCAACGGTCTGAGTGAAAATCTGAACATTTATACTTCGATCTTGTAAGTATGCGTGTTATTTTTGATATGTTCATTGTTTAAATTAGTTAGTTGTTATAATGTGTAGGAACCGTGACATTTTAACATTAACATTGCAGAGTACTATTTTTCTCCAAAAAGTTAACGTTACCTGCACGTGTTATTGCAAATGTATAAATTCAATGAATGTGTAGCATGAAACTATGAAACTTATCATTACAATTTTTTATTATTAATAAGATACCAGTGTTTGGTTTTTACATTACAGTTGATTTAAAGCAAATTTTGTTAGTACTTTATATAAAATTTAACAGCAGCATAGTGCAACATGAAAAGAAAAAAAACATAAAGTCTTGTTTGTAAATAATTAAAATATGCAGCATACATTCAGTTTTCAGTGAATTTGTTTCAGATATAAATCTGAATGCTGCTTCTCCATGTTTTGTTTTGACTTTGGAGATATAAAAGTATAGCTGGCTACTGTCCCAGATGTCCTGAGAGGTCTGCTCTGGATGGTTCAGTGCATCAGAAGATTAGAAATTTACTTTGGCCTTAAAATGTTACTTTAATAACAAACTGTAGGTTTTTTTATATTAATTTTTTGACAGACAGATAGCCAGTGTAAAAACCTCAGAACTGGAGTGATGTAATCCACTTTATTGATTTAGACACTGTTTATTGCAAATTATCCTGCAATCAGTCAACAAAGTACTTGTCAATGACTACCATTAAATGTCTTGTTACCAACATTCATCAAAATATATTTTTTTTGTGTTTGTTCAACAGAAGAAAGACATACAGGTTTGGAACCAAGTGAAAGTGAGTAAATGATTACATGTTTTTTTTTTTTTTTTTTTTTTTTTAAGTGAACTACGCCTATAAGTATCTTTTTATGTTTATTAGAGTTATATGAGTAAGTGATAAAGAATGATTTATAGTGATAGTTCACTTTGAAATAAAATTTTGATATGTTTTAGCTCACCTTATGGGCATCCAAGATGTAGGTGTCTTTGTTTCAGTAGTTTCAATTTTTATATTTTTAGGTCAAACTGTTCTTGTCTGTCAGTCATATAATGCAGGTCTATGGTCACCACCTGAAAGAGCATGCACAGAGAAGTCCAAATTAAACAATTCCCCACCATAAGTACACACTGATGGCCTAAGACACGAAACGAGCGGTTTGTGTCAGAAAACGAACAGTATTTGTATTATTTTTACCTCTTATACACAGCCACGTCTAAGTGATCTGAGGGCGCGCGTGCTTCGGTGTGTGCGCGTTCTGGCTTAGTCACTAAAATGCTCATCTTTGACAGTCTAAAATTAATTTGAAATATAATATGCAATTTATGACTGAACCATGGCTAGTTGCATACTATCAGACTATGAGGCAAAAAAAAAAACCCCAACAATATCATTGTACATTAAGATTGAGTTGAAACAATTCGTTTTAAATTGGCAATAATTATAAAATAATAATTGATTTAAATTGAAAATTTACATTACATAAAAAGTATCCAGCAGTATTAAAAATTGTATCTGCTGAAATAAGAGTTTTATAGGGTCAGTGATGGAAAACTTGCAGGTCAATGGGCATCAACCTTTAAGGTTGGTAAATACTTTGAAAATGAAGCATATACTGTAATACTACCTGCCAAGTACTGACATTGGCTTGTGTTGTTCAGGTGACACAGTTGTGTAAAATTGGAGGAAAAAACTTCAAAGACAGTACAAGAAGAATGCTGGACAGGTAAAGCCTATAAATTATGCAACATTTATCAAACATTCTGGTGTCAATACTGAATAATAATTTTAAGTGGTCACTACGCAAATTAGAGATTTAAAAAAGACTTCCTTTAACGTTACTTTTGAAATGCCAGTCTTTAGCCGCAATAGTTAACCACTTTATTTTGTATTATACTTTAGTGTTTTCAAAAATTCCCTGATGTCTACATTCAACATGAAAGGAGGAGGTCCACTACAGAAGAAGTCCTTTCAATCAACTGCCTTATTCTCAGTCATAAGCGTGTCTGTTTAGGCTAATAGTGACACTCTCTCTCTCTCTCTCTCTCTCTCTCTCTCTCTCTCTCTCTCTCTCTCTCTCTCTGTGTATATATGTATATACAGTGTTGGTCAAGTTACTTACAAAAAGTAATTAGTTATAGTTACTAGTTAATTCTCACAAAAAGTAACTGCGTTAGTAACTGAATTACATCATTACAAAAGTAACTAATTACCAGGGAAAGTAACTATTGCATTACTTGAAATTTCTTGGATACCGTCAATATGAAATGTTAAAATGAATGAAGTCACACACCTTTACAACTGGTAGTCATTCTGTAATAGCCTATAGGACTACTTGAAGTATTTTCTTCCTCAGATTAAGTTTAACAAAAAATGCTCTCAATATAATACTGAACAATGTATCAACATAAATAATAATAATAATACAATTTAATCTTTTGGGGGTTTATTTTTATAACCTACAGAGAACCCTCATCAGTGGTTATTTATTTTAGCCAAATTCTAGTAATGTTTGCAGCACGTGTTCACAGCCGTCAGAAAAAAAAATATGTTTGAACGTTCCCTGCAGGTTATTTTGGAGTTTGTTATATGCTACAGTACAGAGAGTATTCTAATGCTGAAATGTGTAATTTATTTATAAATAAAGTATTTATTCTCGGACACATTCGGTCTCTGTCGCGCACTATTGAGCGCTTTCTTGGCATTCGCCTCACTTTTGTCCAGTCCGTCGATTCATAAACTCACACACCAGAGACAAAACTTTGCAGCTCCTATGGTTGAGAGAAAGCCTACTCGGATGAAAAACGCTTCAGTGAGCTCAATTATAGTAACGCCACATTTTTAATGACAGTAACGGGAACGCCGTTTTTAATGGAGGAAGCAATAATTAGTTTGATTACTCATTATTGAAAAAAATAACGCCGTTTATTTATAACGCCGTTATTCCCATCACTGTATATGTATATGAAGAGTTCAGATGCAAAAGCCTCTAAGTGCCATCTAAAATTTTCTTCTCGAATGTTCATTTTTATCAAGCTCATATATGTAAGTTCAGTAATTTCACTTAAATGACAATTAATAGGTAATTTTCATTGCCATTTAAGTGAAATTACTGAACTTGCATATATGAGCTTGATAAAAATGAACATTCGAGAAGAAAATTTCAGATATATATGTATATGTACAGGTGCTGGTCATAAAATTAGAATATCATCAAAAAGTTGATTTATTTCAAGAATTCAACTTAACAGGTGAAACTAATATATTATATAGACTCATTACATGCAAAGTGAGATATTTCAAGCCTTTATTTGTTATAATTTTGATGATTATGGCTTACAGCTTATGAAACCCACGAAATCAAAATCCCAGAAAATTAGAATATTACATGAAATCACACAGTAATTACACAGTGATACCATGGTCATTGAACCAGGTTTTGGTTATTTTGGCAGTGTGGGCAGGTGCAAATCCTGCTGGAAAATGAAGGAAGCATGAAGTGCTCTGAACATGTCCTGGTAGACGGCTGCGTTGACTCTGGATTTAATAAAGCACAGTGGACCAAAGTCCTCTTTTCTGATGAGAGCAAATTTTGCATCTCATTTGGAAACCAAGGTCCCAGAGTCTGGAGGAAGAATGGAGAGGCACACAATCCAAGATGCTTGAAGTCCAGTGTGAAGTTTCCACAGTCTGTGTTGGTTTGGGGAGCCATGTCATCGGCTGGTGTTGGTCCACTGTGCTGTCCACTCAACGCAGCCGTCTACCAGGACATTTTCAGAGCACTTCATGCTTCCTTCAGCAGACAAGCTTTATGGAGATGCTGACTTCATTTTCCAGCAGGATTTGCACCTGCCCAAACTGCCAAAAGAACCAAAACCTGGTTCAATGACCATGGGATTACTGTGTAATTACTGTGTGATTTCATGTAATATTCAAATTTTCTGAGATTTTGATTTTGTGGTTTTCACAAGCTGTAAGCCATAATCATCAAAATTATAACAAATAAAGGCTTGAGATATCTCACTTTGCATGTAATGAGTCTATATAATGTACAAGTTTCACTTTTTTAATGGAATTACTGAAATAAATCAACTTTTTGATGATATTCTAATTATATGACCAGCACCTGTATGTGTGTGTATATATAGCCTATATATATATATATATATATATATATATATATATATATATATATATATATATATGCCTTGTACAGAATTGTTCAATACGCGTATCGTTACACCCCGTATTGCATCACCATTACGCGAGCAAAAATGTTCAATTATTGATATTAATTTATTTATAATATTGATATAAATTATTGTCTATATTGATATAAATTATATAGTCTCAATCTATATTCTGTTAACTCTATATTGGCCAGCTCTAGTGTGCATCCTAGCTAAAGTGATTGACTGTAATTAGTTAAATGACTGTCAACAATGCTTTTCTTGAGCAATAATTCTTTCCTTTTTCTCATTTGGCAGACGCAGTGATGACCAGCTGTCCATCAGCTACGGAATGTGAAATAAAAAACGTTATTTCAAATCATTTCAAACAAGCTCCAGGGAGGGCAGGGGGTGGGGGTTATGGATCTAAATAAACAGTTGTTAATTAAAATTTTTAATATCTTAATTTGTTTTACATATTTTTCAAATGTTTTATTTGTTCATTTTTATGTTTGAATGTTGTCTATATAATTGTTCAAAATAAATCCCTTTATATTCAATTAGTTTGGATGGATTTTCATTTATGAGAACCTGTTATTTTTGAGTGAAAAGAATCCTTATGCCTCATTTTGTTGTCTATTACATGTATATGTAGTGTAATTGATGACTAGTCTATTCTTGGGCTATGGTTAGACGTCTATTAGATTTTCACTGACAGCCCAAAATAAGCCTTGTTTTAGCCTAGACCCATATTGCCTGTCTATTAGACGTATATATGTAGTCGTTTAATAGTGGTCTAATTGATGACTAGTCTATTCTTGGGCTATGGTTAGACGTCTATTGGACGTATAAATATAGTCGTTCAATAGCTGTCTATTCTTGGGCTATGGTTAGACGTCTATTGGACGTATAAATATAGTCGTTCAATAGCTGTCTGATTGTCTATTCTTGGGCTATGGTTAGACGTCTATTAGACGTATATATGTAGTCATTCAATAGCTGTCTATTCTTGGGCTATGTTTAGACGTCTATTAGATTTTCACTGACAGCCCAAAATTAGCCTCGATTTAGCCTAGACGTCTGGGCTGTGTTTAGACGGCTATTAGACGTCTATTAGACGCGAAATTGCTTGCTGGGTATAATCATGGAGGCGCCCGTGCGGTCTCTTGCATTGCATGTTAACTGGAGCGCATCTCATCCTAACTTAACGAAACTCATATGCCTCACACAGACATGAGAAATACATCAAATACACAAAGCTTGAAATGTCTTTAAACGAAATAATTCAAAATTATTTCTCATTTCTCTCTATAGGCGCATTCACTATATGGCGATCGTCAACTTCATCTTTGCAGCCGAGTCGACACTGTCAGAAAACACTAGTTTATTAATAAAAAATCAATGCACGCGTCACCGGATTTACAAATGCACATCTTGCTTGTTGCACGCACACATATTATGTCGAAATAACGAGATATTATGTTGAAATAACATTATTATTAATAATAGGCTACATCTTTTAGAATATTTGATTGAATGCTGAATGTTGCGCGTGTTCAGTTTAATAAAATTAAAACTTTAATTGTGATCATTAAAATAATTGAATATTTAATATTTAGTGGCCAAGTTTTGCTCATTTATTTATTTATATAGGCCTATAACGCATTCGTTCCAATGAACTGCCGTAGCCAAGGCGACATCTAGTGTATCTATGACTTCGCACGACGGTGTAATTTACTTTCGGGTAAAGATGCGATCAGTCAAATGAAATACAATAAACGTACAAATAAATATTACAAATTAAAAACCGATCGGAAATATCGTCCAAATTTCTAATACTATTATTGGATGACAAACAATACATTTGGAAAACAAAATACAGCCATTTCTGCTTATTTCTTTTAAACAAAAAACCAAGCCGCACCCTTTTTAAAATTTCATCTTTCATTCCGAAATAGAATAATGAATGAACGAAAAAGTAGGCTACACGGACCAGAACATAATTTAAAGGACAAGTTCGGTATTTTACACTTAAAGCCCTGTTTGACTGATCCCTGGGGGGAGGGGGGGTGCTACCACAGAAACCGAAAATTCTCGGGCCAGCAGCATGTGTCCAAATTTCAATCTTAACCGTTCTATTTCATCAGAAACGATCTGAAAACAGGGCTTTAAGTGTAAAATACCGAACTTGTCCTTTAAATCCAGCCTGTTAATTGTCAATGTAGCCTACAATCAGAGATGGGCATAAATACATAGAAATGTATTTAAAATAAAAGTACAAAATACTGTGTGAAAAAATTTATTTAAATACAAATACAGTACTTTGTATTTTGAAAAACACAAAATACATGTGAAATTGGCCATCCAGTGCAGGTATAGGTCACAATGAATGAAGAAACTAGGACTATTGAATTTTCATTCCTAACCTCATCTCTGCCCTCTTTGTCATTCTTTCTTTCTTTCTTTCTTTCTTTCTTTCTGGCAATTACAAATAAACTTATGCAAAATAGCAGGCATTTATGTACTTATTTCTGGTTACAATCTATTACTTGTGGCCGGGAACACTATTAAAAAATTCATGTAAAACCACAGCATAAACTGAATTTCAAACTCTTTTGCAGGTTGTCCAATGCTTTTTAAGTAATTTTATATTTATTTTATGTAAAGTTTATTTGTTTCTGTAAGTTTATTAAAATTAGAAAGTGTATCTAAATTTTTTAATTATAATTAACTTAGATTCATTTGACACTATTTAGTATTTACCCCCTTTTTTATGTACAATAAAACTAAAAGCTGAAGATTTTTGTTGTGCCATCAGTGTTTCTTTAAAATCAACAACCGATCAAGACTGATTGGCTAACGCTATTTTCCCACTGTGCTATTTTTTTTATTTAATGTTAAGTGAAGTGAATAATGCACTATTTTAACTTTAATCAACAAGTAGAATTGATCATGACATTCTCACCTTATTCCAAAAAAATCGCTGATCCAATGCTGAGCTAGTCAGTGGCGGATTTAGCAAATCGGGGGCCCAAGGCGAAGGTAGGTAGGCTATGGGCCCCTCCCCATCCAATCTTTAAAAGAGAACGAAAAAAATATGTACCGACTGAATGGTGGATAGGCAGGTAAAGCTAATCTACGGGGAAGTAAAAGTTAGAGAGGAGAAAAAAAACGTTTCCTTTAAACCCTGCATACACTTCTTTACTCCTAAACAGAAACATGTTACAATGTTTACATGGTACAATTTCTGGTGAGCTATGTTTTTTTTTTTTTTTTTTTTTTGCTTGACAAATATTTATTGTTTGAATTTCGTAATAGAATTGACAGAATCTGAGAGCTGAGATTTTTTTAAATATCATGATTCATAAGTAAACTTCTCAGTTTTGTCTGTCGATCTGCGTGTCCTCTTTGCTTCACGATTTTTCTGTGCATTGGACGTTGTTGTTCCTGATCTGTAAGTTATCCCCAACAGTAGCTGTAAAAAAAGTGTGTCATCTTTGGCAGCGTTCCCAAATACTTATCAGAGTCTTTTCACTTTTTTCTTTTATTTGAGCCGCTTGGGTAACTTCGAAACTTAAAATTTTCGCGTTTAGACTCGTCTTGCTCTGTTTGTGTATTTCCCAGTCCTCCTGTTACTGCGTGTTGTTTATCTTTCGCGCCGCGCACCTTTACGGACTTTTTGCTTTCCTCCCGCTTCTTCCTTTTTTCAGCACCGCTTGGGTAGCTAGCTTCGCTTCATTTTTACTCTGTCTACTACTCTGTACACTCTGTCTGTCACTCTGTACACTCTGTCTGTCAATCACTTATTTTTCTCTGTCAGTTTTTTGGCACAGCCTTACACTTTCGCAGATGCGCAGTAAGTGAGATAATGGAATAGTCCAATGTAGTGAGGCGGGGGGCCCCCTCCTGTCTGCGACACTAATGATTTTATACCATTTTTCGTAAATGGAGTTTTAGGAATATATAATTTTTTTTTTTTTTTTTTTTTTTTTAAGCATAAGTTAATAGGGCATTTTGGGGGCCCCTAGGTAGCTCGGGGCCCAAGGCAATTGCCGACCTTTGCCTAATGGTAAAGTCCGCCCCTGGAGCTAGTGAATGTCTGAACTAGTTGATGCACAAAATCAGTAGGTTGACTGGCAAAAAGTATTTTATGTATTTTGAAAATACAAAAATACTTATCTTAAATGTATTTAAATGCAAATTGCATTAGATTTTTTTCCAAAGGCTTTAAACTACAATATACAAAAAAAGTATTTTGTAGGCCTATTTCAAATACGTATTTTAAATAGGCCTACATGATGTAGCCTATCTGAAATACTGCCCATCCCTGCCTACAATTATCTGTCTGACATTCCCCAAAACAAATTAAATAATTGCCATGAGATAACGCGCTATTAGCCTACTCCGAATCTTTACTTTGAATGAATAGTAGGCTATCCATTCAAAGTAAAGATTTGGAGTAGGCTCATTTTTTTTACTTTATAGACTATCAGCAACGTATTAATTACAGTTTCACTGTTCCCCACCACCACCGAACACCTTTTCACTGACTCGCGCTTGTTAGTCGGAAATTATTTAAGTTTTTTAGATCTTGTTAAATTGTTGTGAGAGTGTAATGCCAAAACCTAGTGATGCTAAATGGATGCCTTGAAAGTGATACAAGCCTAAATTACCGCATACATAACATAGCCTACAGCATATGTTTTAGCTTTACTACTTCTGGGTTCAACCCAAACGAAAAATCAGTAGGCTACTCACCTTCAATAATCTCCTCATCCTGGTGATGTTAAAATGGTGTATATCCTTCTTTCTCCGCAAAAGGAGGAGTCATCTAAGTGTCGAGATTCTATTTGGTTTCTCAATTATTTCTCGGTGCACGCTTACGGTGCGTGTCCACTACAGCGACAAAAGTCCGCTCAGCTCAGTGCCTCTGGTAACGATTACGCATCCGCTTCAGGGTGTGTCTGCAGTAGGGTGACCAGACGTCCCGAAAAATTCGGGACAGTCCCGAAATCTAAACTGTTGTCCCGAATCCCGAATCTGGCCCTAATTGTCCCGAAAATTATACTAAAGCAAAATCTTGAGTAGTTATTGTCTTATAAACATTAAAAACTGTCTGCGGAGGTTGAGGCCGGCGACACTGGCTGCGTGGCGTGTCCGTTTTTATTTCGGCTCCCCTGTTAACAGGTTAGAGCTTGCACACTGCCTGCGTGACACGTGCGTCTTCAGGAGCCGCGCGGAAAACGCGTGCATGCTATAAATAGAACCGACGCCTATTTTTCACGCGACACGCAAGCGTGTTGGAAGCGTTTCCAGGCAAAATAGAATAGGAAAAGATGTTTGTATGTCATTTTGACATGAAAACATATTAATAAATGACATTTTGATATTTGAAAGTTTAAGTTTTTACATAAATGCAGATATAAATGTAATAAAAAAAAAATATATGATCGATTTTCCAATATTGCACCTGTCAATACAGAACGAAATATTCTGTAGCCTATTTTGCCTATTATTAGAGCGCAAGTTGCTGCAGCCGCGAGGACAAAATACTTCACTACACAATTATCTCGTTATTTTCGTTTAAGCTTATTAGCGTTAGGCTATACTGAAAGGTCTGATTTACGCACTGTTACTTACAACAGTCATTGTTTTGTGGCAGACTAAAGAATAATGACAGACTGTTGATCTTTGAATAAAAATATGTTTGGTTCAGGTTTGAAATTCATTATCTTTTATTATAGGCTACGTACGCAGTCTAATATCATAGAAGCCCCCCATCCCGTCACCCCAGACCCCAGACCCATAGACCCCCCCCCCCCCCCCCCCCGTCCCGAATTTCAGCCAATCTCATCTGGTCACCCTAGTCTGCAGCGAGTGTTTAAAGTCCAACTGAAATCGAAATGGACCCTATTTACTTTGTTAGCGCATATTACTAGTCTTGTGGTGAATAATTAATCCGTGCAAGTTAAAACACTGAATTTTTTTTTTAAAAAGCCATAGCATTAAAATCAGTAGCGGCTGGTGAAAAATATATTATGTGGGGCTGTGCCATATTCAGTCAGTTTTAATAGTCTGGTAACCAGCCATCAGGCATTGTAGCTCTTCCTCGAGACATTCGTAAGCATCCACCCTTCTCTCATTCAGTAACCTCTTAAAAACTATTTTTTTTCCTCTGAACATTACTCTTCAGCTCACAGTCTGTAAATTATACCTTAATATGTTTGTTTGAATCCCTAAGTTTGTATCTTTAAGATAACTTTGTATGTGACCTCTGTGTAGTACTTTCTGCCCTTGGAATGTGTATTGTGCTTTGATGTTGATTTTGTTATATTCCTTAACCCAGTGGTTCTATTAGAGTGTTGTACCCCCTGAGGCTTTTAACATCTTTCTGCTTACCCGCTTCTCTGCAGTCACTCCTAAAAGCCGCCTTTCCACTGCGCACGACATTCGCATTCGATTGTCGCATTTCGCCCCCTGGTGTCAGTCGCACGGAACTTTGAAATTGGTCGTGATGCAACCGTTACCCTCGGCTAATCACAATGGTAAAATTAATGATTTTAATGAATGTAATGCATGCATGAATATATCCACACAAAACAAATGATCCTCAATACATCTTATATATAAAAAACAGTCGATTTTATAGAGCTAATCAATATAAATATTGATTTAATATGATACAAATATTTTTTTCAGCCATAATTATTAATAACCGTCATTTTGCAGGAATAGCGTTTACATTAAAATATTAAAATATTGGTAATTCTAGCTTCGCGCTCATAGTTTTGATTAGAATACATCACATCCGGTCGACCGGTCGCATACGGTCTAGCCGCAGAAGTTCAGATATTTCAACGCATCCGAAGCTCAAATCGGATCCGAAATTTCCGCATACGCATATGATCGGAACTCCCCGCAGCTCCCGTACGTCTCTCCATAGGAGATGAATGACTTCCGGTCCGACGGCTGTCGTTTGTCGTTTGCAGTGGAAAGGCGGCTTTAAGGGACAGTATTTGCCCCCTTAAATCGATTTTTCCAGTACTTTTTTTTTTTTTTACCTTTATAAAATAAATAGCTTTAAAAAAAAAATAAAAAAAAAGTTCAATAGAGAAATATACAATGATTTTAAAAACGAAGTGTGATGCTTTTAAATATTAAATTAAATCCGCCAATAGGTGGCGGCAAGTCACGGTCTTTAGTCAGTAATGAAGCAAGTGGCTGTAATTATGAATTAAGTAATTATGAATGAATCAATATCATTGACTATCACGAGCGCAGATCCGTTCACAAACACTGCTGTGGCTCTCGTTGGAGCTATTGTTTTGTTGCAAAAAATAGTTGTTTAAAATTATCATCACTTAGGCCTAATATGAATAGCCTATCGTTTGTTGAACTGTTGTATAAAATCAGTGTCACATTTGAAATCGTGTGGAATGTGGATATTCGTATAATGTGATCAACATTTAACAGAGGAACTCACACAGGGTAGCCTACCCAGCTAACAATTTTAAGTTATAAGAACGTTTCCATAACGTTCCCATTAATTTATAAAAACGTTATTTCTGAGGAACGTTCAAAACGTCGTTTTTTAGACGTTGTATTAACGTTATTTCTTGGTTATAAGAACTTTATTCAAAACCTTATTAGAACGTTCAATTATCTCGTTATAAAAACGTTGTATTAACGTCATTGCTTGGTTCTAAGAACGTTATTCAGACGTTATTAGAACGTTCAATTCTCCCATTATACAAACATTGTATTAACGTTCTTACTTGGTTATGAGCGTTATTTAAACGTTATTAGAACGTCCAATTCTCCAGTTATATAAACGTTCTCTAAATGTTTTTCTTACATTAATAATAACTTTCTTAAAATATTCCATCCACTTATTTAAACATTGTCAATGTTTTTGCATATAATGTACTGTATATATGACAATCATTTTAGGAAAGCACCTTAAACAGAAGAACCTAAAACGTAAGAACCAATTAAGAACTTTCAGATTTTAAAAATAAGACAAAAGATCTAGAAAGACAATTCAAAACAAAAAGACCCAAGGCAAGGCAAGGGAAGTTTATTTATATAGCACATTTCATAAACAATGGTAATTTAAAGTGCTTTACATAGAAGAAATTAAAATAATCAAAAGAAATAAGAATAATTAAAACAGTTAAAGAATAAAAAATAAAATAAAATACAATACAAAGTCGGACGAACAGCTCATTCAGTAAATGCACAGCTAAACAGGTGTGTTTTGAGTCTGGATTTGAATGTGACTGAAGGACATACTTGAAGGCACATCTGATCTTTTCTGGAAGGTGGTTCCTGCTGCGGATGGCATAGCTAAAAGCGGACTCACCATGCTTGTGAACCCTTGGTATTTCTAGCTGATGTGAACCTAATGATCTGAGTGATCTGTTCGATTTATATTCAGTGAGCATATCTGCAATGTATGTAATGTATATCCTAGGCCATTAAGTGATTTATATACCAGTAATAATACTTTAAAATCACTCCTAAATGCAACTGGAAGCCAGTACAGGACCTGAGGATAGGTGTGATATGTTCATAATTTCTGGTTCTGCTCAGAATCCTGGCAGCAGGGTTCTGTATGAGCTGCAACTGACTTATGGTCTTTTTGAGACGGCCAGTGAGGAGTCCATTACAATAATCCACCCTGCTGGTGATGAAAGCATGAACAAGTTTTTCTAAGTCTTGTCTGGAAACAAAGCATCTAATTCTTGCAATATTTTTGAGATGATAGTATGCTGGGAGCATGTACAGGTTGAACAAGAGTGGCGCAAGAATTGAGCCTTGAGGAACGTCATGGATGTCCACTCAGACTAATGGTCACCTATACTCACATAATAACCTCTCCCTCCTAAGTATGACCTGAACCATTTTAGGACTATCCTAGAAAGCCAGACCAAGTTGTCCAGCCTGTCAAGAAGTATGTTGTGATCGACAGAGTCAAATGCAGCATGAGGTCGAGTAATACCAGAATTGATGTTTTGCCATTCACGAGTTCACACTTACAAATAAGTCGGATATAATAAATGCGTATTTGGCGTGCTGCCCGAGGAGAGGGCTCCGGGCTTGGTAACACGTACACACGTACACAAGCACAGGCATGCACGCACACAAACGAGACCAGACAAACTCAAAGGAACACACATGAACTTAAAGGTGCTCCAAGCGATGTTGGGTGAGGTCACTTCTTGTTGACGTTCAAAGTATTGTCAAACAAAACGGAGGCTAGTTTGACCCTCCCTCCTCCTCATCCCGTCCCCTCCCCTCCCCTCCCCTCCCCCTCCCCTCCCCTCCCCTCCCCTCCCCTCCCCTCCCCCTCCCTTCCGTGCTTCCTGAAACAGTCATGAACCATTTAGAAAAAACAAACTGGATTTACCCACCTGTCCTCATCCCGTCCCCTCCTCTCCTCTAGCTAACTTCCCTCTTCATGCTTCTCTCTCCTCCACTCCCCACACACAACCCCTTCATGTGCAAACGCGTGATATCGCTTAGAGCACCTTTAGGGTGTATTCACACCAGGAAAGTCCGATAGTTCACTTGCTTTGGTCCGGACCAAATAAAATGTTTTTTTTTTTTTGGTTTGGTACGGTTCGCTTTCACACTGCTCTTTTTGCAAGTGAACCAAAATTTGTAAACAAAACCACACGTGTGCTAAGGTCGTCCATTCATTGGACAAGGATTCTCAAGTAGGGAAATCAGGAAGTGCAAAAAAAAAGGCTCAGCATGGAGATATTTCGAACTGCAATATTTGTTCTTTTACTGATTTTGTGTTATGCTCTACAAACGCAATATGAAGAAACTAATGAGTATCATATGATACAATGTCATCATTCTATACGATGCTGTAATTCGGATTGAGAATACGACAATGTGCTGCAAGACGGTTCCGTCAAGCATTTATGCGCGATTAGACTAAAGAGAACGCTCTGTATGTGAATGTCCTGATGCACACACTCATTCATTCATTCCATTCCAATGATGCACACACGACGCGCAGAAAGACGCGCAACAGTATCGTGGCCAGACAGCGCGCCGGAATGGAATTCTCTTTCGCACTTGAACGAACAATAACACAAACCATTATGCCAAAATGTCCGTTGTGTTAAGTATCCTCATAAGAGCAGTCAAATAATTAAATGAACGTAAAGGCGCACTGATTTCTTGCAATTGGGTCGGTTCATGTTCACATCGTAAACGAACCGTACCAGAGTTCGTTTGGAACCATACCGAGACCACCTCTTCAGCTGGGTCTCGGTTCGATTGTTTGGTCCGCACCCGAGTTCGATTGCTGTATTCACACCTGCCCAAAAGGTCCGCACCAAGGGTGGAAACGAACTAGAGTTCGATTCAATCGGACCAAACAAGGCAGGTGTGAATACACCCTGGGAGCGTCCTAGGCTTTTCCGTGCTGATGGCTTACACCCAAGCAGATTCGGAGCGGAACTTCTGTCAGATAACATCTCCAAAATGTTAAATACCCTTTGACTAGTAACCAAAAGTCCAAATCATAGTCTCTGCTGCACCAATTCAACTGATATAAATACTAGTGTAGAACGTTGCATAGAAACCGTGTCTATTCCTCGTTTAGTGAGATCAAATAATAAATCTAATGCAGGATCTAGGAAAAATCTAATTGTTATTAAAACAGAAAATGTTGCTATTAGTAAACAAAAACTATTTCTAAAGCTAGGTCTTCTAAACATTAGATCACTCACACCTAAGGTAGTTATTGTAAATGAAATAGTCACAGATAATAGCTTCGATATACTTTGCCTTACTGAAACCTGGCTTAAACCAAATGATTATTTCGGTATTAATGAGTCTACTCCTCCTGGATACTGTTATAAGCATGAGCCCCGTCTGATTGGTCGTGGCGGAGGTGTTGCAACCATTTATAAAGATATTCTAAATGTTACCCAGAAAACGGGTTATAAGTTTATTTCATTTGAAGTACTTGTACTAAATGTTACGCTCTTAGATGTTAGAAAAACATCCCTATTATCTCTAGCCTTGGCTACCGTATATAGACCGCCAGGGCCTTACGCTGATTTCCTAAAAGAGTTTGCAGATTTTCTCTCAGACCTATTAGTCAATGTCGATAAAGCACTAATTGTTGGAGATTTTAACATACACGTAGATAATCCAAATGATGCGTTAGGAGCTGCGTTTACAGATTTATTAAATTCATTTGGGGTCAAGCAAAACGTCACCGGACCAACACATCGTCTTAATCATACACTCGATTTAATTATATCACATGGAACCGATCCAACCGATATAGATATCATTCCACAAAGTGATGAAGTCACTGATCACTACATGGTAACTTGCATATTACGTACTGCTGTAATATGTCATGCGGCGTCGCGTTATCAACCAGGCAGAACAATCCTCCCATCCACCATAGATAATTTCTCAAATTGCTTATCTAATCTGTCTCAGCTGCTGCCTGAACCCAAACAAACAGATGAACTAGAAGAACTAACTAGCACTATGAGCACCATTCTCTCTAGAACATTGGATGTGGTTGCACCTATTAAATTAAAAAAGGTCAGAGAGAAAAATAAAGCACCATGGTATAACAATACTACGCATGTTTTAAAGAGAGAAACGCGTATTTTAGAGCGTAAATGGAAACAAACTAATTTAGAGGTCTTTAGAATCGCGTGGAAAGACAGTATGTCACGTTATAAAAAGGCCCTAAAAGCGGCCAGGGCTGAGCACCTCCGCAAACTAATAGAAAACAACCAAAACAATCCAAGGTTTTTATTTAACACCGTGGCTAGACTAACAAATAAACAGACGTCACCCGAACAAAATATCCCGTTACAGTTCAGTAGTAATGATTTCATGAACTTCTTCACTGAGAAAATAGAAAGCATCAGAACCACAATTGTAAACGTTCAATCTTCAATCGCGCCTTATAATTCAGCTTCAATTATCACCCCGAAAGAACAATTACAGTGCTTTGCAACTATAGAACAAAAAGAGTTAAATAAACTTATCACTTCATCTAAAACAACAACATGTTTATTAGATCCTATACCAACTAAACTACTGAAAGAAGTGTTACCTGTAGTGGAAGATCCTCTCCTCAATATTATTAACTCGTCTTTATCTTTAGGTCATGTTCCAAGAACATTTAAATTGGCAGTTATAAAACCTCTCATTAAGAAACCACAATTAGATCATAATAATCTAGCAAATTATAGACCCATTTCAAATCTTCCATTTATGTCTAAAATATTAGAAAAAGTGGTGTCCGCTCAACTGGGCTCTTTCTTGCAACAAAATGAGATCTATGAAAAGTTTCAGTCTGGATTCAGACCGCATCATAGCACTGAAACTGCGCTCGTTAAAATCACAAATGATTTACTTTTAGCTTCTGACCAAGGCTGTATCTCAATACTAGTTTTACTTGATCTTAGTGCTGCGTTCGATACTATAGATCATACATTACTCTTAGATCGACTACAAAATTATACTGGTGTTCAAGAACAAGCACTAAGCTGGTTCAAATCATACCTATCTGACCGCTACCATTTTGTCTATTTAAATGGAGAAAAATCGATCATAACTCCAGTAAATTATGGAGTGCCGCAGGGATCTGTATTAGGCCCTCTGTTATTTTCAATATATATGATGCCACTTGGAAATATTATAAGGAAACATGGAATTAGTTTCCATTGTTATGCTGATGACACTCAAATATATATTTCATCACGGCCGGATGAAAACGCAAAATTTTCCAAATTGACAGAGTGTGTTAAAGATATAAAAGATTGGATGACCCGTAATTTTCTTTTATTAAATCCAGACAAGACAGAGGTAATACTTATCGGTTCAAAAAACCGCCCACAAAACCTCGCACAATACAACTTTAACATCATAGGATGTCCTGTTACTTTATCCTCTACAGTAAAAGACCTGGGTGTCATACTCGATTGCAACCTGTCTTTTGAAAATCATATTTCATATGTTACAAAAACAGCATTTTTCCACCTTAGAAACATTGCTAAGCTACGTAATATGCTATCAGTTTCTGATGCAGAAAAGTTAGTTCATGCATTCATGACCTCGAGACTGGATTACTGTAATGCTTTACTAGCTGGTTGTCCTGCATCCTCAATAAACAAGCTACAGTTAGTCCAAAATGCCGCCGCTAGAGTTCTTACTAGATCAAGAAAATATGATCATATAACACCGATTTTATCATCACTGCATTGGTTACCTATAAAGTTCCGTATTAATTACAAGGTATTGCTACTGACCTATAAAGCCCTAAACGGCTTAGCTCCAGACTATTTAACGGATCTTTTATCACCCTATAATCCATCGCGCTCTTTAAGATCACTAAATTCAAGGCTTTTGGTCATATCTAGGATATCCAGAACCACCAAAGGAGGGAGAGCATTCTCACATTTGGCTCCAAAACTCTGGAATAGTCTTCCTGATACTGTTCGTTGCTCAGACTCGCTCTCCCAGTTTAAAACTAGATTAAAGTCGCATCTCTTCAGCCAGGCATTCATATAATCCTACAGTTCAAACTACAATCCGGCCTCTAGCTCATAAATGCCAGAGGAGAACTGGCCCCGACTGAGCCTGGGTTCTCCCAAGGTTTTTTTTTCTCCATTAGGTCACCTGATGGAGTTTTAGGACACCATTAGGTCACTTGATGAAGTTTTTCGGTTCCTTGCCACTGTTGCCTTTGGCTTGCTCAGTTGTGGATATTTTGGGGATATTTAATTTAATTTTATCAATCAATAAATTCCTCTTGAAACAAACTTTGTTGTATTATTTTAATTTAATACTGTGAAGCTGCTTTGATACAATCTGTATTGTGAAAAGCGCTATACAAATAAACTTGACTTGACTTGACTTGACCCTTAAATAGGCTACTAAAGATAATGAGTTGAACACAGCTGAACCAAACCAACTAATCACAGTCAACATAGGAACTAAAGAGTTGCTGGAATCTAGACAAAGGAAAACAGGAATGAATGAAATACAAACTATGCCTACATCTCAATGTCCATACTATCCATCCTAAACAGTATGTGAGATTAAAACAAAGTGTGTCCCAAAGCTAATATTGCCCACAACCCATTGCGCTTTGGATGAGAAACTACAAACACGAGTAAAAACTACAAAACATGGCGGATATGCGCAACCGACTGTGGCTAGATCCCAAATGGCACACTCCGGCCTTGTGGACCTCCTTCGAGTTCACACTTGGTGACTTCAGGAAGTGCAGACCTAAGGGGCGCTGGCCTCGAGTCCACGAGAGTGTATTTTGGGACAGGCTTGATGACATCATGCCACAGAAAGTCAAACAGCCATGAAACTCCTCCCCTCATTTATCTGATTGTGCATTCGTATTGATTCCTGGGTAGGTAACTTGTTTGGAAGGTGCGAAAGTGTGGGCTTCGCCGAAGTCCGCATCGAGGGCACAAAGGCGGCGCTCGCGAGCACACTTCTGAGCGCTGAAATGCCGAATGGGACACCCTACGGACTAGTACACTTGGCGAGCCCGCGCAATTTAAGGCCACGAGACCGCGAGTCCGTGTGCCATTTGGGTAGATAAAGGTTTGAGTGACTAATCAAAATTTTACCTGATAAAAAAAAATTATTTAATGTTTTCCGTGTTATATTTCATCTGTAATAACAATGTGGACTTTTATAAAGATCCGTTTGGCCATTAACTTTTAAATGCATTGTTATGCATGAATACGAGGAGAGTCTCCGCATTGAAGACCCGCGACTGTGGCCCTGTCAAAGCGGCATTACGTCACGAAAGTGCGGACTCAGAGGAAGACCGCGAGTGCTTATGTCCCAAAGCGTGTGCTACACAAAAGTAGGCAATGTAGCCTAATTGTTCTGGACATTGTTTATTTTTGTAATGATAGTCATAATTTCTACATGAAACAAATTCTTTTTTTTAAAATAAAATTGGTAAATGAAAATCATTTGTTCTACTGGTAAGTAAAATATAAAACATAAAAATTACAATAGCCAATTCTGATAATGAATTATCAGGAGGGCAGCTGTCCTCTCGCACCGTTGCTTGGCGCCAGGAGCAGTGATCGGGAACACCTGGTTGGGCAATTAGGAAATCCTATGAAGGCTACATGGTGCGTTCACGTTGGGACACAGCTGAAGTGTGCCATTTGGGTAGATAAAGGTTTGAGTGACTAATCAAAATTTAACATGTTAGTATGTCCCAAAGCATGTGCTACACATAAAAGTAGGCTATGTAGCCTACCCTTTCTTCACAAAAAGAGTACATACTTTTAGGGCGTATAAGTAGGCGAATTGAGACGCAGCATAAGAGTACATGAAACTTAAACTAACTGAATATGATGGTGACATTGGGTTGAACTATCCCTTTAAAAACAATATTTGTAAAGAGTAAACAACACCTAATTTATTTAAAGGCAGGGTAGGTAGGATTTTTCTAAAAAAAAAAACATTCCAAATTTGTTTAAACTGTCTTTATATACCAATACATAATTAAAATGTAAGTACTCTGAAAAAGAGAGTATAAAAATCGAGTCTCTGTAGACCTTTTAATCTGCAGTAAACACAGCTCATTATTTCCATTCACTCCACCCCTCCCTTCTGAGCTCCTTCCAAAGCCACGCCCCCAAAACACATGAACGCGCGACGCCAAACGCTCAGGATCAGCTGGAAGACGCATTTATTTACTTACTTATTTATTTACCTGAGACGAGTGGAGAGGAAGGAGCGCAGTGCATGCAGTGACATCATGTCAGAATCACATGTAATAAAATACCTAACTTTATCACTATAAATATAAACAAATAAGATGGCTTTTAGTAGGCTACTCACTATCAAGCTAGCATATCGATACTGGTAAAGTTTAAAATATATTTTGTTTGATTCGGTAACGAGCTATATTTAGGCTATAGGTAACGAGCTATAATTATAAGGCAAAGCTAAAAACAGTTTGCATTGATACACGTTTTTCCATTACCATCAGTTACACTGTGATGAAGGTGAATTTCGTGTAAGATTCATAATAGGCTACGGTGTTTTGCATGTAAGAATTTCCATGATGAAAACATTGTTGACTCTGATGAGGACTAACGTTACACTCCGGAGACAAACCTACCGCATCGTCGGTTCGAGGACAGGTCCGGGGTCGAGGGCGAAGCAGAGGAGGTCGTTCAAGAGTGCGGGCAACCAGGGTCCGACTCCGAGGAAGTAGTTTTTGCCTTGTTTGCCTTCGCTGACTGCATATGCAGGTGCTTTGAATTTTGAATGCTCTTTCTCTGCCATAATTTTACTCTTCGTAGGTTCCGCGCCTCTCTTGCACTCCTCAAATCAAACGGGTGCGCGCATATGGGCAGATCTTGTAGCAACAGTGGTGGTAGCCATGGTTGCGAGAGTGAGTGACAGTCGCCCAAACCAATCAATTGTTTCGTCCCGGATGGAAATAATGAGCTGTGTTTATTGCAGATTAAAAGGTCTACAGTCACTCGATTTTTATACTCTCTTTTTCAGAGCACTTACATTTTAATTATGTATTGGTATATAAAGACAGTTTAAACAAATTTGATTTTTTTTTTTTTTTGAAAAATCCTACCTACCCTACCTTTAAGACACTGATATCTATATTTCATCAGGCTCTCATTGAATGAACATTTTACTTCAATTAAAATTCATTACAACTATTAAAAATAATATAGGCTTTAAAGCTGTTTTGTTCAATCAATCTTTAACTGCCCTAATGAAATGTACAGTTCTTGCATATAATCCAGAGTTTAATTATAGTTAAGATCATGGTAGTCACTAGTCAAGATCATGCTATCAAAAGATATAAATACATAAAATAAACTATAGAATTTGTAATAGAAAATATTGTAAACAACTTAAATACATTTCTGCAAAAAAAACAAACAAAAAAAACACTTGTGTGCTCAGGGCCGGATTTACTTCATATTATTACTTCATATTTTGACATAGGTAAAAATTGATTTCTGGGCCCCCCTCTCAACATAGCCAAAGACAGGGTTCCTCAAATCCAGTCCTGGAGGGCCACTGCAGAGTTTAAATCAAACCCTGATCAAACTCACCTACCTGTGAATTTCTAATGATCCGGAAGACCTTGATTAACTTGCTCATGCAGGGTTGGAGCTAAACTCTGCAGGGCAATGGAACAGGCTTGGAATGTCAAAAGGTTGAGAAAATTATTTTTATTTTCACTACTATCACTTTAATAACATTACTAACAATACATTTTGTACTTTGCAGGGATCTTGGCATAGTATGCCGAAAAACAAGTTGGAACAGGGCTGAAAACCTAAAAGAAGTGTCAGGACCATCTACCTGAAAAGAGGGAAAAAAGAAGCCTGGCAGCTGCAACTTTTTTAATTTAATTAATTACGTAAAATTTCCCTTGTGAATATTTTATTTATATTTATTGCATATTTATGTTGCAACGGAGTAAAGGTGTGGTCACATTTGTACAATTTCTGTGTAATTACGTGGGCAAAAAGGTCCATTGTCAACAGTGTAGCAATGTAATGGATGAAGCACAGCTCACTCAGAAGTCATTTTCAATCAGCAATCTGTTGGTCAGTCTGGAGAATTTGAGTGACAAACTTTAAAAACAATTGACCTTGGTCTTTACAATTTTTTTACCTTGACTTCGGTATAGAGAAAAAGGTTAGGATCCTGTTTTCTTTTTTTTATATATATATATATATATTACAGCCCCGTTCGTTGTTTGCTTTTTACATCGGATGGAGCTTTTTGAACCCTGAAACAGTGACATCAGACTTAAAGGGATAGTGCTTAAAGGATCACATAAGTTCCTGCAAGAACTGTAAAGACACAATGTAACCCAGTAACCCTATAAAAGGAGAAAGACAAAAAATCACTTTTTAATTCTAGCCGTTATTTGTGAAATTTACTTGCAATTTCTGAATGAAAATTGTTGCAAAGTAAATCCTAAATCAGATTTTGTCAGTGTATACACTTGGAGTGATCTGGTTTTCATGAAAGCTCTTGGATAAAATGTGTTTGAGGATTTCACACCATCTTTGTCAGGCCTACTTCGGACCCTGCAGCAGGTTTTGGTAAGTTAACAGAATACGATGCTCCCTGGCTTCTGTTTATAATAAATAATACATATACAGAGTATATGTATTACAAGTAATAATACCAGTTGGACCCAACATGCGTCAACACGTCTGTTTATTGAATCAGTTTATTGATTTTCAGGGAATGTATAAGAAAAAGCGTTAATTGCATTTAATCATTAAACTATGAACTACTGTGTGAAATATAAGCCTGGTGACGTAAAAGGTAAATGTGACGAAGGACGACCTTTTTCAGGCAGATAAAACTGGCTGCTTGAGAATCAGCCAATCAGGAGCGTCACTGCGCTCTGCGGCTCGCAGGAGCAGACAGTTTAAGTTTCAGTTTCAGAACGTTTGGAAGAGAGCGCTGGCGTTGAAAGACTGTGTAGTTTATATTTATATTTATATAGATAATATAAGCTAGTGTTGCTGTACTTATTTACTCAAGTTCCTAGTATTGTGTGCGTGCAACTACCAGTAAGTATACTGAAGTTTGTTGTTGTTTTTACCTCACAATAATGTCGTGACATGTTGCTGCTCGTTGTTGTATAATGGCGGAGCTTCGCACTGCTCGTGTGTTTAATTGAGAACGCTGTTAATTAATGGAGATGTTGCTCTGCAAGCCTTATGTGTCTCAATTGAAATAATGTTTGTTGTTATTGCACAATGTGTAATGTTGTTTATTTAAGGAGTAATTCTGCAGCTCATAATTATTATATGTTCAGCTGAATTTAGTATGTTGTAGGCCTACGTATATTGTTGCAGTTAATGTGCAGCAAATTAATCTTTGAACAGAGATATAGTGTACTACTAAATTTATAAGTATGTATGTGCTTAGTAATAAGCATTTATTATAACACAGCATTTAAGTCATACATAACAAAACTATAATTTAATCTCTTAATTGTGTTTGTTTTATTATATACCTGCTAGGCCTGTAATAACTATTTGACATTTATATAGAGTGTCTACATTTACTGATTTATGCCTGTATCTCTGTTTCAGAACCACACACATTTAAACTTTTATTTCAATAAAACACCTCAACGGAACATCTTGTCTGCATTCTAATCGATGCCCCTTGGTGGTCACAACCTTTTAAAGACCAGTCAAATTATACAGTCCTTTCCCATCAACAAAACAGTAAAGAAAAAGAACACAAATATATGAATATATATTCCTATTTTAAAAATCATCAAACAGCCCTTAGGCCTAATTTGTATACCCAATCCATCCATAATGTGCAAACAAATTCCCTCAATCCATTTAAAATGAAACAGAAAAAAAAAGTATTTTAACACTGTTACAGTCTTTAAAAGTTGCTTGACCTGATCACATAGAAAAAAGGGACAATGGCATCAAAAAAGGAAATAAGTTATAGGTTAAGAATGAAATCTATAAAAATAATCTAGATAAGGATCATTAAACTATCAGGCCTCAAAGATGTTTAATGTAACCAAACTGGTTTTTAGCCCTGGACTATGAAACCTACAAAGTTATTTAACAGTCTTTAAAAGTTGCTTGACCTGAACACAAAAAGGGGACAATGACGTCAAAAAAGGAAATAAGTTATAGGTTAAGAGTGAAATCTATAAAAAATAATCTAGATTAGGATCATTAAACTATCAGGCCTCAAAGATGTTTAATGTAACCAAACTGGTTTTTAGCCCTGGACTATGAAACTGTCACGGTTCATGAATTCACTGTCTCTTCCTTGCACGAATCATTGCATTTGGTTGGCAAAGAGAGAAGTACCTGCCTGTAAAAATAGCACCTGTAATGCTGGAACAGGCGGCCCATGGATGTGTCACAACAAGTCTTGTGGACTGCTTTCTCAGATATGTTACAGAATCAGACAGAATGATCAATCATGCCGTTCACATTTTGAAGATGTGGACAAAGAAGAGCTCTTTGAAGTCATGGATCATCATAACTCTCGAAGAGTCCCAAAAGCAGATAATATTGAGCAGCTCTTGGAGGAGATGGCACATCAGAAGCTGATTCAAGAACCTGCGTTTGTGATAGAGCAGTGGCATAATGTGCTTGCACCTATGAGAATTGAGCTCCAGGACATCGCAGCTGCCTATGATGAACTACAACCGACATCAAGAAAGGTCATGAAATCAATAGCCTACCCTACTACAATGAATTTACAACAAAAACACACTGGCAGGTATCTAAGTACATTTCTTAGAGACTCAGATAAACAACACCTGTCCCTCTTCCTTCGGTTTTGTACCGGGTCAGATTTGTTCCTGGGAAAGAACATCACTGTTAGCTTCACACAGTTGGAAGGCTTTCAGAGATGACCCATTGCACACAACGTGTAGCTGTTACCTGGAGCTGCCTGTGAATTATGACAACTACCCAGAGTTTCGCCATGAAATGAACAAAGTGTTAGAGAGCAACATATGGGTCATGGATATAGTATAGTACACTTAGTACAGACTTACTATTAGTAAGATTAAGCTTCAATTGAAGTAAAGCTTCAACAACATAATTGAGGTCACAACAGGCTTTATTTCTTGATGTTTTTTTCAAGATGTGTCTAACAAGTTTCTGTTAGTAGGCTACTCTCTCTGAGGCACAAGGTTTGAAACGGTCAGTTACAAAGATTTTTCCATTTATTTTGATAAAAAGAATGTTTTTATTTGAATGCACTTTATTATACAACACTTTCCTTTTGTTTTTCTAGTATTCATTTATAGCATCACTGTTCGGTATTGCTTTCTTCTTGGTTGTCAAGTAAAAACGCAAGATTGGCAATTTGGTCAGCTCATAAAGTTCTCCAACTGTAATCTGGTCATCTATTGTTTTCTCTTGAAAGTCTGTTACATCGACCACAAAATCTGTGAAGCTTCCCACGGAACATTTTTCACCTGGAAAAAACAACTCGGCAGCCTTTGCAAGTAGATCCTTTTTTGTACAGTCCTTTGACACGCAAATTTTACGTGTACCCCCACCTTTTTTTGTTCGGACCTGAATAAACTTCCCTTCTCGAAAATGCATCCATCCCATTTCAATATTTCGCATACTCTTTTGAGCATTTTTTGACCTTTTTTCGTATAAATTCAAATTTTGACAGTTGGAGAGGCTCATTAGACTCCATCAGCTGATATTCTATGTATTATTTCTAATTTATTGAGACTCATTTAAGCTTTCTTTCTTTCTTTCTTTCTTTCTTTCTTTCTTTCTTTCTTCCTAACTTATCTATCTATCTATCTATCTATCTAGCAATCTATCTTATATTTCTTTCTAACTCCAAACTAAATACAAATTTTGACAGTTGGAGAGGCTCATTTAAGCTTTCTTTCTTTCTTTCTTTCTTTCTATGTACTATTTCTAATCCATCGAGACTCATTTTCCATTCTATCTAATATGTCTAATCTATCTATCTCATAACAACCACCCAGAACACAATGGCAACCACCTAGCAACCACCCAGAACAATTATTTGATAATTTGATCGTTTTTCATGTGACGGCAACAAAATATTTTTAATTGTTATAAAAGGATCGAGAAAGACTAAATCAAGTAATAATGTAATACTTCAAACTACTTTAAACTTCTCGTCCAAACTTTTCCAAGCCAACTTAAAGTTTGTCTCGACGAACTTTCGCATCTAGTTTATCTAATATTATCCAATACCTGATGTCACTTTAAGACCTGCTGCAAGGATCCATAATACTGTTACACACATTTTCTTTCTCAACTTTTTAAAAACATAACTGACTGGGTTTACTTGAATACTCATCAAGACCAGCATTTTGACATTATTTTGTGTGTATTTGACTGTTTAAGGTCAATAAGCAGCGGAAAAATAACTCAATTTAGTTCTGAGAGGCGGCTTTATCTGCGATCACTGTAGGTGTGAACACAAAATCTGCGGGAAGGAGTAAAGAATAATGCACAATGCACACAATCCCAAGCCAAAATTCAAGCCCTGTAAAGGCAACTATATTTATCCGGAGCAACTGAAACGAGTGAGTGAGTGAGGTGGGTTTGTGTGTCACAAGCTGTCAGAGAGATGAGAGCACGAGAAAGCGCTGCTGGTATCATATTTATTCAGATATTTCAGTATCAATATGTATAGAAACATTTATATTTTTGACAACACTACATTGCACTTATTTATTATTTCAGACTATAATTGAAAAATGTATATATTACATAGTCTATAAAATTCAACTCGCCAAAGTGGCTAGTATGAGTGACTGCGTTACACTCCCACTGCTGAAATCCACCCACATTTGGTGTGTTGGCGGGTGTTGATGTCCAGTCTGCACACTAAAGGGGCGGTCACACTTCACTTTTCATTCCAATGACATTTAATATAAAACATTTAATTATATATATTTTTAAAGATCTTGTTAATAATTTTGCTTAATATTAACATTATTAGTAGTAGTAGGCTAGTATATAAATGCTAGAGACTTTTCATCATGAGCTGTTGGCATGTAAATGAACATAATGAGAACAGAGAGTGAAAAAACAGCTCTATCTGAAACAGAGCTCCTGTTGTAAAGTTATAGTACACAGGACACACAAATGAGAGGTAGTAGGCTACAGCCTCTCCCTACTCTTACAAAATTACAAACAACCAGCCTGACAAACACATGTTGTATGAAGACTGTTTAAAACACCCCTCGTAATCCTCACAGAATTTGCAAGACAATGTCTATAATAAATATATATCCCGTCAATTTGATAAACTTTTAAACCCAAAAGTAGTTTTGGCTAGCCAGTATCATAATGAAATAACAATATGATTTACGCACTAAATTCAGCATAAACTCCAGCACAACCTGCATATTTTAAAACGCTCAATACAGACGCATGAGTTTTAGACGATTAAGTTAGTTCAATAAAACACATAAGGGGATGATAGTGTTGATGATTTACCTTGAATACGAGAGAGATAGTGAGCCAGCACAGTGTATTCGCGCATGGCGAGTGCAATCAAGGTAGTAAATCAATGGCAATCCACTGTCTCCTCAAAAGAGCTCTGCAGGGCCTGGTGGCAAGCAGCAGAAAGCGCGTTCACGCGACGCACAAACAGTAAACCTGTCGTTTACTCAGCGGCGCATAATAGCACCAAATTAATAAAATAAAAAATACAATATTGACCCGCGCTGTTTTCTATCATGCGCCGTGCACGTTTGAGATAACGTTAGATGAACGCAAGTGCACCAGGGTTCGAGAGAATGCAAGTTTGTGAAACCAGACGAACGCAGCGGGGGGCACCGGGAACTTGCATTGAATTAACGACACTATCAACTATTGTACAGAATAAATGGAATCCTGTTAGGTTGAAGTTTTTATTATTTTATTATTCATGTCACATGTCAAAATCATCAAATAGACTATTGTCCATATAGCCTTCCTGAGTTCCAAGGTGATCCTCACAGGCTGGAGGATGTGCATGAATTCTTGGGTTAAAGCTTTAAAAAGAGGAAAGGGAATAACAGCAGGCCGGTTTTCTATCATGATCACTGCAGTGGGCAAGGAGAATGTTTGGGCTGTGTTCAAGACTGTTGAACACACAGTACTGTACCTCGAAGGATTTCCAACCTTGTAAGACAGGGTTCCCAAAATGATGGGTTTATGATTTGCTTAAAAGCTAATAAATCACAATATAGGACAAAATAATCGCAACAATCTTTTCGCCAAGTTGTGTAGCCCTATATATTAATCATTTTAAAATAAAATAAATATACAACACTACAAAGACTCTGAAAATATAGGTTGTAAAAATGAAATGGACCTTGAGACTATACAACATATTGAACAGTCTGTATATCATCCTTTATTAAATGGCCCTTAAAAAAAAAAGTCTCAAATTGTAAGAGTCTATTCTCAATAGCAATCTATTATATTGTCCTCACTCTGCTGGGCTGCTGAAAGAATGTCCTCCATTAGCGATCGGGGCGAATTCACGACATGATCACTACTCAACTTCAACGTCCTCTGCATGTCATCTAGATCGAGTATGTGCAGTATCATGGGTAGTACCATTCTCTCATCAGATGTGCACACAGATCCTTTGGGATGTTGTTTGTTGAGGTATCTACTCTGCACCTCGGCCCCCCATCTGTTCCCATTTACATTTAAGACAAGAGTGGAATCGAAGTCTGTGCTCTCAGATGTAAGTGTTCTGAGTTTCAGCAAGAGTGCGCAGGCTTTCTCACACACGGGTCTGTCGCAGTCAAACAAGCTGTTAAACAGCAAGTCAAACAGCCCAAATTCTTTCAGTTTGCTCAAGGCCTGCATCAAGTGCGTCTTTTCAGAGGAACCAAAGTTCTGGACTGCGTATGGACAGCAGGTCAGTGTCTTCTCCATCAACACTTCTGCCAGCTCCAGTGTGTGCATTTTCACTTCCCAGTCAAAATCGTTGCATCCCAGTGACAGGACGGAGTTCAGGAACGGGTGCACAGCTGTTACGAGATGTGATCCTTTCAGCCATGATGTGAAGGCTTTGACCACCGCTCTACGTGGGAAGCCCTCCGTGTCCTGAGAGAGAATGGTCATCATCTGCTTCAAAGCCTCCTCCTAAAGTTCAACAACACAGGAGATTAGACTGATAAAGAAAATGAAACAAGAATATCAACTAGTAGGGCGGTTAAGCGCAAAAATCGATCACTTTGCGATAAAAGCATCAAATTTGGTATGAAGGCTCACAAAGGGGGTCTGATCAGATTTAGGACCGTAGGCGCTCAAAATTTGGCCCCTGGGGGCCATGTCGGCCATTTTTCAAAATGGACTCCAAATATGGATTTCGTAATGGGAAAATTAATTAAAAGCTGCCAGAAACATAAAATGCAATAACACATTTCACCATAAATACATGTAAATATGAGCACACTTTCACATAGAAGGTCTTTAAACTTTAAAATATAAGATATGTTTTTAAAAAAAAAAGAAAATGGCCGCCAAATATGGATTTTATAATGGATAGACGACAGAAATGAACAATTAAAAAAGTTGCACATTTGATCATTAATCAATCTAGTTCATTTTTAAACAAAAAGGAAAAGAGGTTATGATATCTATCAGAAATTATGTACTTTTTAAATGTATATTTAAATATTTAATATTAAATTGTGTGCATATACTAATACGCATCATTTTTACTTGATAGTTTGCCAAATATGGATTTCGTAATGGGAAAATGGATTTAAAGCTGCCAGAAACATAAAATGCAATAACATATTTCACCATAAATACATGTAAATATGAGCACACTTTCACAAAAAAGGTCTTTAAACTTTAAAATATAAGATATGTTTTAAAATTTGCTCCTGTAATACTAAATATTACTATACATGGGTTAATGAATTATCTGTAAATTCATGTTATGTGATCAAAATTAGACATCACAGTGACAAGTGATTAAGAGCTGATCTTTGTCTGGTCTCTACCAAAGCAATTCACCAATGGTGATACAAAAAGGTCAACTGTTTTTAAACAGCTGACATGGAAAGAGACACGCAAGCTAATCCACCACGGCAAGGTGCCAGCTCGGCAATATATCCAGGATTAAATAATTTGAAGGTTTTAGCCATTGCATTGGATCACAGTAGTTCTTGTGTAGTGGTCTTGTAGTTTTAGTTTTTCTTATGAAGTGGAACTGTATTTGAGGTCTAGGGGAGCGCGGGGCACAACGTAACATGGGGCTAGTTGTAACACACTTGTTTTAAATACTTCCACACATGCTAGGATGACGAAACTCGGTGTATTTACTAGTTGCCATATCAACACTATATAGAGAAAAAATTGCGTCTTTTTTTTTTTTTTTGAAGATATCCATAGAAATTTATTAAACCATAGCAAAAGTAAATTTCTTACTTAAGTTAATTTTTCATCTCTATTTTTTGTGTTTATTTAAAATTAGACAAATCTGATATTATTTTAATCTCCAATATGTTATTTAACAGTTGAGATAGTTCTTTAATGCTTCACTAACTAGCAGAAGACACTAGCTGGGTTTAAATCCCAGTTGTGCAGGCGGGGTATGTTGTCACACTGCGTTACAATGTGCCCCTATTAGAAATATGCTATTCTATTCTATACTTTTATAAATTTTATTGAGAAAACGTGAGAAAAAGGTGAATAAAAACTGTTAGTCAATGTTCAGAAATTACTAATTATTTATTTGTTTTGAACTATGTTGTATAGCTGTGTTTTCCTGTGTTCGTAGTCAAAACTCAAAAATGAGTTTATATTTAATTATTAAAAATTGCCATTATTTTATATGAAATTTTTTTTTAATTCTATTTTATTTAGAAAATATTTTAGTTTGTCTTGTATATTTTGTTTATTAGATCAGATAACATTTTAAGCTGTCATATATCATGTTACAATGTGCCCCTCACATGTTACAATGTACCCCACCTATGAGGCATGTTGTCACATTTCACTTCCATTCTTTTGCGGTATATCCAGAAAAAAGTATATACTGTATTAATAAAACAAAACCACATAATTGTACTAGACATGTGGGAAATTAATGTGGGGAAAAATAAATACTCTGAACCATAAGTAGATTTACACAAACTGAGAAAGTCAAAAAGCGTTACTTTGTGCCCCGCTCTCCCCTACTACTAACTTAAAAGATGTGTACTAATAACTTTAAAAAATATTGGCTACTCTATTTCACTTAACTGGCACAAAAAAGATTAAATCGATTGACTAATTGTGGTAATCATGCTAATCGTGCTAATTCACGTTTTTCTTGTGAGGAAAACTCGGTCTACAATGTGATGTGTAGGCCTACCTACTAAACCACTTGCAAATAATCCAGCAGGACTCAACAGTTCTTACAATTAATATTTCTAGTCAAGGTGAGAGCATTTGGAGAGCAAAGAATTGACTGAGATTAGCTTTGGGTGGTATAAACTAGCCGTACAAGAGCACAGAGTTACAATGAAATAAATAGGATGAATTGCAGCTAGTTTAGATAACCAGCCTAAATGAAATTCTGTGGAAATGTACACCTACTTTATTTCACAGAATCCTAACTCTAAATTCCTGCAGACTAAAATCTATTATATGTTATATTTGCCTGTCTGAGTTATGTTTGCTTACTTGCAGTATTAGCCTACACTATTTTTACTGAGTAACAGTGAGAAACACATTCAACTGACTTTGCCTTTATCTCACTTGTAGTCAAGAGTAAAACATCCCACCAGTTCCCTAGATTTTAAAGAGAATAATATTCAACTGTGGCCACCACAAGATGAAACCTACTGACTGAATAAGGAGGAGTCACTGACAAACTACCAAGTAAAAATGATGCGTATTAGTATATGCACACAATTTAATATTAAATATTTAAATATACATTTAAAAAGTACATAATTTCTGATAGATATCATAACCTCTTTTCCTTTTTGTTTAAAAATGAACTAGATTGACTAATGATCAAATGTGCAACTTTTTTAATTGTTCATTTCTGTCGTCTATCCATTATGAAATCCATATTTGGCGGCCATTTTCTTTTTAAAAAAAAACATATCTTATATTTTAAAGTTTAAAGACCTTCTATGTGAAAGTGTGCTCATATTTACATGTATTTATGGTGAAATGTGTTATTGCATTTTATGTTTCTGGCAGCTTTTAATTAATTTTCCCATTACGAAATCCATATTTGGCGTCCATTTTGAAAAATGGCCGACATGGCCCCCAGGGGCCAAATTTTGAGCGCCTACGGTCCTAAATCTGATCAGACCCCCTTTGTGAGCCTTCATACCAAATTTCATGCTTTTATCGCAAAGTGATCGATTCTGATGAAAATCTGCGCTTAGCCGCCCCACTAAACATGATGTCAAGTGTCCAACCATTAAAATGATCATTGAGCTACAATTGCGACACTTGACAAGTCCACTGAGGTTAGAATGGCTTTCTTCACACTGGTCGTCCAAAACTAATTTTTAGATTCTTTTGAGTGTAACATGTTTGGTTTTTGTGGTCCAAACTACTGCTTCTCAGCTGGTGGGATGCACCAGTCAGTGTTGAGATATTGCTTAGTGAACAATTCACTGTTTATCAATTGTTTATCTTGTTTAATTGTCCAGGACCATTTTTTTTGTCTTTTGATGAAAATATTTTAAAATATATTTAACTTTAAACATCTGTAAAATAAGGGACAACATGGTGGTGGAAAAAATATATTTAAAAACTTTTAGCTCTCAAAACATTTGCATTCCCCTGAGAAACTTAGCCTTTGGTCGCAAACCACTCAAAAGGGTCTCAGGGGGGACGTAAACATTCTGCGAGCGGACATTGGGGGAACGCAAAACATTTGCAAGATAATGCAAAAGCATAGAAATATAATTTTTCCTCCCATCTTACATTTTCCATCATCATGTCCCTTTGTGGGCTCTGTGATATAGCAATATATTAATAATCAATATTTGATCATGTCATATTCACACATTTTAGTAACTTTTGACCAAAATTGCACCCAATTTAGATGATAAAAATACATTACTTTACAAGAAAGTGCAAAATTAAACCAAATATTGAAACATTATCCCCTGGTTTCACAGACAAGGTTTAACCTAATCCCAGACTAAAATGCATGTTTGAGCCATTTTAACTGAAAGCAACCATGACATTGTTTTGTCTCAAGAACCAGTAATGTTTTTTTTTCTAGGGGACGTTTATAAAAGTGACTTAAACCTAATTGAACTAAGGCCTAATCCTAGTTTAGTCTAAGCCCTGTCTGTGAAACCAGGCCTTTATGTATATGTTTGAATAACTAACATTTTTATTTTCACTATTATCACTCCTTTTGGCATGGACTTTGTCCTTTGTAACTTGCAGATTGACCACCAAGAGCTATTTTGCACACTAAAGTAAAATTAAAAAACGCATAATAGGTGTCCTCTAATGTAAACATGAGAAGCAGTCATCTGTGAAAGAGATTTAAGCCTATAATAAAGAGACCTATATGTCACTGGTCATTTTGTTTTCTTACTTTCTTTTATGACAGGAACAAACAGATTTTAAAATGTGGGATTAAGGGGACATGTTCTACACTGATCAGAAACAAGCAATTTCATCACTTGCAAAAGAAAAATGCAGGATCATCCTAAAGATCATATTTGAAAAACTGGATTTGACCGAATTGAGTAACTGTCTCACCAGCAGGTTGCTGTTGCTCACAAGCACCGTATGATGGAGAGAAGAGGTAACTGCCTCCCCGACGACAGCCACAGCACTAGCTCTTACATAGCCTTCTGAATCTGCCAGTGAAGAGAGGAGAATGGAGACCATGCCGCTGGTGTGGAGAGCTTCAATGAAACCACTGTTACCTGGGAGAAAGAGACAAAAAGTACAATTACAATGAAACCTATCCCTAAAATACGCTGGAGAGCAAAAGATGAAATAGTAAAAGCATCACAATATATGCTTGTGGTACCGTTGAGGGCAACAGTCAGCTGGGTGATGAACTCTAGTGTGGAGTCTCTCACTTCCCATCGCAAATCACACATCCGTTTCTTCAATACGGGAAAGAGATCTGCAGAATACACATGCTCACTTCATGACCATATACTGTGATGTCTTTTGATGTCGATCTGTTTTTGAAATGTGCATGATGTCGTTGCTGAATCTTCCAAAACAATAAAATCATTTTTGTATCGATTAATACTTTCTTTCTTCTGTGGAACACAAAAGGAGATATTTGAAGAATGTTGGTTGCCAAATAGTTTCAGTTACTTCCATATACATGTATTGTTTTTCAAAAACAAAATCTTCCTCTGTGTTCCACAGAAGACAGAAAGTCATACAGGTTTGGAACCACATGATGGAGAGAAAATTATGACAGAATTGGTTGGACTATCCCTTTAAATGATAAAGGAAATGATGTATTTGTTTGATTAAATGTTTTTAGATAGAACATTTCCGCATTACATTACAAATGAGGCTGAAGTGCTCCTCACCATGGCTGATAAACTGCAGGAGATCAGGGAAGGGCGAACACACAGAGATCCAGCTCACAGTGGCCTGATATGTTTTCTTCAAGACCTTGGAAATCACAGGAAGCTTCAAGTAAATAAGGAGTTTCAACAACAGATCTGCTTTAAAGGCAAAAAAGTAATATTAGCAAGATATAAGGAAGTGTGCATACTTACTGTAGCATGGGAATCTGGACTCTTTAGATAGTCCAAGAGGACACCAAATATGTCCTTCCTTATATTCAAATTTTCTATATGTAGAAATATCAATCAGATATTACAGCCAATACCAATTCAATACCAATCACTTTCAAGGTCAATGATGCCAAAGTCAGTAGGCTCTGGACTCTGGACTTTTATTTAGCAAGGATTATTAAATTGATCAAGTGTGACTGTAAAGATGTTTGCATTGTTGAAACATTTCAAACAAATGCTATTATTTTGAACATTCTATTCATAAAAAAAATTACTTAAATGTATCAGTGTGTCCACAAAATATTAAGCAGCACAGCTGTCATCATATCAGCATTTTAGAATGATTTCTGAAGAAGACAGGAGTAATGATGCTGAAAGCTTTGCCATCACAAGAATACATTTAATTTTCAAATTTGATATTTTATATTCAAATAAAGAACAGTTATTTTAAACTGTAATAACATTTCACAATATTACTGTTTTTTACTGTATTTATGATCAAACAAATACAGCCCTGGTAAGCATAAGAGACTTTAAAATAATTTTAAATGACCTTTAAATCTTTTTAACGGTAGTGTAATGATGCATAAACGTTGTGTATATTGATAATGCTATCTTTTGTAATTAAATAGGATGTTTTACTCATCCCAGTCATTTCAATATCAACATATGGTGAAACTCAAATTCTATCTGAAGGAGTCTTTACCTTCATACACGCAGAGAGCACCTAATGTATCAAGGCCACACCTCTGAATCTTGCAGCAGCCAATCAGATGAGTGGAGGTATTATTTTGAATCAAAGAGGAGGGGCAATGCCCAGAGCAAATCCTCAGAAGCAACACCACAGAGCTGGTGACCGAGTGAATGGACATGCCTTCAAACTGGTATTTCTAACAAAAGAAAGGTACACATTTCATTGTGGAATACACATTCTACCATATTTAAATCCATTCCACAGACTTTACAGCAAAATCTGCATGGACAATGGGCAAAAAACAAATTTGTAGATTGCATCAAGACCAGCCTAAGGAACCATTTACACAGAACGTGTTGTTGCTTTCAAAAACGCAAGACACCGCACAATAGTTTTCAACTGCAAAGAGAAAAGAGAGAAAGCGAGCTGCGTTTCGAGATACATTTTGGAACTTAAACTTTGAACTTGACACAATCTCCTTTAAAGAAAAAGGTGTCGCTTTTGTGCGAGACGCCATAAAAGCGCAGAGAGATGCGATGCAACAGTCAAAGATATCCATTTAGTGCACGTTTACATAAAAAACGATTAAAAAGTAGCACAGTGAGAAACCTAAAAACAGGTTCTGTGTGCACCGGCCCAAAGAGAGTCTTGAGAGTGAAGCAAAAGCCTACTTACTGTGTATGCCAGATCTTCTAGACTTGATAAACTCTGCATGAGATGGGAAATACATGAGGCTTTCTGGGATAGCTGTTCCTTTAGGGCTAAATTCATCTTTTCTGCTGGAGAAATGAAGACTTCTGTAAGTACAACTGCATGGTTTTCACAATATAAAAGGCATAATTCAGTGAATGCGTGATACCAGTGTCTTGAGACTGTGCTGACACACACTGCAGGGGGAGCAAGACGATATCAATGGCCTTCCTCTTTAAAACCTCAGGACTAAAGGATAAAGAGAGAGAGAAATAAAGAGAAATAACACAATACAAAACTGGCTGCCATTTCAAATGTGTGTATGTGGCATAGGGATGGACGATACCAAAATCTTGTAATTTAATATCACGTTAACAATACTTATTTCTGCCGGAAATATTAGATATCATTAAAATTTCACAATTCTCAATACACATTTCGATATCACAGCAAAGCTACTAGCCTAAGTAATGTAAGTAAAAGGTCTTCAAGCCTGTACTGTAATCAGTCAGTCGGAAGACGGACATTCTTTGACATAGCCTTGCATGTATCTGACAGTTTAATCGCAATAAGACGTGAAAGAGAACTCAGTTCAGTATCCACATGCTGTATGTGATTGTGATCGTTCAGAAAACCACCTGTCAGAACAAATCACATGAATGTTTAAACTGGTAAGGCTTGAAAGAGCATGCCAATAATAAACTTTCACGTTGAACTGCAATGTCACATGAACGTAACCACGATAGAGATGATCATTTAAAAATTGTACCCGTTCTCCCCCATCCCTAATGCTGCACAATGCATATGTGAAAAGTCTTCGGTAGTCACCATTTCTCCAGCTTTATGATTAGTGCAGCACACTGAAAACTCTCTTTTTTGTTTCCAGAACCCAACATGGCTTCCAATAATTCCTCCACTTTATACTCCGATTGTCCGAGCAGAGGCGTCCTGCAACAGACGATAAACAATTCTCTGCATCCTTGCATTACACTGATACATATTTAAGAGAAGACAATAAAACACATGTACTTTCCATGAGTAATTGAAATAAACTATAATATAATTTTTACGTTCATTTTAGCTTTTTTTTTTTTTAAAAGCAGCTTTTAAATTATATCACTTTAACTACAAACAATCAGAATGAATTAAATGTAACTAATGAAATATGTAAGGGATAATGTTATGTCATTATTATGGAATAAACCTAGATGCAAAGCAGAATTAATTATTTTTTTTTGCATTAACATTTATATGCTATTATACTTGCTATTGCTAATATGCTATTATATTTTTTGGTAATATATATATTTTAGCTCAAATTAATAAATACATAAAATGTAAGAAATGTCCTATTCCACTCACCTCACAGCAGCTTGAAGAACAGCCATCAGAGGCTGAGTCAATGATTCAGACCCCCTGTTGATCAAGACTTCCAGAGGTACTAGCACATCTTTCCATAGCGTACTTCTGATAGGCTCTCCACACTGAGAGGGAACCAATGACAGAAGCCGTAAACCCTGGAGGACCCGAGGATGATCATCTGAGCTCAACGCCTCAACCACGCCATTTATAATCTCTGAGGAGACCGAGACCCAATCAGGGCTCGAAGATGATTCTCTTGATCCCACAGCATCCCTGCCATTGGTCATGTTTGATGATGTGAGGAAGTTTAGGATGTGCACTAAAAGCTGATTAGCCAGACAGGCAACAAACAGACTCCCGTCGTTCTGCAGCTGGAGAATCACTTTGATGAGTCCTGTGGATAGAACGGAATATAAGACATAAGACTTGAAAAGGTTTTCATGGTTTCATCTGAACCCAAACACCAGCTAACAGGCAACAGTCTAGAATCAACATAGTTAAAACAACACAATGCAATACAGTGTTTACTTGTATGTGATGGCCTCTCATAAATATGAAATACATAGTGTGAATGTTTATGTGCACTATTGTTAAAAGGTTTGGGGTTGTTACAAATGTTTAATGATTTATTAATAATAATAATAATAATAATAATAATAAATGATTTTTGAGGATCTTCAGAAATCATTTGAATATGCGGATTAGGTGCTCAAGAAACATTTAAAATGATTATAATAAATGTTTAAAACTGCTGTGCCGCTTAATACTTTTGTGGAAACTCTGAAAAAAAAATAATAATTCAAAAGAACCACATTTATTTTGAATAGAAATCTGTTCTGTACAATGTAAAAGTCTTTACTGACACTTTTGATCAATTGAACGAATCCTTGCTGAATAAAAGAATTCATTTCATCTGCCATCTAAATTAAAGTAGTTCTTACATTGCAATTTAAACCATATATTATGTTGCATTTTTTTTTAGTAACTGGCCCATAACTCTCTTATTATAGTCATGCACATTTGGACATTTATGCACATTTGGAACTTTCTGAATCATTTTGGAATGGATGATAGATTATGACAATTCTCACCGTTTCCACAGATGAAGTCCAGAGCTTGCCGGTGTTTCAGCATATTCAACATTCCCTGCAGCCAGCCACTGCGAACTGAGGCATCCTCCCAAAGATCACACACAAACCAGGCTTCCCGCTCAAACACACACACCAAAAGACCTCCCTCCTTATTTCCAAAAACAGATAACTCAAAAACATGATGTGACTGGAAAACACTACAAACTGCAAAGAATACCATAGTACTTTTTGAGGTTAGTGCTAGTTCTCAATCAAGGGGCCTCTGCAAACTTCCAAAATTATTTAAATAGAAAAAAATACAGCCTTTAAAATAAGATAAGACAAAATTAATTAAAAAACTGACATATTTCTTACTTTTAAATAAAATGCAGTTGTTGAGGGAATTAATGAAGAACCAGGAAAAATTGTACTTAAGAACCGCAGTCTTGGAAAACCTGGATATATATGTGCATTTTTAAAGTGTGATATCAGGAAAATTCATGTAAATTAATAAAATCCTAAAATGTCATGGGCATTTTTTATAATGAATATACATTTTTCTTGTTATGTCAAGCTTTAAAATATTTTATTGGGTAGAAATTGCTATTTAAAAAAACAGCATTTCAAAATTACAATATAATCACAAATAATGAGAAAAGTCATGTAAATTAGTTGGTGTAAAAGCATAAACTCTGAAAACTGGAATTAAATTTTTTTGACTTATTTATAATTATTCTATTGAATTAATTTAATATATTGCGAATCCTAGTTTCTGTAAATAAAGTTTGAAAACAATCCAGAAATATGTTGGGTGGCCTTCAAATATTTTCTAGAATATTGGGGGGGTCTTGAAGTCAGAAGTGTTGAGAACCACTATCCTAGACTACTGTGAGCGAGCAAATAATCTGTCCCTGATATTGTGACAATATAGTGGAAACTATCTCACCTCAAGCAAGTGGAAACCCTGCTTGGTGCCAGCCAAAAGTCCAGTGAGTTTGAGGGTGAAAGACAGGATAGCAGGATCTGTAGTTTTAGACGTACAGACACTGGAAATGAACTCCTTGAGGCACGGCTGATGTTGCAAAAGCACCTGTTCATTACCTGAGGAAACGAATAGTATCTTTCAGACAGTATGTGCAGTACATATATATGAACATACGTATATTGTGCGTGATATGCGAGACCCTAAGGATGCTTACATGTTTCAAGCTCCATCTGGCAGCTTGTTTTTTATCCTGTCAGTAATGTGATTGTCTCAATAATTAAGACACGCAGGTATAAGTGCTAAAATAAGTGTAAATAGCATTACTGATGTATCGAGATGATCGATCCTCACATAAAAATATGGATACCAAATGTTTTAAGTATTCATTTTCTTACTTATTGTAAAATTAACACACAAAATAAACTTAGTGGGGAAAAATTAATTGACAGCTTTCATTTTTTTCAACACACTATATTAAAAGCACAGCTAAATATGACATTCATTATAAATGCTTTGTGAAGATTTCAAGTTCACTTAAATTCAAAGTTTTAATAATATTATTATTTATAATATATTTTTAAGCCAAATTAAATTTTAAAATGATAATGTATTTCAATTATACTGTAATGTTGAATGACTAGAATTGCTCATTCCATCCCCAGAAATTGAAAAAAACAAAATCATCAGCAGCAGTATTGGTATCGATGATACATACTGATCTTCATTCATAGTACTTAGTAATAAGATGCCATTTAACAAATATTTAAAATATACCATCTTTATTGTTTTTATGTCAATTTGGAGAGTCAATGCGTCAAAATTAGTTGACAGCACTAATATGTATAGAGGTAGCAGCTATAGATGTATAGATGTATAGATAGATAGATAGATAGATGGATAGATAGATAAATGTGTAAACACTGATAGTTGTGTAAACACTTAAGTAAAATAATTTAATTACCCTCAAACACTACAAGCACAGACATAGAATATATTACTCTACCAAATCAAATGGTATCAATTTGATTCCAGTTTACTCACTTTGGCTGTGCAGCTCTTTGAACCAATCGAGCAGCTTCTCTAACGAGGTGTCATCAGGCGGAGACTGCTTCGGGTCGGCCAGTACCAGACAGACCGCTGGGAGCAAAGATAAGCAGTCACTGTCCATGATATCAAAATCCCGTGAGTCACCAGCACATCAAATCCAACTGCAAATGGCAACAACAAGAAGTTGCCTTGATACAATCACAACAGGGTAACGTTACGCCAGTATCGAGAAACGATTCAAACGTTTGTCTGAGTCTGCATCTGTACACTACAATAAGTCATACAAAAGCAAGTGGAAAAAACATCTACAGTATTGGAGGATCACATTTAAACAGTTTGGTGTCAAAGTTGGCTGCACGCTGCACTTACTTTCGCTTTGTACGGCGTGCTTGAAAGGACATAAAAAAAATACGAGCAGAGCGTTAATGCTTCCAGCTACGTATGCGCAAATTCTGCGCACTTTAATGTTCTTCAATACAGTAACCGCCTCTCATTCACACGCATGGTTACAGCGGACACTAAAGAGTTCCTAACTGCGCAGATAGGAGGCGGGCAGCATCATTATTGCCTGACGCATTCAATAGCATCCAGCTCGCGGTAGCCTACCTGAGAAAACGTTTGAGTAGGGGGAGGCTACGACCCAAGCAGTTTTACGCCCCTGTTGTTCCTTCCTGATGCGTCCAATAGGGGGAGGCTGTACAGCGACACGAATTGAGGTATATTAAATAATCCGCGGAAGTTATTGTTTTTTAGCAATGATGCAACATTTATTATTTATAAACGATTAACTTGATAGAGCTAGGTAGATATCAATTTATTTTTATATATCAATGGATGGGTGACATGGGTCTATAATTTATTTCGAGAGACAAAAAGTTCTGGACGGTCAGGTTGATGTTCTGTCTGGCTTAAATTTATAAGTTATAGCTTACCACGTGTAAGTTTAGCTGCCCCTAGTCTTCTCTACTCACTTTCAAAATTAATTTTCTTTTGAATTTTCTTTTGTTGCCTGTCTTGATCTTGCCTCTTCTGGTAAGACTCTTTACTCCTTTCTGGTTTGAGTTGTTTCTTATAAAATGAGATGATCTAACTAATGTATATCTAAATATACATTTTTCTTAAAATAGCTTACTGATCTGGATTAAAATGTAGGCTGTGTGCACTTAATGTGGGATTTATCATACTCTGTATTTGCCAAGTAACTTGCATGATGCATCCCATAAAGGTGTGTGTTTGCTTTAGCTACTTAAGGAAATTAAAATCTCTCTATCTCTCTCTCGAAACTTGTATAAACTATAAACACCCATCTCTTTTTTTAACTGCATTCCAAACCAATTCATGGGTTTCATCAGATCCCTTTCCACAGGTGTATAAAATCAAGCACCTAGATTATGAATGCAGACTGCATTGTGCTTGATTAATACACCTGTGGAAAGGGACCTGATGAAATCCATGAATAGCTTCTCTAGTAAATAAATGACTTACAGAGACATAAGGACATGTTTTTAATGTCATTTTCAATTTTATAGTTTATCTCAGTTGCTTTGGTGCATTTCTCAGATCACACCTGAAATCACATCATCCTGCACTTGTGCACATCATAAAAGCAATTTCTCATTTTATACAAATTGCAAATGCTTCGGTACATTCATGCAATTGATAATGTACAACTGTCTGCTGTTTCCTACATTATCAACTCTTTATGTCATGTTGATCAAAATATAGGCCTATTATACTAGTTCCTTGCATAAGTCATTAAATGCAAAATGGTTGACTAGTTGTCATAAACTGTTAAGCATGTTTTCAATACATTTCTATTATACTTTATTTTGTAAATGTGTCCTGAATTGATAAATTGCGGAGGTGTATTTAGAATTTCACTAATGAAGGAAATAATGAATTGATATAATGAATAATGATGAAATGTACCAAAGCAACTGTGATAAAAAATTAAGGATTCAGGAATTTTATACAAAATTTAATAGTGAGTCCTGCTGCTTGTGAATTTGACAAGATCAAATTCACCATGGATGTCCTTTTTACATTTTTTTATGTTTAATTTTTTTGTTTTTGTATCAGTGAGCAGAAGAACTTTGACAGGAGGATAGAAAAACAGTTAAAGAAGAGTGGCAAGCCATAGGGGAGCTATATGTAGCTGTTTTGCTGTTTTGTAGCTGTATGATGACTAAGTGAATAGTACAGCAGATATTTAATCGAGAATCCATATGATTACACAGTGCTGTCTAATGGGCTAAATATGGTTAAAATCTAATTGTAACTTTATATAAATTCACAACAACATATTTCACTCAGTCTCCTGTATAAAAACATACAGTGAATATTCTATTATTAATTATTATTATTATTTATTCAATATTAATATATTCAATATTCAATGAACTATTCTACAGTAGGTCATATATAACTATTCTACAGTAGGTCATGTATCATTACTTGTCATCTGATCCAACTATGTGTGTTATTTTTTAATTCATAAAAACAAATAGTCTTCTGTATCTATAGGTTGAGTGAAGAGAGTGAAGCCCAACCTAATATCTACAGATATTTTAATCCATAGTGCAGATTTATACTAAAACGTTTATATTTAAATTAACAAAAAACACAATTTCGGGCAAAATCTATGAACGGGACGATTATTAATGTCTGTGTAAGTTTTGAGCGTCGATTTAATGGTGTTATTTCGCAGTATATCCCCCTACTGGACGCATCAGGAACAGCAGGGGCGTAAAACTGCCTGGGGCGTAGATCTACCGGCTCCAGGTCTGCAGCCTATGGACCCAACCAACTCTATAGGAGGGGAGGGGAGAACTCCCTCTCATGGTACAACCCATGCAGAGGCTGCGCGCTGCGGTGTCAGAATGCAGAACGTGTGTAGCCTAATGTAACTAACGTGACAAATGTGAAAAAAATATATAAATCCTCGACCGGCCCAAAAGTGAAGCGGCCCACCGGGAATTCTCCCGATTCTCCCGATTACCCACCCCGGGCCTGTTGACAGCCAACGCTAGGCGCCGCTAGATGCTAAGTATCGGGAAGCGCGGATTGAGTGAGAGCGAGTGGATCACGTGACATGAAGCAAGCTCGGTCTCTGCCTCAATGTTGATAATTCAATACAGCATTGCGCATGCGCAAATCTACGTAAACTACGTTCTATGGACCAAAGGCCCTGTCCCAAATGGCGCACTTCATGCGGACTTTCGGGGTGCTTCTCATTTCTTATTTGTGCATCCTCGTTTCCTTTCCTCGCTTCCTTTCCTCGCGTCTCAGCTCCGCCCCCTGTAGGATGCGAGGGAAGGCTGCAAGGAAAAGACGCGAGGACGGAGGAATCGAATGTAACTTTTTTTAAAACATTGGAATACTTGATCACTCAAGCGTCACTTCATCGCGTCATCAGCAGCGCTCAAAGGACCTGCCCTTATGTTGTTGAAGTTTGTTTATTTAAGAAATTCATAATAAATAATAATAAAGCAAGATACCCTGTTGAAATATGTGAGATGTGTGGTTTATATAAACTGCAAAGGTAAAGTATAAATTAAAATGATTGTGACCGATGTGAAGGGGGAGGAGAATTTAGACGTGCGTCACGTTTAAGTCGATAAAACTCTTCCGCATAGGATACACCTGTGTATCCTCGCTCATGACTCCTCAGGAAGCCTCCTAACTCCTCGATCCTAGACTCCTCGCGGTGCAATTAGAGAATTGAGATGTCCTTCAAGATGGCTGAGCTCGATCGGTTTCCGGGTCATAGGATGGAGGACGGAGGAGAGAGGAGACGAGGAGGGATATTGAAAAGCACCCATGGTCTCGTGGACTTGAATTGCGCGTGCTCGCTGAGTCTACGAGTCCGTAGGCCGTCCCATTCAGCATTTTACCGCTCTGAAGTGTGCTCAGCAGCGCCCCCTTTGTACCCTTGAAGCGGTCTTCCACGAAGCCCGCATAGATGCAGGCTCCACGCACTTTAACTACCCAGGAATCCTTGCGAAAGGCCAATCAGACAACAGATGGGAGGAGATTACACTCACGGATAATTGTTGACATGGCTGTGAAGAAAATATTACTGTTTTTATGACCTAAATGTACATTTTACCAGTTGTTACCTACAGTTTATACAAACATTATGGTCATCGACCAGTGGTTGATGTCTCAAACATAATAATAGCGTGTTTAATAATACGATCGCATTATGATTCATTAAATAAATAGAACCGAATGGCAGGGCTTTACTGAGTCATATGTAAACATAGTATGAATATTGAAACCTGTAAAATGAAAAAAATATGTTTAAATTATGTTTTAAAATTGTAATCTTAGTTCAAATGGAACATTATGTATTATTATGTACAACTGTATACATCATTTAAATAAGCATGATTTATCTATTGTCTAATGCCCAGGTGATATGCATAATATCAAAATATAGAACTGTAAAATTAGGCTGTGTAGTGGACATGCAGATAAGACGTCGGAGCTCAAAAATGTGATTTCTCCTGTCCAACAACAACCAGACCGTTATTTCCGGCATGCCGATCGAGTCTGTCCCAAAAATACCTCTCAATGCGCCCTCGTGGACTCGCGCCAAGGGCCCTATAGGTCTGCACTACATGACGTCACCAAAGTGTGGACTCTGAGGAAGTCCACAAGTCCGGAGTGTGCCATTTGGGACAGGGCCAAAGAGGCACTGCTAACCTCTGCCTCAATGGCCATGGCCTTGAATTTCCTGCATGAAACAAGGGTTTTAGGAGCAAACAATGGCAAAATGAGTATATTATATGTGTATTCCTGAAATTTTTTGTTACAAAAATTTATATTTGGAATAAAATAAATGCAATTAATAATGTGGTGAATTAATAAAGCTCTTGGAATTAATAAATGTAATGTCAACATTTCCTTTGGTGAGGCACTGCCTACCCTGACCGCACGTCCCTGATTGTACATGACACAAAAGATGAAGCGTTAGTTTTACTCCAGAAAATCACTGGAAGAGCAGCTAAATAAACACAGTATAAGATGTGAGCATTATGTCTTATCCATAAACTCTCTCTCTCTCTCTCTCTCCCTTTCACTAGCATGGAACATACACAGCGAAGTACACAAAACACTTGTTACAACTAACAGTAAACAAATATAAACGCATTTATTTGACAAATTCATTTCCTTAAAGGAGAACTCCAGTCAATTTTAACATTGAGCTCATTTTGTTGTAAATTTGGAGTGCTGTCAATACAGAGAACAATGACAAAAATCGGTGTTGCCTACACCGTGTTATCCTCTTTTTAAAATTTGCACCCTGTTGACTTCAATGGGGCATATTTTAAACGTGCTTTTACAAGTGCAAGTTTACATTACAAGTGCACAGGTCATGTGAGTGATTCCTTTAGAGTTAACACGGGTGAATCTGACTGCAGTAGATGTGAAAGATATGAATAAAGTTAATTCGGCCAGCGCTCATACCTGTGTTTATATCCTGTTTTCGGTTGAAGTCCAAAGTAGTCGATTGTCGAGTTCACGCGCATATGTTTAGTTACCTATGATCACGCGCGTGAACTCGACAATCGACTACTTTGGACTTCAACCGAAAACAGGATGTAAATACAGGTATGAGCGCTGGCCGAATTAACTTTATTTTAACGGATGGTGTAGCAATATTGTTGTCCAGGTGGAAATCGGGAGAAATTCGGGAGAAAGGTCGGTCCGGGAGATTTTCGGGAGGGGCTTTGAAATTCGGGAGTCTCCCGGAAAAATCGGGAGGGTTGGCATGTATGTCTATGCTCAAACTGCAGTGTAAATCAACAGTCGTGGGAGGGGCCTGTGCAATTCTACATCATATTGCATAGAATCTGAGAACAGCTCATTCTGAGACAGTGCTTATGATTTATTGAGATTGTAAAAAAAAACACTGGGTGGATTTGTATCATTCTAGGGTGGTTTTGCTCACACACTGCCAACACACATTTATGTTCAAACACCATGTAAAAGTGAATTTTGCATAATAGGTGCCCTTTAAAGCTACATCCAGTCTAAAGAGTCTATTTAGTCAGTTACAAAATCTATATTTACTGACAAATTTCCTGAATAAAGACTGAAAACCAATTAAGTATAATCTGTCTTTTACATTAAAATGTACAAAAACCCTTTGCTATAAGCATACTTACCATACTCAACTACATAATTTAGATCATGATGTTTAATGTCAGAAATGTTAGACCTTAATCTGCAGGAAAACTAGGCTAGATCTGGTTGTGCTGAAGCTCTCTCTCACTCCTGATGTTCAAAACAAACAGTCAACACTTTGTTAAAACTTCGCTCAGCCCAAAAGACCGGGGCAGGAGAAGGAGGAGGACCAGGACACTAAAAGTGTTTGTAGAATAATCTTAATTACTTCTCAATGCTCAATCAGACTTCATCTGACAAATTCAACAAGTGTTCGTGAAGAAAATGGGAAATTACAGCTTCATCATCCCGTGACGTTAAAAACCTTCAAATTGAAACATATTTGTATAACACAGCATAAAACATTGTAACATCTTGGCTGCGGTCGAAACCGCATACTCAATGAGTAGGTAGGCTACTTAATTTCAATAAATAGCCTACTTACTTAACGAGCGCTAAAAGAGTAGGTACTTTATAGCCTGATCTCGTTAAGTATGAATGCGAACCGGACATCTGCCATGTTGACGTTATCATGTGACCTACGACGCGTTATCACAAGCGCAACAACTACATCTACTGTATCCGTAAATATCTTGATATTGATTAAACTTGCTCATTTTGTGGTCTTTTTGAAGAAACTGCTGCCCATTTATTTTGTGAATACATTTAGGGTTGATTTAAGTTCGTATATTTAACCCTACTAATCTGTGACCCACCGTTTTATCCTTAACGATATTATTTATTTTTATTACGAAATCCCAAAATTGTCATCTCTTGAATATGTTGTTAATTTCTTTATTTTATATCCAAACATTTTCACCCACAAGCAAAAGTGGCTTACTGCTTTATGTTTTCCTCTTTTTCTTGTTGAATTTGACTCTCGTTTCATCCCTCAGGCCTAGGCCTATAAATAACAAAAAATGCATTTTTTAAATGTATTATAATTAATTATTTAAGAAAATATATATTGAGATATTCAGCCTTGTAGGTTCTTTTTCCTGTGTATAAAATCTCATATTATGTATGCAAACCCATGATATATATATATATATATATATATATATATATATATATATATATATATATATATATATACCTCATAACATCAGTAACTCCACAGCCCTACCTAGAACGGTTTTCCTCAGCGTTTGTAATGTCTGCACAAAGGGCAGCTGTGCCAAGATTCACCTTTGGAGAAAACTGTTGATTTTATACTCTAAAAATGTAAGTATCATTACTGTAATATTAAAAATGTATATTACCCCAGAATGAATTGCATTGCTATCCCACCCCCAAAACATACAATAATTACAACGATAAATGCTGACCAATACTTAATTATATTACTTTTTACTGAAAATGATATAATTCAATAAAACAAACAAAATGAAATGTATGTCATATGACATAGCTATGCATGAATACACTCTAGATGTGCATATAGTGAACATATCTACATTTTCATTCAAACAATTAATTAAAGCATTAATTAATTAAATGATTATATTTTATTTACTGACAACAATGAGAAATATTAATAAATTAGTAAAAGAATGAATGAAAGACACCATCACACAATAAACAAATGCATATACAAGTCAACACATGAAACAAAGCTTTATTCAAACTACAATCATGTATGTAGGCTACAGGCGCTGAACCCCACATCCTTCTGCCATCTCAACACAGCGGTTCCCATTCTGCGGCTTTATTCTGATGAATCAGCTGACCACCAGAGGTGAGCCGTTCCTTTGTGCCTGAGGTTGTTGCGTGTTGTGTTGTGCTTCACAATCTGAGGCAATAAGGGCAGGTGGAGTGATGGAGGGTCTCGTAAGGGCAGGTGGAGTGATGGAGGGTCTCGGAAGGGCAGGTGAAGTGATGGAGCGTCTCGGAAGGGCAGGTGGAGTGATGGAGGGTCTCGTCCATGGTACCATTTCCAGGATTCAGCTCTGGGCTCTTCATCCTCAGTGCTCACACCAGTCTGCTGACATTTCAGATCCTACAAAAATGCACAAACATAACACAAAAGCAGTCATTTCAACAGCACAATGTAATTTGATTTCAGTATTATTTAGAAGACAAAAACGCTTTTTTTCACAAATGCAGCCATCATCTTTCCTTGCAGGTCCTACTCCACCACAAAAGATCTGCAGCAAATGCACAGAAATCAAGAATCAGAAAGGTGCTGTAATAGCTCTGTTTGAAATTACAATAATTATAATAAACTACAACTTTATATTTAAATAGTTGTTGTTCATTTCTGTAGTAAACTCACTCAAAGCCTTTGATGGCAGCATTCAGCTTCATGAGCCACTCTCCACCGGATAAACACACATCTGTTCATCTGTCCCTGTAACATCCAGACAAGATTCACGTTACCTCTGTGATGAGCTCAACACTACATTTACATGTTGAGGTTGTTTTAACTTTTTATCCAACATAAATGTTCCTCAGTTTATCAACAGTATCAGTATCAACAGTAAGTTTCATTTTGCGAGAGTCAGAGGTTTTGTAAATAGTGCCTGAAGATGAGGTTTTGTGTTTAATGTTTTCAGAAAAAGGAACAAGGTTTCAGAAATTGTGTTTTAGCAATTGAGAAAAACTGTAAAATCGGTTGTAAGGCCTTACTGAACACAGAGCAAGCTATTGTTGAACATTAAATATACTGTTAGACTTTTCAAGGGTTTTTTACAGTAACTTACTGGCAACACTGTTGCCAGTAAGTTACTGTAATTAAGAGTTACAGTACCAAACCGTATTTCAGTTTTACAGTACATGGTACTGTAATTGTGTAATACAGTGCATTACTGTAAAAACGAAGCTAATCAGTACACTACTGTAATTATTTTTATTTGTACTAAATATAAATTAGATTTCATAATTTTAATATATGATTAATTTTATTTTTATCCTACATAAGTACTACTGACATACAAACCAATTAGACAAAGTTATCACAAAATACCATTTTTTTATTTAAAACATTTCATATATATCACAAAATAAACAGTATGCCAATGCTGGAAATGATGTGTGAAATTTTTACACATTAATGGGTGAGTTTAGGGACAACATTTTTTGCGTTAATTTTAATTAATTCATTGTGTTAATGATTTTAACAAAGTAAATATGTCAGAAAGGTTAGCACAAAGATGTGTAAACATGTTAAATTAACACATTATGTGCCGTCCTTCACTGCACACATTTTTAAAAACATACATAAAATCATAAACAAAACATTAGCATTTGACTAAATGAATGTAGAGTCATAGGTTGTTTAGCTTATACAAGTATTATAATGAAACATCAACCATTACATTCATAAAACTGCAGAATATAAATACATTTTAAGCAGTCAAAAAGGAACTGTCCAACACTGGACAAAACACAGTTCTTTTCACAATACATGACACATAACCCCACCTTAAAAATAATTTCACTTATTTCCAAAAATGTGTTGGATTCATGTACACTGGTGGCCAAAAGAAGTATTTAAGTGTCTTAATGTTTTTGAAAGTCTCTTTGATGCTCAAGAAACATTTCCTATTATTATCAATCTGATGTCTACTCCTCCATCTTTTCTACAGCTTGTTTAAGCACATTTCATTTGAGCACATTTTAAAGTTAATTTTGTATTTGTATGTCAACATGCGTATGTCAAGCATCTGTTGATTGAACTATTCCATGCTGAGAATTGTTTTTTAATATGTTTTTTTTTTCGTGTGCTTTAAATGCAAATAGTTTTATGTATCTTTTGGCAGTTAAGTAGGCTATTTTATGTTTGCAGCGTCAGTATAAAATTGCTTAGTAACTAATTCCACAACTATTCCTATTATCATATAACAAATAAAATAATAAACAATATTTTTTTTTTGTAATTTGTAATTGACAGAATCTTCACACTAGATTTCTAAATGTTGGACTAAATAAAACATCTCAGTTGAATGAACTATGAAACTATTTGAGCAAACATATTTTAAAAGATATTTTAAAACAAAAGTCAATGGGCCAACTAAAAAATAATAGGCTATGTATTCTTTTTGATAATATTCAGTGTTGGAATTGATGATGATGAATGAATACAAACAAATAATATTTTAAATTAACTTCTAACAAAATTATCTTTTTATTTGTGCATAATTTGACAAAAATAGCAGAATAAAATATTTTATATGTGAAATGTACCTGGTTTTTATGTATACTGTTCACCTCATTTCATTTTGTTGGCTCTTGGGTAACTGGAAACAATAACTTTTGAAGAAATCATTTTCACTTGATAAATAGGCTATTAAAATGTTATATGTTTATTTATTTTCGGTTTATCATAGTTTTACAATGAATTTGATTGATTGAAAGTCTAGAGCTGGCAGGGTAAATCAGAATCTATATATAAAAGTAATTTAAAACATTCACACGTGATAAAAAAAGAAAAGATTAATCAAAATTTAAATAACCATTTCCATCCTCAGGAGTTCTGGCGCGGCCGTTGTGACGTCATAAGCACTCAGTCAAGAGTTCGGTGAGTGAATGCAGTGTGGAGAAGTGAATCTGCTGCATTGCGCGACATCAGAGGTAGGAAAAACTATATTTACATTATTTCGCCATTAGATGGCGGCAAAGACTGTCTTTATGAGACAGTCTGTCAGACGCAGCTTGTCAGGGCACGGGAAAACCCCTTAACTGTTAAAAGTTCAAGATATCGCAGACATTCAAACAGATTTTTATTAGGAATATATGACTGAGCTGAAGGAAAATGCTATATCAACTGTAAATGCAGGTACTCTCGCTTACTCAATCTCTCACAATACTCTACTCTATAAGCTTCAATGAACAATATCAGTGAGAATATTATGTTTACGTTGCTAAGATGGTTGCTAGGGGTGTTGTGCAGTGGAACATTGAACCATTGAAGCGATCATTGCCGTGTTTTATCGTGAAAAACCCCACTAAAGTTAATCAGAACCAAGGACTGGAACTACCCGTTTTATAAATATACTGCAGATAATGGCTTTATTGGTCAATTATGTTGTTTAGCATTTATAATTGCAGGATGTTTTTTCCTTACATTTTCGTCTTGATAATTTCTCTTGTTTTAATTTTTTTTTTTTTTTTTTTGCTTTGGTAACTTACTATTTTCACAATTTTCTAAACTCGTAGCTCAAAAATCCAAACTGATAACACTAGTAACCGAGCTAACATTAGTCATTCTTTCAGAACCTGATCCCATGCTTTCATTACAGTTATGCACATTTTCAGTCGACATTATCATTGTTTCAAAACACAAAATGATCTTATTTTGTGTTCAGCAGGACAGAGAAACCCTACAGGACTGGAACAACTTGAGGGTGAGTAAATGATGACAGGATTTTCATGTTTTGGTGAACTAGCCTATCCCTTTAACAGCCGTTAATTTTAATAGCAAACAGTGCAATATTCATGTTTTAAATCACCCTCTTTCCTGAAATAAGTAACACAGGCTACAGGTGCCACTTTAGAAAATACATTTACATTACCTAAATTACGTAACAAAATCCATAATATTTATCTATCATGTGTGTTATCAAAAGATGTGTTGAAGTTATGAAACTGCCATGAAGTTTTGTGCTAGGACAGTTTGCTGCCAATACAGTAAATGTTCTCACTGTGCCATATAACTGAATCTGTATTGTAGTTGACCTTTATAAGGGTGAGTTACAGTAATGGGTACTATACGGTTATCCGGACCACACGATGGTCTACCCCTAACCCCGCCCCTAAACCTACCCGTCACTGGGGTTAAGACCAATCAGGGATGACTATACGGACTATACAGGACTAAAAGACACACGTGTGGTCCATTGAGATGTAATTAAGATTATTCTACAAACACTTTTAGTGTCCTGGTCCTCCTCCTTCTCCTGCCCCGGTCTTTTGGGCTGAGCGAAGTTTTAACAAAGTGTTGACTGTTTGTTTTGAACATCAGGAGTGAGAGAGAGCTTCAGCACAACCAGATCTAGCCTAGTTTTCCTGCAGATTAAGGTCTAAGATTTCTGACATTAAACATCATGATCTAACTATCATGTAGTTGAGTATGGTAAGTATGCTTATAGCAAAGGGTTTTGTACATTTTAATGTAAAAGACAGATTATACTTAATTGGTTTTCAGTCTTTATTCAGGAAATTTGTCAGTAAATATAGATTTTGTAACTGACTAAATAGACTCTTTAGACTGGATGTAGCTTTAAAGGGCACCTATTATGCAAAATTCACTTTTACATGGTGTTTGAACATAAATGTGTGTTGGCAGTGTGTGAGCAAAACCACCCTAGAATGATACAAATCCACCCAGTGTTTTTTTTACAATCTCAATAAATCATAAGCACTGTCTCAGAATGAGCTGTTCTCAGATTCTATGCAATATGATGTAGAATTGCACAGGCCCCTCCCACGACTGTTGATTGACACTGCAGTTTGAGCATAGACCCGCCCTGAGGGAGTGGGACACAGTCCTCCAATGTTTTTGAGCAGCTGTAGACAAGAATGTCTCCTAAGCGATTGAGGTGTTTTGGTGTTGGATGTAAGAATGAACGTATCAGTCTTCATTTACTCTCGTTGTTACTCGAGGATGGATCTCAGCATCTCACCAACTGTTCGTGATCCAGCTTACACTCTCCGGAGCGACAGGCCTAACGTTACTGATCACGGCAGAAATGAAAGTGAGAGCGCGCACTTTATGACAGCTCATCGAACAGTTTTGCGAATTTACAGTGTACCAGTTTATTAAGCACAGATTGAAAAGGTGCGTTTATATTTGTTTACTGTTAGTTGTAATGAGTGTTTTGTGTACTTCGCTGTGTATGTTCCATGCTAATGAAAGGGAGAGAGAGAGAGAGTTTATGGATAAGACATAATGCTCACATCTTATACTGTGTTTATTTAGCTGCTCTTCCAGTGATTTTCTGGAGTAAAACTAACGCTTCATCTTTTGTGTCATGTACAATAAACTTAATTGAACTCATCAGTATATTTTGGTCATCATTCGGACGAGGTCTCCTACAGCAGGCTTGTATTAATAGTGGATAAAAGCAGATGACAAATAAGTTATAATCATAATTAAGCTAAACTATACCTGTTCAATCTCCATACAGTATATATTCTCTGGCTCTGTGGGCATTATTGTCCGACTCCGAGTCAAAATGAACACCGCAACTGAGAGTTTCTGTTCTGATATTATCAGATGAGATTGTCCTGGTTCTGAGTGAGGCTCCGCCCTCTGGCCCCGGCAGCAGCAGTTCATTTGCATTTAAAGGGATACACACTAATACAGCACGTTTTTCTGAGCCCCAAAATGTACAATTTAAACATGCTGTAAAAAAATATCTGTTGGGTATTTTGAGCTAAAACTTCACATACATATTCTGGGGACATCAGAGACTTATTTTACATCTTGTGAGAAGGGTCATAATAGGTGCCCTTTAAGTCTATAATGGTGTCTTGATGCTGAACGGTTCTACAGAGGTGAAGTGAACTGCACATTTTCATTTTTTAAGATGACATATTTTGAAGCTAGATTTTGCATGAAGCGAGTTTGTATCTAAACAAAATTGGTAGTGTTTAAAGGGATACTTCACCTCTGGAAAGATGAATGTGTATTTAAAATAGGTCATTTATGTAGAAGAAATGAGAAGAATTTTTTTGAATTTGGAGCTTTCTAGACTGAGAAAAGCCAGAAAATGTATTTTTGGGTTATGTGGATGAAAGACAACAACTCCCAGAATGCACTTGCTTCGTTGCTCTACGAGGCCACTCCCAAGTCACGCCTACCGGTTAGAGAGCGGAGTTGAAAACAACAAGGTTAAGCTACTAGTGAGTCTCCGTGACGAGTTTGCCTGGGATATCGGGATCGCCCAAAATGTCCGGGATTCGGCTTTTGCGTTCTACAGTCGCCATTCATTGTGTTTACTGTGGCGAGCAGGACGAGGCTGAGGGGCGCGGGAGAACGCCGCGAGGCCGGTGGCGTGATTACTGAGACGCACCGGTCTCCTATCTCTCACGGAGGAGCGGGAATTTTCTTAGCAATGTTAAAACGCACATCAGCCGATCACTTGTTTAGCGTTCATGTAAACACTAAATTCAGATTCACCAGTCGGAATGAATTCAGTTAGATTGAAACAAAAGGTGTGCATGTAAACAATGAATGGCGACTGCAGAAAGCAAAAGCCGAATCCCGGACATTTTGGACGATCTCGACGGCCGGACATGTCCAGGAAAAAGAGTATGGTAACCCCTAATACTCAGCTTTCTCCTACTACTCAGCTTTCTCCACAGAACAAGAGCCTTCTAGCTTAGCTTCCAAGACGGCTGAAACTATGTGTACATTCTGTGAGTGAGATCCCACCTCCTATGGGCGGGTTGAACACATGCGGGACAGCCCCTCCTACTGGCTGTAGTCTTTAGCCTCTGGCCAGAAAATCCTCCGATGACGCAAAATGACGATTTTTGCGTCATCGGAGGATTTTTTCCAGACAAAAAATGCATAAATCTCTCATCTCAGGGGGATATGAGGGTGGAAAGCACGGTAATTCGAAAATACTACAGGTTTTCTACTAATACAAAGCTTAATGCTAAATCCTGAAGTATCCCTTTAAGCACATTTCAATTGAGCACATTTTAAAGTTAATTTTGTATTTGTATGTCAACATGCGTATGTCAAGCATCTGTTGATTGAACTATTCCATGCTGAGAATTGTTTTTTAATATGTTTTTTTTTTCGTGTGCTTTAAATGCAAATAGTTTTATGTATCTTTTGGCAGTTAAGTAGGCTATTTTATGTTTGCAGCGTCAGTATAAAATTGCTTAGTAACTAATTCCACAACTATTCCTATTATCATACTGTATAACAAATAAAATAATAAACAATACATTTTTTTTTGTAATTTGTAACTGACAGAATCTTCACACTAGATTTCTAAATGTTGGACTAAATAAAACATCTCAGTTGAATGAACTATGAAACTATTTGAACAAACATATTTTAAAAGATATTTTAAAACAAAAGTCAATGGGCCAACTAAAAAATAATAGGCTATGTATTCTTTTTGATAATATTCAGTGTTGGAATTGATGATGATGAATGAATACAAACAAATAATATTTTAAATTAACTACTAACAAAATTTTCTTTTTATTTGTGCATAATTTGACAAAAATAGCAGAATAAAATATTTTATATGTGAAATGTACCTGTTTTTTATGTATACTGTTCACCTCATTTCATTTTGTTGGCTCTTGGGTAACTGGAAACAATAACTTTTGAAGAAATCATTTTCACTTGATAAAATAGGCTATTAAAATGTTATATGTTTATTTATTTTCGGTTTATCATAGTTTTACAATGAATTTGATGAAGTCTAGAGCTGGCAGGGTAAATCAAAATCTATTTATAAAACTAATTTAAAACATTCACACGTGATAAAAAAGAAAAGATTAATCTAATTGTTTGAATCAACAACTAGAACATTTAAATAATAACCATTTCCATCCTCAGGAGTTCTGGCGCGGCCGTTGTGACGTCATAAGCACTCAGTCTAGAGTTCGGTGAGTGAATGCAGTGTGGAGAAGTGAATCTGCTGCATTGCGCGACATCAGAGGTAGGAAAAACTATATTTACATTATTTTGCCATTAGATGGTAGCCTGGGTTTCCCCATGCTGCCTTGCGCGCACCGCGATTTTATTCACGCTGCTAGGCAGCCTGGACACCATGGACCAGATTTTCCCCTCAAAAAGGGAACCAATCACAGAACGGGGAGGGAGCAGCAAGACGATGACGACGTCTATGCGACACACCGAAGCAGTTTGTTTAAATCTATGGATCCAACAAGGCAGCAGACGCGAAGTTACCTTTCGATGCAGCCTTAGATAGTGTTCTAAATAGTTTAGTCTTCTTCAGCCATCGTCTTCTTCCTCGTCGAATTTCTGTCGCTCTACATACGTCATCTGGTATAATTGAAACGATTGGCTATGAGCTACGTACAGGCGCATTTGATAGACATTCGTAGCGCCCAATAAACGGCTCTGGGCATTCGTAAACCACGCCTCAAATACGAGAAAATGAACATGTGGTTCCCAGACCACGTCTCAATGAGACGAGGTCTGACGTTAGCCAGGCTAATTAGATGGCGGCAAAGACTGTCTTTATGAGACAGTCTGTCAGACGCAAATGACTAGCGTGTCAGGGCATGGGAAAACCCCTTAACTGTTAAAAGTTCAAGATATCGCAGCGGACTTTCAAACAGATTTTTATTAGGAATATATGACTGAGCTGAAGGAAAATGCTATATCAACTGTAAATGCAGGTACTCTCGCTTACTCAATCTCTCACAATACTCTACTCTATAAGCTTCAATGAACAATATCAGTGAGAATATTATGTTTACGTTGCTAAGATGGTTGCTAGGGGTGTTGTGCAGTGGAACATTGAACCATTGAAGCGATCATTTCCGTGTTTTATCGTGAAAAAACCCCACTAAAGTTAATCAGAACCAAGGACTGGAACTACCCGTTTTATATAGATAAATATACTGCAGATAATGGCTTTATTGGTCAATTATGTTGTTTAGCATTTATAATTGCAAGATGTTTTTTTCTTACATTTTCGTCTTGATAATTTCTCTTGTTTTAATAATTTGTTTATTTCCTTTGGTAACTTACTATTTTCACAATTTTCTAAACTCGTAGCTCAAAAATCCAAACTGATAACACTAGTAACCCAGCTAACATTAGTCATTCTTTCAGAACCTGATCCCATGCTTTCATTACAGTTATGCACATTTTCAGTCGACATTATCATTGTTTCAAAACACAAAATGATCTTATTTTGTGTTCAGCAGGACAGAGAAACCCTACAGGACTGGAACAACTTGAGGGTGAGTAAATGATGACAGGATTTTCATGTTTTGGTGAACTAGCCTATCCCTTTAACAGCCGTTAATTTTAATAGCAAACAGTGCAATATTCATGTTTTAAATCACCCTCTTTGCTGAAATAAGTAACACAGGCTACAGGTGCCACTTTAGAAAATACATTTACATTACCTAAATTACGTAACAAAATCCATAATATTTATCTATCATGTGTGTTATCAAAAGATGTGATGAAGTTATGAAACTGCCATGAAGTTTTGTGCTAGGACAGTTTGCTGCCAATACAGTAAGGGTGTATTCACACCTACCTTGTTTGGTTCGATTGAATCGAACTCTAGTTCGTTTCCACCCTTGGTGCGGATCTTTTGGGCAGGTGTGAATACAGCAATCGAACTCGGGTGCGGACCAAACAATCGAACCGAGACCCAGCTGAAGAGGTGGTCTCGGTATGGTTCCAAACGAACTCTGGTACGGTTCGTTTACGATGTGAACATGAACCGACTAGAGGTGGGCGATACTCCAAATTTCGGTATCGATCCGATACCAAGTAAATACAGGGTCAGTATCGCCGATATCGATACCGATACCAATACTTTTTCGTTTTAAAAGCATGCACTTGAACTTATGCACTTTCCTGTGCTAGAGCAGTGTGTCATGATTTATGAGGTGAATGCATCATTAATATGCTAAATCTGAATACGTTTTCATGACTACTAAATATTTTGTGATTTGTGCTCTCAACTCGCCTGTAATTATTAGTCAGTAACTTTTACAAAACTACCCTAATTATATTACTAGCCTACTAGTACTAGTCTACTGCAAAAGTTTGGGGTCTGTAAGATTTTTTATTCTCTTCTGCATTTATTTGATCAAAAATACAGTAAAAACTGTAATATTACAATTTAACATAGGCTATCTGTTTTCTATGTCATACTAAACTGTAATTTATTCAAGTGATCAAAGCTGCATTTTCGGCATCATTACTCCAGTCATGATGATAATTCATTTTAATATGCTGATTTACAGCTCAGGAAACATTTCTTATTATTATCAATGTTGAAAACAGTTTCATATTTTTTGTGGAAACCATGATGCAGAATTATTTAATGAACACAGTTGAAAGAACAGCATTTATATGAAGTAGTTTTTTTTTAACAGTGAAAAACCCTTGACTGTCACTTTTGATCAATTGAATGCATTGCTCCTTGTTGAATAAAAATATTAATTTCATTAAAAAAATCTTACTGACGTCAACATTTTGAACCGTTATACACTTTTGCTTTGTTTATAAAAAAAAAAAATACCCGATTGTTTCTCTGTCATCTAAGCAAGGCTTCGTTTCCCAAACGCACTGGTCCTGTGAGCTCCATAGGTGAGCTCAGCGAAGCATCAGCATCGAACGCTCTGTGATTGATTGGTCTCGTCTTGTATCCAGATGACTAGGACAAAAAGTTCTATCCTACACAATTATCCGCTAACATTCGCTTATTTTTCCACTTAGAAGCTTATTTTACGCACTGAATTGCGTGCTAAATTAATAAAAAATTACTGGTAAAAAAAAAAAAAAACACATTTGGATCGATATTTTTATGTGAGGATCGATCCTTTTCGATACCACGTCAGTATCGATATATCGATACTCAAGGATCGATCTGCCCACCTCTAGAACCGACCCAATTGCAAGAAAGCACTGCGCCTTTACGTTCATTTAATTATTTGACTGCTCTTATGCTCTTATGAGGATACTTAACACAACGGACATTTTGGCATAATGGTTTGTGTTATTGTTCGTTCAAGTGCGAAAGAGAATTCCATTCCGGCGCGCTGTCTGGCCACGATGCTGTTGCGCGTCTTTCTGCGCGTCGTGTGTGCATCATTGGAATGGAATGAATGAATGAGTGTGTGCATCAGGAAATTCACATACAGAGCGTTCTCTTTAGTCTAATCGCGCATAAATGCTTGACGGAACCGTCTTGCAGCACATTGTCGTCTTCTCAATCCGAATTACAACATCGTATAGATTGATGACATTATATCATATGATACTCCTTAGTTTCTTCATATTGCGTTTGTAGAGCATAACACAAAATCAGTAAAAGAACAAATATTGCAGTACGAAATATCTCCATGCTGAGCCTTTTTTTTTGCACTTCCTGATTTCCCTACTTGAGAATCCTTGTCCAATGAATGGACGACCTTAGCACACGTGTGGTTTTGTTTACAAATTTTGGTTCACTTGCAAAAAGAGCAGTGTGAAAGCGAACCGTACCAAAGCAAAAATAATAAACATTTTATTTGGTCCGGACCAAAGCAAGTGAACTATCGGACTTTCCTGGTGTGAATACACCCTAAATGTTCTCACTGTGCCATATAACTGAATCTGTATTGTAGTTGACCTTTATAAGGGTGAGTTACAGTAATGGGTACTATACGGTTATCCGGACCACACGATGGTCTACCCCTAACCCCGCCCCTAAACCTACCCGTCACTGGGGTTAAGACCAATCAGGGATGACTATACGCACTATACAGGACTAAAAGACACACGTGTGGTCCATTGAGAAGTAATTAAGATTATTCTACAAACACTTTTAGTGTCCTGGTCCTCCTCCTTCTCCTGCCCCGGTCTTTTGGGCTGAGCGAAGTTTTAACAAAGTGTTGACTGTTTGTTTTGAACATCAGGAGTGAGAGAGAGCTTCAGCACAACCAGATCTAGCCTAGTTTTCCTGCAGATTAAGGTCTAAGATTTCTGACATTAAACATCATGATCTAACTATCATGTAGTTGAGTATGGTAAGTATGCTTATAGCAAAGGGTTTTGTACATTTTAATGTAAAAGACAGATTATACTTAATTGGTTTTCAGTCTTTATTCAGGAAATTTGTCAGTAAATATAGATTTTGTAACTGACTAAATAGACTCTTTAGACTGGATGTAGCTTTAAAGGGCACCTATTATGCAAAATTCACTTTTACATGGTGTTTGAACATAAATGTGTGTTGGCAGTGTGTGAGCAAAACCACCCTAGAATGATACAAATCCACCCAGTGTTTTTTTTACAATCTCAATAAATCATAAGCACTGTCTCAGAATGAGCTGTTCTCAGATTCTATGCAATATGATGTAGAATTGCACAGGCCCCTCCCACGACTGTTGATTGACACTGCAGTTTGAGCATAGACCCGCCCTGAGGGAGTGGGACACAGTCCTCCAATGTTTTTGAGCAGCTGTAGACAAGAATGTCTCCTAAGCGATTGAGGTGTTTTGGTGTTGGATGTAAGAATGAACGTATCAGTCTTCATTTACTCTCGTTGTTACTCGAGGATGGATCTCAGCATCTCACCAACTGTTCGTGATCCAGCTTACACTCTCCGGAGCGACAGGCCTAACGTTACTGATCACGGCAGAAATGAAAGTGAGAGCGCGCACTTTATGACAGCTCATCGAACAGTTTTACGAATTTACAGTGTACCAGTTTATTAAGCACAGATTGAAAAGGTGCGTTTATATTTGTTTACTGTTAGTTGTAATGAGTGTTTTGTGTACTTCGCTGTGTATGTTCCATGCTAATGAAAGGGAGAGAGAGAGAGAGTTTATGGATAAGACATAATGCTCACATCTTATACTGTGTTTATTTAGCTGCTCTTCCAGTGATTTTCTGGAGTAAAACTAACGCTTCATCTTTTGTGTCATGTACAATAAACTTAATTGAACTCATCAGTATATTTTGGTCATCATTCGGACGAGGTCTCCTACAGCAGGCTTGTATTAATAGTGGATAAAAGCAGATGACAAATAAGTTATAATCATAATTAAGCTAAACTATACCTGTTCAATCTCCATACAGTATATATTCTCTGGCTCTGTGGGCATTATTGTCCGACTCCGAGTCAAAATGAACACCGCAACTGAGAGTTTCTGTTCTGATATTATCAGATGAGATTGTCCTGGTTCTGAGTGAGGCTCCGCCCTCTGGCCCCGGCAGCAGCAGTTCATTTGCATTTAAAGGGATACACACTAATACAGCACGTTTTTCTGAGCCCCAAAATGTACAATTTAAACATGCTGTAAAAAAATATCTGTTGGGTATTTTGAGCTAAAACTTCACATACATATTCTGGGGACATCAGAGACTTATTTTACATCTTGTGAGAAGGGTCATAATAGGTGCCCTTTAAGTCTATAATGGTGTCTTGATGCTGAACGGTTCTACAGAGGTGAAGTGAACTGCACATTTTCATTTTTTAAGATGACATATTTTGAAGCTAGATTTTGCATGAAGCGAGTTTGTATCTAAACAAAATTGGTAGTGTTTAAAGGGATACTTCACCTCTGGAAAGATGAATGTGTATTTAAAATAGGTCATTTATGTAGAAGAAATGAGAAGATTTTTTTTGAATTTGGAGCTTTCTAGACTGAGAAAAGCCAGAAAATGTATTTTTGGGTTATGTGGATGAAAGACAACAACTCCCAGAATGCACTTGCTTCGTTGCTCTACGAGGCCACTCCCAAGTCACGCCTACCGGTTAGAGAGCGGAGTTGAAAACAACAAGGTTAGGCTACTAGTGAGTCTCCGTGACGAGTTTGCCCGGGATATCGGGATCGCCCAAAATGTCCGGGATTCGGCTTTTGCGTTCTACAGTCGCCATTCATTGTGTTTACTGTGGCGAGCAGGACGAGGCTGAGGGGCGCGGGAGAACGCCGCGAGGCCGGTGGCGTGATTACTGAGACGCACCGGTCTCATAGGCTATCTCTCACGGAGGAGCGGGAATTTTCTTAGCAATGTTAAAACGCACATCAACCGATCACTTGTTTAGCGTTCATGTAAACACTAAATTCAGATTCACCAGTCGGAATGAATTCAGTTAGATTGAAACAAAAGGTGTGCATGTAAACAATGAATGGCGACTGCAGAAAGCAAAAGCCGAATCCCGGACATTTTGGACGATCTCGACGGCCGGACATGTCCAGGAAAAAGAGTATGGTAACCCCTAATACTCAGCTTTCTCCTACTACTCAGCTTTCTCCACAGAACAAGAGCCTTCTAGCTTAGCTTCCAAAGAAAGACGGCTGAAACTATGTGTACATTCTGTGAGTGAGATCCCACCTCCTATGGGCGGGTTGAACACATGCGGGACAGCCCCTCCTACTGGCTGTAGTCTTTAGCCTCTGGCCAGAAAATCCTCCGATGACGCAAAATGACGATTTTTGCGTCATCGGAGGATTTTTTCCAGACAAAAAATGCATAAATCTCTCATCTCAGGGGGATATGAGGGTGGAAAGCACGGTAATTCGAAAATACTACAGGTTTTCTACTAATACAAAGCTTAATGCTAAATCCTGAAGTATCCCTTTAAGCACATTTCAATTGAGCACATTTTAAAGTTAATTTTGTATTTGTATGTCAACATGCGTATGTCAAGCATCTGTTGATTGAACTATTCCATGCTGAGAATTGTTTTTTAATATGTTTTTTTTTTTCGTGCTTTAAATGCAAATAGTTTTATGTATCTTTTGGCAGTTAAGTAGGCTATTTTATGTTTGCAGCGTCAGTATAAAATTGCTTAGTAACTAATTCCACAACTATTCCTATTATCATATAACAAATAAAATAATAAACAATACATTTTTTTTTTTAATTTGTAACTGACAGAATCTTCACACTAGATTTCTAAATGTTGGACTAAATAAAACATCTCAGTTGAATGAACTATGAAACTATTTGAACAAACATATTTTAAAAGATATTTTAAAACAAAAGTCAATGGGCCAACTAAAAAATAATAGGCTATGTATTCTTTTTGATAATATTCAGTGTTGGAATTGATGATGATGAATGAATACAAACAAATAATATTTTAAATTAACTACTAACAAAATTATCTTTTTATTTGTGCATAATTTGACAAAAATAGCAGAATAAAATATTTTATATGTGAAATGTACCTGGTTTTTATGTATACTGTTCACCTCATTTCATTTTGTTGGCTCTTGGGTAACTGGAAACAATAACTTTTGAAGAAATCATTTTCACTTGATAAATAGGCTATTAAAATGTTATATGTTTATTTATTTTCGGTTTATCATAGTTTTACAATGAATTTGATGAAGTCTAGAGCTGGCAGGGTAAATCAAAATCTATATATAAAACTAATTTAAAACATTCACACGTGATAAAAAAGAAAAGATGAATCTAATTGTTTGAATCAACAACTAGAACATTTAAATAATAACCATTTCCATCCTCAGGAGTTCTGGCGCGGCCGTTGTGACGTCATAAGCACTCAGTCTAGAGTTCGGTGAGTGAATGCAGTGTGGAGAAGTGAATCTGCTGCATTGCGCGACATCAGAGGTAGGAAAAACTATATTTACATTATTTTGCCATTAGATGGTAGCCTGGGTTTCCCCATGCTGCCTTGCGCGCACCGCGATTTTATTCACGCTGCTAGGCAGCCTGGACACCATGGACCAGATTTTCCCCTCAAAAAGGGAACCAATCACAGAACGGGGAGGGAGCAGCAAGACGATGACGACGTCTATGCGACACACCGAAGCAGTTTGTTTAAATCTATGGATCCAACAAGGCAGCAGACGCGAAGTTACCTTTCGATGCAGCCTTAGATAGTGTTCTAAATAGTTTAGTCTTCTTCAGCCATCGTCTTCTTCCTCGTCGAATTTCTGTCGCTCTACATACGTCATCTGGTATAATTGAAACGATTGGCTATGAGCTACGTACAGGCGCATTTGATAGACATTCGTAGCGCCCAATAAACGGCTCTGGGCATTCGTAAACCACGCCTCAAATACGAGAAAATGAACATGTGGTTCCCAGACCACGTCTCAATGAGACGAGGTCTGACGTTAGCCAGGCTAATTAGATGGCGGCAAAGACTGTCTTTATGAGACAGTCTGTCAGACGCAAATGACTAGCGTGTCAGGGCATGGGAAAACCCCTTAACTGTTAAAAGTTCAAGATATCGCAGCGGACTTTCAAACAGATTTTTATTAGGAATATATGACTGAGCTGAAGGAAAATGCTATATCAACTGTAAATGCAGGTACTCTCGCTTACTCAATCTCTCACAATACTCTACTCTATAAGCTTCAATGAACAATATCAGTGAGAATATTATGTTTACGTTGCTAAGATGGTTGCTAGGGGTGTTGTGCAGTGGAACATTGAACCATTGAAGCGATCATTGCCGTGTTTTATCGTGAAAAAACCCCACTAAAGTTAATCAGAACCAAGGACTGGAACTACCCGTTTTATATAGATAAATATACTGCAGATAATGGCTTTATTGGTCAATTATGTTGTTTAGCATTTATAATTGCAAGATGTTTTTTCCTTACATTTTCGTCTTGATAATTTCTCTTGTTTTAATAATTTGTTAATTTCCTTTGGTAACTTACTATTTTCACAATTTTCTAAACTCGTAGCTCAAAAATCCAAACTGATAACACTAGTAACCCAGCTAACATTAGTCATTCTTTCAGAACCTGATCCCATGCTTTCATTACAGTTATGCACATTTTCAGTCGACATTATCATTGTTTCAAAACACAAAATGATCTTATTTTGTGTTCAGCAGGACAGAGAAACCCTACAGGACTGGAACAACTTGAGGGTGAGTAAATGATGACAGGATTTTCATGTTTTGGTGAACTAGCCTATCCCTTTAACAGCCGTTAATTTTAATAGCAAACAGTGCAATATTCATGTTTTAAATCACCCTCTTTGCTGAAATAAGTAACACAGGCTACAGGTGCCACTTTAGAAAATACATTTACATTACCTAAATTACGTAACAAAATCCATAATATTTATCTATCATGTGTGTTATCAAAAGATGTGATGAAGTTATGAAACTGCCATGAAGTTTTGTGCTAGGACAGTTTGCTGCCAATACAGTAAGGGTGTATTCACACCTACCTTGTTTGGTTCGATTGAATCGAACTCTAGTTCGTTTCCACCCTTGGTGCGGATCTTTTGGGCAGGTGTGAATACAGCAATCGAACTCGGGTGCGGACCAAACAATCGAACCGAGACCCAGCTGAAGAGGTGGTCTCGGTATGGTTCCAAACGAACTCTGGTACGGTTCGTTTACGATGTGAACATGAACCGACCCAATTGCAAGAAAGCACTGCGCCTTTACGTTCATTTAATTATTTGACTGCTCTTATGCTCTTATGAGGATACTTAACACAACGGACATTTTGGCATAATGGTTTGTGTTATTGTTCGTTCAAGTGCGAAAGAGAATTCCATTCCGGCGCGCTGTCTGGCCCACACGATGCTGTTGCGCGTCGTGTGTGCATCATTGGAATGGAATGAATGAATGAGTGTGTGCATCAGGACATTCACATACAGAGCGTTCTCTTTAGTCTAATCGCGCATAAATGCTTGACGGAACCGTCTTGCAGCACATTGTCGTCTTCTCAATCCGAATTACAACATCGTATAGAATGATGACATTATATCATATGATACTCCTTAGTTTCTTCATATTGCGTTTGTAGAGCATAACACAAAATCAGTAAAAGAACAAATATTGCAGTACGAAATATCTCCATGCTGAGCCTTTTTTTTTGCACTTCCTGATTTCCCTACTTGAGAATCCTTGTCCAATGAATGGACGACCTTAGCACACGTGTGGTTTTGTTTACAAATTTTGGTTCACTTGCAAAAAGAGCAGTGTGAAAGCGAACCGTACCAAATCAAAAAAAATTAACATTTTATTTGGTCCGGACCAAAGCAAGTGAACTATCGGACTTTCCTGGTGTGAATACACCCTAAATGTTCTCACTGTGCCATATAACTGAATCTGTATTGTAGTTGACCTTTATAAGGGTGAGTTACAGTAATGGGTACTATACGGTTATCCGGACCACACGATGGTCTACCCCTAACCCCGCCCCTAAACCTACCCGTCACTGGGGTTAAGACCAATCAGGGATGACTATACGCACTATACAGGACTAAAAGACACACGTGTGGTCCATTGAGAAGTAATTAAGATTATTCTACAAACACTTTTAGTGTCCTGGTCCTCCTCCTTCTCCTGCCCCGGTCTTTTGGGCTGAGCGAAGTTTTAACAAAGTGTTGACTGTTTGTTTTGAACATCAGGAGTGAGAGAGAGCTTCAACACAACCAGATCTAGCCTAGTTTTCCTGCAGATTAAGGTCTAAGATTTCTGACATTAAACATCATGATCTAACTATCATGTAGTTGAGTATGGTAAGTATGCTTATAGCAAAGGGTTTTGTACATTTTAATGTAAAAGACAGATTATACTTAATTGGTTTTCAGTCTTTATTCAGGAAATTTGTCAGTAAATATAGATTTTGTAACTGACTAAATAGACTCTTTAGACTGGATGTAGCTTTAAAGGGCACCTATTATGCAAAATTCACTTTTACATGGTGTTTGAACATAAATGTGTGTTGGCAGTGTGTGAGCAAAACCACCCTAGAATGATACAAATCCACCCAGTGTTTTTTTTACAATCTCAATAAATCATAAGCACTGTCTCAGAATGAGCTGTTCTCAGATTCTATGCAATATGATGTAGAATTGCACAGGCCCCTCCCACGACTGTTGATTGACACTGCAGTTTGAGCATAGACCCGCCCTGAGGGAGTGGGACACAGTCCTCCAATGTTTTTGAGCAGCTGTAGACAAGAATGTCTCCTAAGCGATTGAGGTGTTTTTTTGTTGGATGTAAGAATGAACATATCAGTCTTCATTTACTCTCGTTGTTACTCGAGGATGGATCTCAGCATCTCACCAACTGTTCGTGATCCAGCTTACACTCTCCGGAGCGACAGGCCTAACGTTACTGATCACGGCAGAAATGAAAGTGAGAGCGCGCACTTTATGACAGCTCATCGAATAGTTTTACGGATTTACAGTGTACCAGTTTATTAAGCACAGATTGAAAAGGTGTGTTTATATTTGTTTACTGTTAGTTGTAACGAGTGTTTTGTGTACTTTGCTGTGTATGTTCCATGCTAATGAAAGGGAGAGAGAGAGAGAGAGAGAGTTTATGGATAAGACATAATGCTCACATCTTATACTGTGTTTATTTAGCTGCTCTTCCAATGATTTTCTGGAGTAAAACTAACGCTTCCTCTTTTGTGTCATGTACAATAAACTTAATTGAACTCATCAGTATATTTTGGTCATCATTCGGACGAGGTCTCCTACAGCAGGCTTGTATTAATAGTGGATAAAAGCAGATGACAAATAAGTTATAATCATAATTAAGCTAAACTATACCTGTTCAATCTCCATACAGTATTTATTCTCTGGCTCTGTGGGCATTATTGTCCGACTCCGAGTCAAAATGAACACCGCAACTGCATAGGCGTAATTTGCGGGTGGGACGGGTGGGACATGTCCCCACCACTTTTTTGCTAAGGTCGATATTGTCCCCACCACTTTTGAAACATCTCGCGGCACGAATGTACCGATAAAAAAACAAAAAAACATCTCCAGTTAACTAGCAGAGCATTCATTTAATTTGTTTGTTAAATAAGAGGCGATCTAGCCCTGAAATGTGTTTCTGAAATAAAGTGCTCAGAGTGCTCGTTGCCGATGCGATCAGTGGCGCGGATACTGTGTTCTCTAGTGGCTCGCGCACAGTCTTCACTCGGACGCGCGCTTCAATCCGTTGTGGAGACTCTCTATTCGTTCCGGTGAAATTACAAAACAAAATGCGTACAAACGTATCCTTGCCTGATATACAACCACTGATAAACATAATCGGTTTTGATGAGGAGAAAAAAAAAAGAAAAAAAAAACTATATGAGTGCGGATTAGAACCCAGAACCTCTGCTCTGACACGCTTGGCAAAAGTTCTACCACTGGACCATTTAAATGTACTCTTTACATAACGGATCTATGTATTTATTCACGTGAAAATTCTCACTACAAACAACATCAAACCTATACCAAACATATACCAAATTAAACCCGATGTACTATTTAAATCGATTGCTGGACATCGTAATGTTATTGTACATACATCTGATTTATGATTTTGCATACCCATTCTTTTTGATAATATTCAGTGTTGGAATTGATGATGATGAATGAATACAAACAAATAATATTTTAAATTAACTACTAACAAAATTATCTTTATGATTTTGCATACCCATTCTTTTTGATAATATTCAGTGTTGGAATTGATTATGATGAATAAATACAAACAAATAATATTTTAAATTAACTACTAACAAAATTATCTTTTTATTTGTGCATAATTTGACAAAAATAGCAGAATAAAATATTTTATATGTGAAATGTACCTGGTTTTTATGTATACTGTTCACCTCATTTCATTTTGTTGGCTCTTGGGTAACTGGAAACAATAACTTTTGAAGAAATCATTTTCACTTGATAAAATAGGCTATTAAAATGTTATATGTTTATTTATTTTCGGTTTATCATAGTTTTACAATGAATTTGATTGATTGAAAGTCTAGAGCTGGCAGGGTAAATCAAAATCTATATATAAAAGTAATTTAAAACATTCACACGTGATAAAAATAAAAGATTAATCTAATTGTTTGAATCAACAACTAGAACATTTAAATAATAACCATTTCCATCCTCAGGAGTTCTGGCGCGGCCGTTGTGACGTCATAAGCACTCAGTCAAAAGTTCGGTGAGTGAATGCAGTGTGGAGAAGTGAATCTGCTGCATCGCGCCTCCCCATATAGACATCAGAGGTAGGAAAAACTATATTTACATTGTTTCGCCATTAGATGGCGGCAAATACTGTCTTTATGAGATAGTCTGTCAGACGCAAATGACTAGCGTGCCAGGGCACGGGAAAACCCCTTAACTGTTAAAAGTTCAAGATATCGCAGCGGACATTCAAACAGATTTTTATCAGGAATATATGACTGAGCTGAAGGAAAATGCTATATCAACTGTAAATGCAGGTACTCTCGCTTACTCAATCTCTCACAATACTCTACTCTATAAGCTTCAATGAACAATATCAGTGAGAATATTATGTTTACGTTGCTAAGATGGTTGCTAGGGGTGTTGTGCAGTGAAACATTGAACCATTGAAGCGATCATTGCCGTGTTTTATCGTGAAAAAACCCCACTAAAGTTAATCAGAACCAAGGACTGGAACTACCCGTTTTATATAGATAAATATACTGCAGATAATGGCTTTATTGGTCAATTATGTTGTTTAGCATTTATAATTGCAAGATGTTTTTTCCTTACATTTTCGTCTTGATAATTTCTCTTGTTTTAATAATTTGTTTATTTGCTTTGGTAACTTACTATTTTCACAATTTTCTAAACTCGTAGCTCAAAAATCCAAACTGATAACACTAGTAACCCAGCTAACATTAGTCATTCTTTCAGAACCTGATCCCATGCTTTCATTACAGTTATGCACATTTTCAGTCGACATTATCATTGTTTCAAAACACAAAATGATCTTATTTTGTGTTCAGCAGGACAGAGAAACCCTACAGGACTGGAACAACTTGAGGGTGAGTAAATAATGACAGGATTTTCATGTTTTGGTGAACTAGCCTATCCCTTTAACAGCCGTTAATTTTAATAGCAAACAGTGCAATATTCATGTTTCAAATCACCCTCTTTGCTGAAATAAGTAACACAGGCTACAGGTGCCACTTTAGAAAATACATTTACATTACCTAAATTACGTAACAAAATCCATAATATTTATCTATCATGTGTGTTATCAAAAGATGTGTTGAAGTTATGAAACTGCCATGAAGTTTTGTGCTAGGACAGTTTGCTGCCAATACAGTAAATGTTCTCACTGTGCCATATAACTGAATCTGTATTGTAGTTGACCTTTATAAGGGTGAGTTACAGTAATTGGTACTATACGGTTATCCGGACCACACGATGGCCTACCCCTAACCCCGCCTCTAAGCCTACCCGTCACTTGGGTTAAGACCAATCATACGATGGGGTTAAGACCAATCATACGATGGCCTACCCCTAACCCTGCCCCTAAACCTACCCGTCACTGGGTTTAAGACCAATCAGGGATGACTATACAGACTATACGGGACTAGAAGACACACGTGTGTGCCGGATAACCGTATAGTTCCCAGTAATGTCTCTACCATGGTAATCTGTTTACGGTATCACATGGCATGCTGTAATGTAAAATGCTGTGTTTGGTGACATCTGTCTCCCTTCTGATGCATCTCTGATCAATCTGATGTTATACACATCATTCATTGACTGTTTCCTGTCGCTAGTCTATCCTGCTCTGTTCACAAATTGCTAATCTCTCTGTCACACACACACACATATGCAATGTAAAAAAAATTTGTGTGAAAACACATAAATTGATCACATAGAATTCAAAACTTACATTTATTTATTATGTATATCTAAATAATTTATTTTTACCCCCTTGCATTTCTTTTTATAGTGTAAATATACCTAATTTGATCACATAGGAATCAAGTCAATATTTTGAGAAACAAAAACATTTTCCACTGTTGCATTTGTTTATTGTGTAAAAAATATTGAATGTATACAAGTCACGTCACCTCTATTTCTAAAGCGAGATTGTTTCTAAGCAGCTTTACAATATAACAAATAACAATTTCAAATTCTCCTGAAAAGCGTCTCTTACAAGCCAATAGTGTCATCAATCAGCTCAAGTCAGATCAGTGTTGACTTGAAGTGTAGAGTTAATAACTGTAAAGTTCATTAATTGTGCATGCATACAGTGTATTTGTGCACACGTTTGCGTGAGAGCTATGACAAACTACACTGCACACTGAACAAGCAAAAGTGTTTTAAACGTACAGTATGTAATTTTTTTCGCCGCTAGGGGTAAAAACCTCTTACAATAACAAAGGCGTAGTTTGATGACGCAACATTTGCTAAGAATTATGGATCTTGTCGTCAACGTCAAGCCGACCAATCTATTAATGTTTATGGATGAGTAAATACATCGATGTTTTTATCATGACTGTGATATGAAGCAGGTCGGGATTGCTGAGAGACAGCTATCAGCTCCATACGCGACGTGAGTCCCGCGGATATAAAAGGAATATGGACATTTCATTCTACCGAACTACACGCAAGTGCAGAATTACTACTCACAGGTCAGTTTATTAGACAAATTAAACTTGTGAGGTAACGCAGCGCTGTTTCACTTGGTCTAACATTACACTATCACACTTAACTGCATTGAATGTGTTGAAATGTATGTTATTCTGTGTTAGTTTGTCTGTATGAGATAGCAGTAAGCTAGATCAACATTAGAATAACATACAGATCATATTCTAACATTTTATCATTGTTGAACTATATAACATTGATTAGTTGTATGTAAATGTACTCACCTGTTTAATAAAGTACATGTAGGAGCGGTCGAAGTCTCGGACGTGAAGCTCTCGGCATCTCGAAAACACCGCGCTGATATTGATTCTCGTTTTAGTTCTCCTTTTTTATCCAAAGTCTGCTTGGCATGGTCCATAATGTTTGAACGAAACAACAACAGCGTGCAGATAGACATTACGAACTACACAGTTGTCCACGTCTGTCGCCTTGGTTACTATCAGAGGGCTCTGGTTTCTATGGCAGTACAAGCGGATTTTTTGCGGATATGACGACATTGACGGCGACAAAACGGAAATAAAGAAACGTGACGTGTCTTCGAATTAAATTACAAATTTCTCCTGGTTTGAAAGTTGTTGGAAACAGTCGGGATAATGTAAGTACACACACAAAAAAAAAACATAGATATAGTGATTTTTTTATATTTTTAAAGCAAAAAAGATACGTATTGTACCTTTAAATTTTACACATCCGTCTGTAGTTTGACATGTAAATGACTAATCATTAGATTGTTTGTGTGTTGTGTGCATGTTTTGTGTAGTTTAGAGAAAAGGGGACCGTTTCAGAAATTGTGTGTAAGCTATCCGATTGTTAGTTTTGGGTCCAAGCGCTCCTCTCGTCCAGAAATAACAACGGTGGAACCTGTAAATTTATTTACGATCACGTCCTTCTATGTGAGGCACCCTTGGCGGTCAAAAAGGGTTTAAATTCCTTTAACACCAACAGAGTGGTTAGTGTAGCTCTTCACTCAGATGGCATAATTAAGGGTAGAGTCCAGGCATCAATGAAAAAGAAGATTTACGAGGTTGAAGTGAGTTAGCTCGGGACAAGGGACACAGCACTGCGGCATTGTAAAAACACTCAATAATAACCAAAACACCAGCGAAAGCGGTAGGTAGGTAGAGAGGACCTGGACTTTGGACCCGGAAAGAGTATTGGTTACGTCACGACTTAACAACCGAATAATAAGAGTTTTGAAAATGTAACACTTGCTTGTGGAAATTGTGCCAAAGCAATAAAAAAAAAAACCTGTAATTGCATATTGGTTGTTTCCCGGGACTTTCAGGTCAGGCTATGCTGATTGTTGTTATGCTTTTTCTGTTTTTTTTTAGTTTAGCACTCACAATTGCAGATTGTAATGTGCTATAATCATATATATGTGTATATATATATATATATATATATATATATATATATACAGTGCTATGCATTAGTTTAGACACCCATGCTAAAGTTGGCTAAAAAGAGGACAAAAAAATCATCTTTTGGAAATTTAACTTAATGCCTCATAAAAAAAAATTAGGAAAAATCCAACCTTTAAGGGCACCAATTTTCTTTGTGAATGAATAATGTATCGTAAATAAATAAATGTTCTTCCTTAAAATACAGGGTGCATAAGTCTGGACACCCCTATGTTAATAGCCCCACATCATCACATAGCCTTCACCATACCTAGAGATTGGCATGGAGTATTTTCCATAAGATCATCTCTCAATGCAAATCAAACCAGCTATTAGGCTAACTGAAATAAAACCATGCCAATCTCTAGGTATGGTGAAGGCTATGTGATGATGTGGGGCTATTTTAATTCCAAAGGCCAAGGGAACTTTATCAGGATGCATAGTATCCTGGATCCATGAAGTAACTGGCCTTTAAAAATAAAAATCTGCCTGCCTCTATGGGAATTTAACATAGGGGTGTCCAGACTTATGCACCCTGTATTTTAAGGAAGAACATTTATTTATTTACGATACATTATTCATTCACAAAGAAAATTGGTGTCCTTAAAGGTTGGATTTTTCCTGATTTTTTTTAATTAAGGCGTTAAGTTCAATTTCCAAAAGATGATTTTTTATTCCTCGTTTTAGTCAACTTTAGCATGGGTGTCTAAACTTATGCATAGCACAGTATATATAAATAGATAGACGGAACAAACAGACAGACAGCTTATTTTGTTATACTTATATATATATATATATATATATATATACACACACACACACACACACTACCGTTCAAAAGTTTGGGTTCAATAAGATTTTTTTATGTTTTTAAAAGAAGTATCTTCTGCTCACCAAGGCTGCATTTATTTGATAAAAAAACAATAAAAAAAACAGTAATATTGTGAAATATTATGACAATTTAAATTGACTTTTTTCTATTTTAATATATTTTAAACTGTAATTTATTCCTGTGATCAAAGCTGAATTTTCAGCATCATTACTCCAGTCTTCAGTGTCACATGATCCTTCAGAAATCATTCTAATATGATGATTTGATGCTCAAGAAACATTCATTATTATTATCAATGTTGAAAACAGTTGTGTACAAATTTTTTTCACAATTCTTTGATGAATAGAAAGTTCAAAAGAACAGCATTTATTTAAAATAGAATATTTTCTTACATTATAAATGTCTTTACTGTAACTTTTGATCAGTTTAACTCATCCTTGATTAATAAAAGTATTGATTTATTTTATTTATTTCCCACAAAAATAAAATAAAAATTCTTACTGACCCTAAACTTGTGAACGGTAGTGTTTTAATGTTACAAACACTTAATGTTACATTTCAGATAAATGCTGTTCTTTTGAACTTTCTATTCATCATAGCATCATGAAATAAAAATGTAAATAACTGTTTTCAACATTGATAATAATCATAAATGTTTCTTGAGCATCAAATCATCATATTAGAATGATTTCTGAAGGATCATGTGACACTGAAGACTGGAGTAATGATGCTGAAAATTCAGCTTTGATCACAGGAATAAATTACAGTTTAAAATATATTAAAATAGAAAACAGTCATTTTAAATTGTCATAATATTTCACAATATTACCAGGGAATTACACTACCCTTTTCCACTGGTGGCACTTGCTCTACTAACTTTTTCAGTTACTGGCGCAAAACATGATTTGGTCGCACAAATTATTTATAGTAAGTGCTGCTGCGTCACGGGATATGTACCTGTCTCTACACTTTGCGTGCTTCATACTGTCATTGTGAAGCTTCAATGATTCGTGTTTGAATTGTTTTGACGCAGTTACAAATTTGGACAGTCCTGCAATTGAAGGCCCACAGAATTTACAGTACACACAGTGCATTGCTCCGTCTTGGTACCTTAACCACTGGTATTCTTCGAGCCACTGGTGTCGAAATTCATATGTCCGTATCATTTTTCCCGCGTGTGCTTTTCCTGACGAATCCTTCTCAGCCTCATCATTAGGGGTGTAACGGTTCACAAAATTCACGGTTCGGTTCGATACGATACACTTGTGTCACGGTTCGGTACGTTTTTGATACAGCAAAAATAAATAAATGCCAGAGAAATTTCCTTGATTTAATTTTTTTTTATTCTTTTTTTAATTAAAACTAACATCATAAAGTATGATATTTTTTTTACTTTGAGCAATTCTAGAGCTATTATTGACTCTTCTTAGGAGCATATAAAACAAAACAGCTCCTTGGAAAAAATTTAATGTAATATTGTAGTAGTTATAAACCAAGGTTTATTTGAGTTCAGATTAACATTTGAGGGCAGCAATTGTATTCATAATGTCAAAATAAAATAATGCTACCACAGAAACCGAAAATTCTCGGGCCAGCAGCATTTGTCCAAATTTCAATCTTAACCATTGTATTTCATCAGAAACGATCTGAAAACAGGGCTTTAAGTGTAAAATACCGAACTTGTCCTTTAAAACCAGATTAACGATTTCATTACAGAAAACAGTACCAGAGACAATAAAAGGACTTTGACAGTACGCAAAATATGTGACAAAATTGAGAATGAAATGAAATTATTTCATTTTCACAGTGTCAAATTGAAAAATAAAATGCAATTGGTGATTTCACATTTCATTTTCACTACAGTCTCGAGGCAAGACTGCCAATATTAAAATGAAAAGCCAAACCGCTCTTTATTAACGCTCACGTAATAATAGTGACACAATTCAAATTCAAATGAAAATGAAAACGAAAATGAAAACTGTAAAATTAAAGAGGAATTAAAATGAAAACTAAAATTTACAAAGACAACCTGCATGCAAATTCTATGTTAATGAGTGGGTGTGGCTTATTCAAGTAACGGCGCTAGAGGCACGCCTTCTGTAAAGCGAAGTCGTCGACGTCCCGTGTGCATGAGTTGAATGTGTGAAACGAAATTATTTAAATGTGATTATATTGTAATCGAGACGACGAGATATGGCGAAATCTGTTAGGGAGCTTTTGCGGGCAGCTGCCGCAGCATTAGAACGTGGAAACAACCAGCCTGACCATGTTAGTTATGATGTTAGACTCAGACTAGACCATAATCGATGAGGTTCATTTATGTATTAGGCTGTTTTGGAAATTCAACTATTTGGGTGTACAAAAGTCTTAGTAACACAATTTCTACAACAATTATAGCCAGACATTAATACCCGCTAGCTTTAACCGAGGACCTCGACCAATGTTTCATATTCGCGTCGTGCCTAACAACGCCCTTCAGCCGTGACTTATTCAGATACGAAATTGGTGTAACGAAATTTTGGTCGGCAATAAAAATGGTCCAATGGTTCGGTTTGAAAATGCGTACCGAAAACCTAACCGAAAGCCTCGTACCGAACGGTTCAATACGAATACGTGTATACACCCCTACTCATCACTCTCACTCAAAGGCTCCGTTAGACATGTCGAATCGACATCAAGTGATGGTTCTGTTACACTTGAACTTCCCTTCTTAAAAAAGGAGTCAATTGTCCGCTTCATTTCAACACATGCAGACTATAGGCTATGTTGAGATATATATGCGATTGCTGCGTGTGTCTTAACGAGAGTTTTTTTAATTTTTTTTTTATCAACGTTAGGCTACGTCTACACCATTCCGGGGGGGGTCGCGGGGCTGAAGCCAACTTGATGTGTTGAATGCTCAGAGCACGTTATAAAACGTATTCTTAAAATACACATTTCTGTTTTAATAAATGCTCATAGTAAATCATGGCATATTGCCTAAAACATAAGGTAGGTACAAAAGTAATCAGTGATACATTTGCGACCCATTAAAAATTAGGGTCGCAATGGCATTTCAAAGGGTCGCATATGCGACCATTTTGGTCACAGTGTAGTTCCCTGATTACTGTTTTTTTAAATTGTTTTTGATCAAATAAATGCAGCCTTGGTGAGCAGAAGATACTTCTTTTAAAAACATTAAAAAATCTTACTGACCCCAAACTCAAAGTAACTCAATGGACAAAATACAGTGATATAAAAGACCAAACTCCCACCTTATTGGGGATGTAGGCTATATTAATAGGCTACAGGCAAGCAGATGGACCAGAATATGAACGTAACGCGCAAAGTTTCACGCTAAGCGTTTCCCAGTGATATACTGGCATAAGTTCGCCTGACACTGGATATTCGCACAGTTAGGGACCGTCTCTAAAGTTACATACGACATTGGTACACACGTTTCTAACTTCAATAGCATTTGAAGAGAATGACTTACAGTCATACAACCAACTGTAAAGTGTTCATGTAGGTGTCATGATGCACACTTTTTAGATAATGTAATTGGTTGTAGATAATAGTTGATATTTAAATAAATATGAGCATTTATAGAAAAACTGATAGAAATTGATAGAAAACTTAAAGGACCCTATTTTTACGATCTGAAACGCAAGTATCGAATGCGAAACACAAGTAACTTTGTGGGCGGATCTCGGGCGCTGTTGCTATTATACCGGCGGGCTAAATGACTCTTGCGCCTGACGCAAATCTAAAATGGGTTGGTCTGAAGGCTACATTACTCAAAGGTGTGGTTTGGGTGTAACGTGCAATAAGCCAATCAGAGCGTCATCTCACATTCCCTTTAAAAGCAGACGTGCTTGTTCCATGGCGGGTTGCTATTATAACGGCGGATTTGCAATGCGCACGCCAGGAACGGTTCACAGCCGAGGAGACCGACATTCTCACCAGGGCCGTAAAAGACAGAGAAGTGACATTGTATGGGGATGGGAGAAACCCACCCAAATTAGCTTCGGTTAAACAGCCGTATAATAATTTGGGTAATTTGTAAGCTAGATTTATGTCTATTTTTTCACATCTTCATGGACACCACAATGATTTCCCTCGTGTGGTAATATTTTTCCTTGTAATTATGTATGATTTGCAAAAAATGGGAACTGCTGCGTGCCTGCGTCTGTGTAGATGAGAGAAGCAAAGTGTATGCGCGTTGTGAACACGCTACATTATGGCCAAGCATGCACCCTTAAAATAGCATCTGAATAACGCGCCACTGACTTTAGACTAGGTTTTTCCTGGTCTCTGGCGGAATTGTTTTCTGAAACTGCAAAATAGCACCAGGGAACGTTTGCGCTGAACTGCTCCCGGGAGCGCAAGTTCATTCCCTAATTTACCTACGTGCGTCTGTGGAGGGAAAAGTCAGCTGTGCGTCTGGTGCAAAATAGGAATGATACATGCTTCGGTGTACAAAGTAAATTGCGCTGGGTGCAAGATAGGGCCCAAAGAGTCGATCTTAAAAAGTTTAAAGGGCACTTTAGAGAGAAAAAAAGTTTTTGCCGCAAAATTACAGGAGCCAGGTATTGTTGTTGGCACTGAAGTAAAGCTGAAAGAGATGGCGTTGCGAGAAAAAGAGTTAGATTTGGAGGTAGTGAAGTGTTGTCTAGAACAGGTGCACACAGATTTGAAAGAAAAAGAGCTGCAGGGAGAACTTGAGTTGAGGAAATTGGAGGTACAGGAAAAGGAGCGCGAGCGTGCCTTTGTCCTTAAAAAAAATTGAGTTGGAGTTGGCAGGTAGGAGACCTGAGGGTCATCCGCCTGTTTCACCTTTTGTGGTTCCCTCCGAGTCTTCTCAAAAAGGGTAGAGCAGGTTTTTGATAATGGAAAACATATTAGAATGGTTCCTCCTTTTTCTGAAAAAGAGGGAGAGAAGTATTTCTCCCACTTTGAGAGAGTTGCTACTTCATTGAAGTGGCCAAAAGATGTTTAGACGCTTCTTTTACAATGTGTGCTTACGGTTAACGTAACATTCTCATTTTCCACTAGATATTTTCCTCTACATCTCATCATCAATTTCGATTTTGGCACGCTCTGCAGCAGCTGACCACTAAGGTCAGTATATGTATTGCTACTACTACCAAGCATAGACAGTAAAAGAAATGGACACAGCGACCCCATTGGATTCAACGGAGAAAAGTGAAGTCAATCAGAAGCACTCACTTCCTGATGGCTGACCGTACTGCGCAGACTCAAACTGAGCTTGACGACGTAGATGTGACGTGAGTAACCTGTCTGTCTTCTAGCTGTGCCAAGAGAAATCTGAATCATTCCCTTCCGAAACTTGCACAGACGGAGAGTGTGAGTAGGAGGTGTCCATGAGCTAGGAGAAGGAGAAACTTTTGTTAAGTATTCTGATTAATTATTTTGTCATTTTGCCTCCACGTCCCCCCGATTGCCGTGGTTATGAAGCAATCGTTAGCCTATTTTTACAAAAACTGCTTCTATGGGGCCATAACGTAAGATACAAGGTAATGGAGCCTTTTATACATTTTCGTGTTTCTTTAGAAATAAATAATGGACAAATGGAGTCTTTAAATGCCTCAGATGTAAAGTTATTCGCTGTCAAAGTGACGCCAAAATGAATGGGAGTAAATAGAATGCTAACAGCAGGTGATGGTCTGCTAATCAATGGCGGCCCCCGAGGAAGCTTCAGTTTTTTCTGAAAGATTACCCCCTTGCTACCAAGTGAATGAGTTTAGCATTCACAATTGCAGATTGTTATGTGCTATAGATAGATAGATAGGCAGTTTATTATAGATAGATAGATAGACCTACAGACAGATAGATAGACAGATAGATAGATAGATAGATAGATAGATAGATATAGATAGATAGATAGATAGATAGACAGACAGACAGTTTATTATAGATAGATAGATAGATAGATAGACTGACAGTTTATGATAGATAGATAGATAGATAGATAGATAGATAGATAGATAGATAGATAGATAGATAGATAGATAGATAGATAGATTAACATTGACAGACAGACAGCTTATTTTTGGTATATTTTATTTTTTGTCATCATGTTTCGTATTTACAGTTGCAAATAGTCATTTCTAAAATTGTCAGACTAATTTATTGCTGATTGTTGTTCTGCTTTTTCTGTTATTTGTTTAGCATTCACAATTGCAGATCACTATGTGCTATAATAGATAGATAGATAGATAGATAGATAGATAGATAGATAGATAGATAGATAGATAGATAGATAGGTTATCATAGACAGACAGACAGCTTATTTTTGGTATACTTAATTTTTTTTCATCATGTTTAGTATTTACAGTTGCAGATAGATAGATAGATAGATAGATAGATAGATAGAAAGAAAGATAGACTGACAGATAGATAGAAAGATAGACAGACAGACAGATAGATAGATAGACAGAGACAGACAGAGAGATAGATAGACAGACAGACAGACAGCTTATGATAGATAGATAGATAGATAGATAGATAGATAGATAGATAGATAGACTGACAGACAGACAGCTTATGATAGATAGATAGATAGATAGATAGATAGATAGATAGATAGATAGATAGATAGATAGATAGATAGATAGATAGATAGATAGATAAATAACTTATCATAGACAGACAGCTTATTTTTGGTATGTTTTATTTTTTTGTCATCATGTTTAGTACAGTTGTATATTGTCATTTCTAAAATTGTCAGACTAATTGATTGCTGATTGTTTTTCTGCTTTTTCTGTTATTTGTTTAGCATTCACAATTGCAGATCGCTATGTGCTATAACAGATAGATAGATAGATAGATAGATAGATAGATAGATAGATAGATAGATAGATAGACAATTTATTATAGATAGATAGAAAGAACTACAGACAGATAGATAGATAGATAGTTTATTATAGATAGACAGAATGATAGATAGACAGACAGTTTATTATAGATAGATAGATAGATAGATAGATAGATAGATAGATAGACAGACAGTTTATTATAGATAGATAGATAGATAGATAGATAGACCTAGAGATAGATAGATAGATAGACAGACAGACAGACAGACAGACAGTTTATTATAGATAGATAGATAGACAGACAGTTTATTATAGATAGATAGACCTACAGATAGATAGATGGATAGACCTACAGATAGATAGATAGATAGATAGATAGATAGATAGATAGATAGATAGATAGATAGATAGATAGATAGATAGATAGATAGAAAGCTTATCATAGACAGACAGACAGCTTATTTTTGGTATATTTAATTTTTTTGTCATCATGTTTAATATTTACAGTTGCAGATTGTCATTTCTAAAATTGTCAGATTGATTGATTGCTTATTGTTGTCATGTTTTTCTGTTAATTGTTTAGCATTCACAATTGCAGATTGTTATGTGCTATAGATAGATAGATAGATAGATAGTTTATCATTGATAGACAGATAGATAGACAGTTTATTATAGATAGATAGATAGATAGATAGATAGATAGACCTACAGACAGATAGATAGATAGATAGATAGTTTATGATAGATAGACAGACAGACAGACAGTTTATTATAGATAGATAGATAGATAGTTTATGATAGATAGATAGACAGACAGACAGTTTATTATAGATAGATAGATAGATAGATAGATAGATAGATAGATAGATAGATAGATAGATAGATAGATAGATAGATAGATAGCTTATCATAGACAGACAGACAGCTTATTTTTGGTATGTTTTATTTTTTGTCATCATGTTTAGTATTTACAGTTGCAGATTGTCATTTCTAAAATTGTCAGATTGATTGATTGCTGATTGTTGTTATGTTTTTCTGTAAATTGTTTACCATTCACAATTGCAGATCGTTATGTGCAATAATAAATAGATAGATAGATAGACCTACAGACAGATAGATAGAGAGATAGATAGTTTATGAAAGATAGATATATAGACAGACAGTTTATTATAGATAGATATATAGATAGACAGCTTATGATAGATAGATAGATAGATAGATAGATAGATAGATAGATAGATAGATAGATAGATAGATAGATAGATAGATAGATAGATAGCTTATCATAGACAGACAGACAGGCAGCTTATTTTTGGTATGTTTTATTTTTTTGTCATCATGTTTAGTACAGTTGCATATTGTCATTTCTAAAATTGTCAGACTAATTTATTGCTGATTGTTTTTCTGCTTTTTCTGTTATTTGTTTAGCATTCACAATTGCAGATCGCTATGTGCTATAGATAGATAGATAGATAGATAGATAGATAGACAGAGAGACAGACAGAGAGATAGATAGACAGACAGACAGACAGACAGCTTATGATAGATAGATAGATAGATAGACTGACAGACAGACAGCTTATGATAGATAGATAGAGAGATAGATAGATAGATAGATAGATAGATAGATAGATAGATAGATAGATAGATAGATAGATAGATAGAGTCCTTCCAAGTGAAGGAGGTGGTGGTGGGCATAGATAGATAGATAGATAGATAGATAGATAGATAGATAGATAGATAGATAGATAGATAGATAGATAGATAACTTATCATCGACAGACAGGCAGCTTATTTTTGGTATGTTTTATTTTTTGTCATCATGTTTAGTACAGTTGCAAATTGTCATTTCTAAAATTGTCAGACTAATTTATTGCTGATTGTTTTTCTGCTTTTTCTGTTATTTGTTTAGCATTCACAATTGCAGATCGCTATGTGCTATAGATAGATAGACAGACAGAGAGACAGACAGAGAGATAGATAGACAGACAGACAGACAGCTTATGATAGATAGATAGATAGACTGACAGACAGACAGCTTATGATAGATAGATAGATAGACAGAGAGACAGACAGAGAGATAGATAGACAGACAGACAGACAGGCAGCTTATTTTTGGTATGTTTTATTTTTTTGTCATCATGTTTAGTACAGTTGCATATTGTCATTTCTAAAAGTGTCAGACTAATTGATTGCTGATTGTTTTTCTGCTTTTTCTGTTATTTGTTTAGCATTCACAATTGCAGACCGTTATGTGCTATGATAGATAGATAGATAGATAGATAGATAGATAGATAGATAGATAGATAGATAGATAGATAGATAGATAGCTTATCATAGACAGACAGACAGGCAGCTTATTTTTGGTATGTTTTATTTTTTTGTCATCATGTTTAGTACAGTTGCATATTGTCATTTCTAAAATTGTCAGACTAATTTATTGCTGATTGTTTTTCTGATTTTTCTGTTATTTGTTTAGCATTCACAATTGCAGATCGCTATGTGCTATAGATAGATAGATAGATAGATAGATAGATAGATAGATAGATAGATAGATAGATAGAGAGACAGACAGAGAGATAGATAGACAGACAGACAGACAGCTTATGATAGATAGATAGATAGATAGATAGACTGACAGACAGACAGCTTATGATAGATAGATAGATAGATAGATAGATAGATAGATAGATAGATAGATAGATAGATAGATAGATAGATAGATAGATAGATAGAGTCCTTCCAAGTGAAGGAGGTGGTGGTGGGCATAGATAGATAGATAGATAGATAGATAGATAGATAGATAGATAGATAGATAGATAGATAGATAGATAGATAGAAAGAAAGATAGACTGACAGATAGATAGAAAGATAGACAGACAGACAGATAGATAGATAGACAG